>JANJGK010000011.1:6847585-6855085 GCA_039081455.1 Macrobrachium rosenbergii | reverse complement strand
ACAGTTAACTTTTTATTTTAATTTCTTTTATTCTTTTAGGAACTTACTGATATTTCTCGTAGATATAATCAGTTAGTGATAATTGTATATCAAGATTTATTTCCATACAGTGTTATACATCGATCTTGAATTACCGGGGGGTACACAGGACTCATGAATTTTTGGGCTCATTATTGTCCCAGTCAGGACGTAGAAAATTGTGGGGTTATATGTCATCTAGCTAATATACCGATGAACTATTTGCCCCTTTCGGATGAGAGCTTGAATTTTTGCACTTTAATTTTTCGCCTGAAATATCCTGTTGAAAATTGGCGATCAGTATGCAAAGAATAAGATCAGCACATTATTTTCATCAATGCAAAGTCAGTACGTATGCGGATATTGACTAGAGGTGTAAAATTATGTAACTGTCCACCTTTAAAACTGACAGGTGAGAGTCTTGTCCTCGCTGAATCTGTTAATTAATTCAGCCAAGGCCACAGGAAAAATAAAAGAAGGAGTACCAAGCGCGTTTGTGTTATTTCAACACATTTTCGAGGTACAGTGTGTTGAAATAACACGAAAGCGCTTGGTACTCCTTTTATTTTTCCTGTGGCCGTGGCTGAATATATTGTCATGCGCTATTTTGTGACATATAAGCATGTTAATTAATATAAGTCTCACATTTTCGTCTGATTCCAGTGACGTTCAAAAGATGCACTATGGAATGAGAGTCCCGTCACAAAGGGAATAATTTCTTCGATAAAAACATTTGAATTTAGGAGTGAAGATGTAAAATGCTGAACTTCTAAATCATTGTTACTCTCTGCACTGTGACATTTTGGTTGAATGATGAAAGGAAGGCCTGTTGAAGACTACGTGTAAATTAGAATATGATTCCACGACTGATGAGTGTTTCGCTGTAGCATTGTAATTAGGTAAAACAACATTCACTAAACACTAATAGCTCCAAGTACAGGTTAGGCGAATAAAACGAAAATGAAATTTAGGGTATAAATGAAAATGAAATAGTTTAGAGGGAAGATGCTCCAATAGAATTGAAGTGTTAACTATTTTCATAACTCTTTCTCATCTTTTACTTCCAAAGTGTGGGATTTTTTATCTACCGCTATGTTTCGAGATGCTATGATTATTATTAAGGATTTTAACGATGGGTTCGCCCGAAGGATTTTTATTTATTTATTGATTGATTGATTTATTTATTTTTGCATTCATCATTATTCCGCTATTTGCAATATATCAGATCCCGAATAATTCCTCTTAGGAAAGCTTGCCAGATCTTATTTGAGTTCGTAAAAAGACCATCAGAAGTAGAATGATTTCAAATTGAAGTTGGACAGCAAGCTGGGGAGATGGCAAAAGGAATGAATGAAAAGCAAGGATCAGAAAAACATATTGCCGGGAGAGGAAGGAACACTTTGTAGGACCTTTAGTACCGTCTAAGACAGTGGTTCTTAAACTTTTTTGTCTTGCGCCCCCCCCTCTGCATTATGTATAGATCCCACGCCCCCCTGCCCCTGAAATTTCTACCAGCTATAATCTATAAACAATATGTTGTCTATGTGTATGCTATTATACTTATCATAACAATAAAAGGCAATTCATAAACAAGATTTGAAATTAAAATTGACTTATATTTTGAATTTTTGGCATGTTTTGAGATAATACTTAGAAAATATATGGAAGCAGTGATAACGTTTTTGGCAATTTTGTAATTAACATCACAAATTAAAAAAAAATAATAGGCACCATCTGGCAACTCTGCTTGCGGCCCCCTTGGAAGCTTCTGGCACCCTCCTAGGGGGGCGCGCCCCCCAGTTTAAGAATCACTGGTCTAAGATGTATTGCGACAAGGAACGCCGTCAGGTATAGTGTCTCTGTTCAAGAGTTTATATCTTAAGAGGTGAGGCCCTTTAGCGCGCTTTCCCTAATGACCCGGGTCTTGTTTTGGAGAGTCACTAACGTATTATGCTTTCTACACCGTTAGGAAAAAGAAATATGTCAAAGCAATGAGTCAGAGTCGTGCATCAACGAAAATACGGATCGGAATATTGTCAGACAAGGTAGCCATTCGAAGAGAATCGGAGAGTATATGTTAGTGCAAATGCTGCGATATAATGGTGAGGCTGGAGAAACAGCAAAAAAAAAAAAAAAAAAAAAAAAAAATATATATATATATATATATATATATATATATATATATATATATATATATATATATATATATATATATATATATATATATATATGTGTGTGTGTGTGTGTGTGTGTGTGTGTGTGTGTGTGTGTGTGTGTGTGTGTGTGTGAAAGGCTGGCGGAAGCGATATCCTAAAAGCGCTGTTATATTCAGGAATTGCCGAGTGCATCAACACACAGATGTGAGCGGCGGCGAATAGACTCGTATAAGTGTGATCGACATGGCGCAGATGAGGCTTCTCTGCTTTTTTGTCAGTTTTAGGATGAATATTGCAAGGTCTGGTGTCCTGGTCTTTTCGTAAGTCACCATCTTACTGTATAGTGTAGCGGGTTATATGTTATATGTTGATAAAGGGTCTGTATTCTTAACGTTGTTTCCCTGTATTCACTATATTATTCTTTTCGTCAGTCACCATCTCATAGCGTAACCGATTATACTTTACATGTTGATAAGGGTTGTTTTCTTGTACTGACTAATATTATAGCGTTATGCTGTATTCCACCACAGTGAAGGGGACATTTTTATTCGATTAAGGGTGTGACTTTTTTTTTTATCCCTTACAAGTTGACAACGCCTTAGGAACGCCAGTTTCAAGGCGAATATACAAAGATATAGGTTAATTTCCATTTTGCATTTCTTTGTTTTCTATCCGTGCAATGAAGGATATATACCAACCAGCTTGAGTGTCCGGAATATTGTGGAACTTCTTATCTGCATATTTTTCCTTTCCATGTAGAACACTGACATCATCACTTCATGTCGCAATGGAGTTTTTGAAGATTGTATTTTTTCTTTCCGGCCTCCCGACTAATAACCAAGGATGTTATTGTTATTCCTAGTATTATAATTGACTGTTAATCTCTCCTACGCTTTGGGACATAACAAGGGAAGTCCTGTTTTTTTTTTTTTTTTTTTTTACCAATTACGTCTTTTCCATTTATCGTACATTGCGCTATCAGACACGCCCTTTGGATTTAGCATTCTGTTAGGAAGGACATTTTTACTTGGTTTTATGATTGGAATAATAAGAGGGTATCTAAGTGACTCTTTGTGGAAATTATTTGTAACATGACATTTAGCTCACGGTAGGCTGTAAAGTTTTGGGATGCTAACGCGAGAACTAAATGGGATACTGACATGGGAACTAAAAGGGATACTGCCATGAGAGCTGAAAGGGATACTGACATGGGACCTAAAAGGGATACTGCCGTGAGAACTAAAAGGGATAAGGGATACTGGAGGACTGAAAAGGATACTAACTTGAGAACTAGAAGGGAAACTAACATAAAACACAAACACACACACACGAGATACGAGATTACATGTGAGTGAAAGTGAATCATTTTGGGAGTTAGAGTCTGCACCTGGCTGGGCTCTTGGAGAACAGGAAGGATTGCTTTGCTATGAGACCTGAATGCTAAAATGGTGTTGCTGACAGTACCTGTCAGCAACACCATTATAGCATTCATGAATGAAAGTTACTCTTGTGGAAAGGTATGTGGGAAGAGGCTTGATGATTGGAAGCACAGAAGAAAGTTTAAACATGTATATTAAAAAAAAACTGGAGAGGAATGGAGTTTTCAGTATGATGTGTTAGTTCAGGGTAGTTGGTGGAGTTAATTTTGTGGTGCATTGGTGATAACAGGACTGGGTAAACTTTATTTAGCTGAAACTAAATTTGATATTGACGTAGGCTGGAGAGGAAGTTGCAAAATTGTGGCTGTAAATATAGTTGAATTGGATAAGAAGAAAGTGGGGAGAACAAACAGGAGAAAAGGGATGTACTGCGATATAGGATTAAAGACAGAAGTGGAAGTAGATCAAGAGTTTATTGAAATTTAATGATGGGGTATCTGGGAGAGCACAGTGGGGTGTGGGTAAAGCAGGGTAGGAAAATAACAACTGAAAATGCTGGAACAAGTCAGTAAGAGGTTTAGTGAAAGAAAAAAAAAGTTTATTTTAGGTGATGGAAGAGATTATATGTATGCAAACGGGAGAATAGGTAGGTATTAAAGAAGGCAAGGGATAAAACGATGGGCTGTAATGAAAATGGTGGGAAGAAGCTGAATAATGAGAAGGGTTTATGAACAACTGGGCCTTAAAATAAATTATTAAAAGGAGAGATGCTCTCTGGAGTTACAGTAACTCTGGATGAATTTTTCAAAGATTTGTTGAATGTGGGGTGTCCAAAAAAGGCAGTGCAGAATGGTGCAAAAGTGGCTAGCATTAGTGTATGATTCAGAATCTTTTGACTGTAACTGTTGAAGTTGTAAGGAGGGTAATTAAGAAGTGGAATAATGGAGAAACAGCAGGAGTTTATTGGATGACAAATGACATGCTGCTGTACTGTGGTATTGAGACAGAGCGGCTGACCATGGCATGTGTGGTGAGTGGAAAATTTTCAAAGGAATGAGCGAGAGGAATGATTCTTTGTTTTTCATCATAATAGTAAAGATGGTAGGGACAACCGAAAGAAATATGGTGCATATTAATATATATATCAGGTAACTGAAGGACTGACTGTGGAAGGACAGTTTGGATTTAGAGAAACCAAGGTACGTGGATCAGTTGGTTTGTTTGTATTCAAGTATGTGATAAGTTAGAAAGTAGAAGGAAAAAGCTGAATGTGACTAGCACGTGCCTAGAAAAAGCATATGGTAATACTAAAAGAGATAACATTGATTTTGTTGAAAATGTATGATGTGGAACACAAGTTGCTGAGAGTGACTGAATTTTTGGGGGATAGGCGTGAAACGTGTGGTGGAATATGCATGTGAGACAATAATAGGTTTGTTATAAAGTTGTCTGAGATTAGTTGTGCTGTGCCTTCATAGCTGTTCAGTATCTGTATGGATAGTATTGTGAAAATTCAGAGAAAGGACGGCAGATATAGTCATTAAGATGTGGAATAAGAAAGTGGGTCATAAATGGAGTATCGAATGGTTGATGCTTGCATGTAATATGAAACTGTTTTAAAATAGTGAAGAGATGCTACCAAAGTTGATAGAATGACAGAAGAAGCGAGTCACAGAATAGATGGAGCAAGAAAGATAAGCTGGGTGTGTATCTGCAGAAGATTGCAAAGAGACTTGAATTGTCTATGGTTGCCAAGTTGGTGCATATAGAGTGTTTGTTGAACCAGCTCTCCTTTACGGAAAGCAAGTACGTATGCTTAATGAGAAATAAAAATTTTATAAATTAAGGCTTTTAATATATGTATGTAGATGTAGTAGGTGAAGAGATTGCCTCAGTGTGATCTGAGATGTTGTGGTCAAGTTGAAATAATGGATTATGTAGTCTGTTGACAAGATGTTCAGCTTGGAGGTATTAGAAGGAAGAAGGTGAGAAAGGCCTGTATAGGATTAGATAGATGGTATGGAAGAGGTAAGGAGGGGCCTCAACCCACAGTAAGCGAGAGAGCACATGCAGAATGAGGGTGATTGGTGCATTGTGTGAGTAGGAGGGTTCGACGTGCGTTTAATAGCCATCTGTGTGGGTGCTGAAGACTCTGGTGCAGCGGAAATTTTCTGTGCAGGGTTTCATCCACGATATACCAGTTGCGTGGTCTCAGTAGCCATCCTCTGTTCTGGGAAACGGCTGAACGTAATGTGCCATATTTTAAATATCTCTATGAATTTATTGGAACCTTAAACCGTATACGTTTGCAATTACATTAGAAGACAAAAAAAAAAAAAAAAAAGACATTGCCTGGTACTTTGCTAAAACCATTGTCAACGAAATTGGCCCTTGACAAGCTTTCAGGATTTAGACAGTTAATTATCATTGGAAGAAATTAACGAAAAAATGATTTTAGGTTAGCTATCGTCCCAACCGCAAGTGATGAAGGTTACCGTTAATCTACAACGGATATCCGGAATAGCGTTTGATTGACGGAGCACGAGACGCCACATTTCGTAGTAAACAGGAGTTTGAACCTGATTTTTTTCCTTCTACCTAAATATCATTTCTCCAATTAGAATCAGAGATTTCTCTGTACTTAGGCTTTTGTTGTAAATAGAATGTTAGCTCGCCCCCCCTTAAAAAAAATTCTTTACGGTACCCTGAAATGAAATTACTGGTGCGAGATTTTAGATATGCTATGGTGGACGACGTGGACTGTTCAGATAGAAGTCTGTAATAGAATTTTTATCTTATAGCATCTTTCAAAGAAACTGTATCATTCGTTTTTTCCCAGAAATTAATTATAAACGCTTAAATATCATTTTGTAGAAATTATCACCTGGGGGGCAGTTCGAATGATTCGAATCAAACTATAACAAGTAAAAAATGCGCCGCAGTTTCTGCTGCGCAATCGAGTTTTCTGTACATCGTATAATGCTGTATGAAACTCTCAGCCACGGCCCATGAAACTCTCAGCCTCGGCCCATGAAACTTTAATCCACGGCCCCGTGGTGACCTGTGTTGTTGGCGCGATCATGACAAACTTTAACCTTAAATAAAATAAAACCTACTGAGGCTAGAGGGCTGCAATTTGGTAAGTTTGATGATTGGAGGGTGGATGATCAACATACCAATTTGCAGACCTCTAGCGTCAGTAGTTTTTAAGATATGGGGGCGGACAGAAAAAAAGTGCGGACTGACAGACAAAGCCATCTCAATAGAAAATATGCCTGAGGGCAAGGTCTCCCCTTCCTCTCCCCCCCCCCACCTTTTCCTTTTTCCTCGTAAAAGAAGAAAAGAAATATTTTCTGTCAAGTTCCACGAATGAATTGCTCAGCCCCTTGTCAGTTCAGTCAGTTCAGAGAGCAGTCAGACCATCATACATGTCAGTAATAATGATAATGGGTATCTAGGCGTGGTCTGAAATGAATGTATATATATATATATATATATATATATATATATATATATATATATATATATATATATATATATATATATATATATATATATATATCTATATATATATATATATATATATATATATATATATCTATATATATATATATATATATATATATATATATATATATATATATATATATATATATATATATATATATATATATATATATATATATATATATATATATAAACTTTATCACATACACAATTGTTGTGTGCATTAATAGAATTACTAACAGGACCTCATCCCAACTGGATGGTATCTAATGGATATATATATATATATATATATATATATATATATATATATATATATATATATATATATATATATAATGAGGACTGTTTGTCCAAGAAAGCTTGTAACTTTTTCTGAATAAAGACTCCATTAGATACCATCCAGTTTGAATGAGGTCCTGTTAGTAAATATATATATA
>JANJGK010000011.1:6835085-6842585 GCA_039081455.1 Macrobrachium rosenbergii | reverse complement strand
TCTCACTCAAGTAACTTAATGTTATGTGGTTATCTTGACAGTCAGTGCATTAATGAGTGTCTGTATGTGCGTACACAGATAATAAGGCGAATATATTTTCCTGTCTCAGTATTCTGTACATTGTCATTTTGTAATATAGCACTGTTAGTTCCTATGTGACAAAAATCAGCATTCCAGCTTCCTCCAGAATTTATGCATTAGGAATCAAAGCCATGAAAATGAAAACTCCTGCTATCAACATTTTGATGACCCTTTTAGAAATGGGCATTTGTTTGACATACATACTCTCATATGCGATGCCTTATAAGAGGAGTGATTAGGTGACCAAGAATAATAAGCTTTTATTTTTTTCACATTAACAGATTTCGATGAATTCATGGATGGCTGTGCTTCTTGCTTCATCGTGGCAAAAACATTATTCTTTAGGACTGCCGGTGCTAGACGTTATGAATTACTCTTAAGACCAGAGGAAAAGGATACTGAAGTTGATGTAAAAGTGAAAGTTTACAGAGGAGATGAACCAGACGATGCTTCTTCGTTGGCGATCGGTGGAGGGAAAAGTTACAGTGCAACTATAAACAGAGATTGCTTAATGAACATCACCGTCCTTCAGCCTGTGGTTAGTCATTGTTATATTAATTCGGGAGATGTTGATGTAAGTCATTTATATGATTAAGTTTTAGAAACGTATTATGATTCGTGTCATTTCCATTTCGTGGCCTTTCCTTCCCCCCTAGACTTCATTATGAAAGCAGTCAACCTCCATCCATATCATCCTTGATTGGGACTCCGATTTTTTTTTTTAAGTGAACCTCAAGAAATTATTTTGCTAATGTTACGGTAGTTTCGTTTGAATTAAGAAAAATGGAAATAAAAGATCAAAATTACATCTCGATAGGTATCGCCCCAAGTGTATTCATGAATCTGGTTTAAGTAGTAATGCTTAAAATTACAAGGATATTAAGTTTACAGATTCCAAACGTAAAATTAAAATTGGTATTCTTATGATGTTCGCTCTCTTAACGGAATTGGTCATTACCCCGAGCGCAAGTCTTGTTAATGTTATTCCTTGTTTTATTTGAGTAAAACGTCATATTTTTACTGTTGTGAAGTTTAAAGTTGATTTGTTATGGAAGCATACCATTTTCCACTGTCCAGACATTCTCCTTGAAAAAAAATCAATGTTACTATAATAGTAAAAAATGGATACCAAAAATTATTTGAAATATCATGACAGTCTTGTTAGGTATGGGAAATTTCAAGGCAGTAACTGTAAGTGGATTCAATTTGCAAATCTCAATCTTGGAGGATAGAGAAAGTGTGAATTAACAACTGCTTGGTAGTGTAGAGAGTGGATTCATGTCACGTGCCCTTGACCCCTTTATACATGTTTTTTTCTGTTAATTACCTTCAGGTATCTACAGGGAATGCCAAAGTCATTTTCAGTGGCAGCAGTAATAATAGCAAAACAGAGACGTTAACAGCCCAAAATGTTACTTTCCTTGGCCTCGAGGTTTCCACTCGCTTGTCGCTGTGCTCTAAGAGTTACCGAGAAGACTGTAATGGTAAGCGTTACATGAGTATTTATACGAAGGCTAAAGCTTTTATTTAACTTTTTTCTATGTGGGGTGGGAGTTGGGGACTATTAATTAGATATCCTTCCGTGAGTTAATTACAATAACCTCTTCGAATGCAGATTCCAGGAACTTTTGTGGATGCTGACTTGTGTTGGTGCTATTACATGTTTTGATCTCGAGGTCTGCACTGATTTCGAATTTATTTTCTTTCACTGCGATAACAGGAGCTCTTTCACTCAGAAAATTTAATTTGTTTTTAGATGTGTTCAGGAGTAATTTCCATCACAAACTAAACAGAGACCCTGGCTAACATTGCTTTCTTGAATGTGCTTAATAATTCATGATAATTTTTAATGAATATTCCATATATCATGTTGTTCAAACCTAACGCTCCACATGTGTAAAAACACGTTAATTTTATGTAAAGTAATTTCATATGCGTATGCATCATTGTATTCCTAAAGAAATCATTATTCTCATATTAATTTAGGCTGTGACTTGCATTTTATCAAAGTTTTGTTGTTTTTTTTGTATTTAAAATATTTTTTAGGTTTAAAATAACGTTGGCTGAAATGTCGAAAATCTCTCGTGGCTTGTGCCTTGTATTTCCATTTGTGATAAAATAGATTTTATTGTTCATACTGAGTAATGGTGTTTACCTCATAACTCTTTACACCATCAGATAGATAACACTCATGCACTGTTTGTAATTACTTCATAAGACCTGAACTATGTTTGGTTTTGTATATCGGCAGTAATCATTTTAATCTCCTAGTAAGACTCAGTGTCACGTGAATGTACTGCTTTACCAAACTGAAAATTCTGATGGAAAATGGTTTTTAATATGTAATTAAATAGGTCTACTCTCTGCCACTAGTAGTACTTGACCATTAAATAGTTAAATGTACTTTTTCCTGGTTGTACATCAAAGAGCAAAGCATCGAAAATAAAACAGTAGATTTTACAATACACTTGTAATGATATAATCCTGGTGAAGCGGGTAACAACATGTTTTATTGCTTAGAGGGTTCATCCACTATTCAGCAGTTAAAGGATGAATGTGGCAGTAACTCTCTCCCTCTAACTTTCCGGTATAATACATATTATATATATATATATATATATATATATATATATATATATATATATATATATATATATATAAATATATATATATATATATATATATATATATATATATATATATATATATATATATATATATATATATATATATATATATATATATATATATATATATATAGGTAGATATATTATGTGAAAGTACATGCTACATATACATATACATATTATATATATGTATATATATACATATATATATGTATATATATATATATATATATATATATATATATATATATATATATATATATATATATATATATATATATATATATATATATATATATATATATATTATGTGAAAATATATGCTATAAATCTGGTGTTATCACATATAAACTCACTGATAAGAATTCTGTCTTCGCTCTCAAAATGTCCAGGTGTTAATTGAAAGACATATTATAAAAATAATTAAGATGGAACCATCTTAATATTCTTACCCTGGAAGTGCTAGTTTTAAAATAAAGCAATAAAATTTGTAATTCTTTCTTGGCCTAGATTTCTTTTAGGCGTCGATCTTGTGCTATGGTAGTGCAACTTAAAAAAAGTTGTAATGAAGTATGAACATGTCATTTTTAAAAACACTGTCCACATATGATAATCAGTTTTTCATTGAGGGACTGTGATCGTTACGTAAGAAATGTTTTAAAAGATGTCCTTCTTGCTATTTTTCTTTAAAACGTCTTTGGATTAATATTTGGAAATTTTGAGAGTGAAGACTTTATGCGTGATAGCACCAGAATATTAGCATACATTTCCATAGAATAAGTATGTTGTAATGTCATTTCCAACTACGAGCTTTATATGTTATGGATTTCGTATCATTTGTATAAAAAACTCAACAACTTTAAAGATCAGCGCGCTAAGATAAACAGAGCCCTTATCCAGGTACCACTGCTCGGAATTTTGACCAAAACCTACCGCTTAAAGGGACGTTTCTTCATCGTAACAAGTCCTCAAGAGTTATAACATTTCGCAGCGTTCTTTGAAAACTGCAACCTTGCTCCATTTCCTCCTGCCTGTAATTTATTAAATGGCGGGATAACGCACCACCAAACAGAAGGGTACTCACTCTTATTTGAATTACAGGTAATGATGTGGAGAAAACTCGCGATGAGACCCAAGTTGTTCCAGCGAATGCTCGCCGAGGTAGACTATTTGCTCGCACTTGTATCAGTAAACAGAAACTTCTGTTGTGGTTGTACTGTTGATAACCATATTGCAAATCATTTTATAAACCGCGATGTCCTCTTAACTTCTCGATTTCTTCTTACTTTTTTTAATAAGCTTGTCTTTACAGAGCCTGAGATCCAAAGGGGAGGAGTATCAGAACGAGGTCGCGTTACCCACTCGACCCTCTCGTGGTCAGGTGGGTAACGTGACCTCTTTCTGGTACAACGAGTGCGAGTTCAAATCATGCTTCAGGCATCGGAATTTCTTCATATTCTTGGATTCGTATCTCAGACTTTGTACTGATAAGGGTTTCCAAAAAGTGTAAAGAATTCGAGAAGTTAAGAGGGCATCCTAGTTATTATAATTACAGAAGTATCTGGGAAAAGTGACCATTAGATTAATACATATATATATATATATATATATATATATATATATATATATATATATATATATATATATATATATATATATATATATATATATGTGTGTGTGTGTGTGTGTGTGTGTGTGTGTGTGTGTATATATGTATGTACGTATGTATAGTAAATTCATTGTTTAATGGTACATCATGGGAATTGCAATTATATTTTGTTTAAGGCGGATATATTTACAGTACACAGAACCTGAAATGATTAATATTTCGCAAGGACCTTTGATAACTTTTTGATGATATGTAGTCATATTTTTCAAATGGGATTTTCACAGCAAATAGGCTACAATTTCAGACCTCGCTGGATTATTTTTTTTTTGTGTGAAGATATCATATTTGTAAATTTCTTTTATCTTCATAACAAGTGGCAAACAACTTCCAACAGATGCTACCACCGAGGAAGCTCGCTCCAACTCGAAGACTGGCAGGTGCAACAACACCGTGACGACAGTGCTCGGGATTCTCTTGGCTTTGTCACTACTTATCAATAAATTTTTTGTGATAAGGATTGGCCTTCGCAAGCTCTGTTCAAGACGCAGCGATGAAGGTAGTGCATCCTAGTGGTTTCGTTTTCTTACTGGTATCAAAATTTGATCTCTGCTGGACCGAATGGAAGATTCCCTTTCGAAGCTCAATCTTTGGAAATGTCGCTCATGACAAAGTTTGAAGAAGAATGGGAACAATAGTTTAACAAGTAACAATATAAACTGATTCCTTTTCGAAGCTCAATCTTTGGAAATGTCGGTCATGACAAAGTTTGAAGAAGAATGGGAACAATAGTTTAACAAGTAACAATATAAATTTAATTTATATTGTTACTTGTTAAACTATTGTTCCTATTCTTCTTCAAACTTTGTCGTGACCGACATTTCCAAAGATTGAGCTTCGAAAGGGAATCTTACATTCGGTCCAGCAGAGATCAAATTTTATGTCATTCTGACTCGAAATGAACTCTTGCAGACTTGTGATAGATGGTTATATGATACGCACGAGTTTAAGTACTAATATTGTGAGGTTAAAAATTAAGATTTCGTAATCGGGCTGGATTTTCAATTACAGTACTCGCTATGTATAAAGTACTAACTGTCGCTGTAGCTGCTATGTATAAGGTAATAAGTGTCGCTGTAGCTGCTATGTATACTGTAAAGTAGTAAATGTCGCTGTAGCGGCTATGTATAAAATAATAAATTTTTCTGTAGCTGCTATGTGTACAGCAAAGTAGTAAATATCGCCGTAGCGGCTATGTACAAAGTAATAAATGTCGCTGTAGGTGCTATGTATACTGTAAAATAATAAATTTCGATGTAGCGGCTATGTGTATAATATATTTTTTCTGTAGCTTCTATGTATACAGTAAAGTAATAAATGTCGCTGTAGCTTCTATGTTTATCTGTGATTCATATAGCCAATCTGAATGTTCATTTGACAGTCATCTGTGTTCACTGTTACTGCTATAGTGTAACCAAATAAAAATACCCATGCAAAGGCGATATCTCCAGTATCTGTTCGGTTATCGAATGCTCATATCTTGCAGGAACCATCACCAACGCCGTCCCCCGTTCCCAGGGATTCGGAAATTTTCCCAGAGCAAATTCGGCCCACGACAGCGAGAATAGCTTGTATGGTGCAGTCATCAACAGAAAGTAACGGAATGCCTTTCATTACTTTCTCTTACCCTTGGGAGACTGGGCGCTGAGTGTTCAACCTTTAAGTTATCGGTAATATTTTGGCTAGAAGATTTCCGACAGTAGTAACTACATGTTTTCTTATTTCAATGTTACTGGCTTAGCCATGTCGGTAAAGTAAATCATGTAATTGAATTATCATATGTGATTGCTAGTTTTGTAGTCATAACCGCGAATACAACAACACACTTAGATAAACTTTGGTTGCAAATGAAGTTGTTTATCAGTGAATTATATTTGCAAACCCTCTTGAAAATTTAGATAACTTTGATATTTGAGTCATAGTGCGATAAGGAAAGCCATCTTTTTTTTTCTATTGAAATTCATGATTTTATAGCTTAGTTTCAGTTCTTCTGCAACATGCTGCTATTCATGCAGACTACCCTTTTGGGTTAGGTTAACAAACCAGCACTGTAGTAAGGTGTTTTTAACACGGATATAGTGCATGTATATGAGTGTTAGGTTTGATGAAATAATGATTTCATATTTTAATAGAAATTATTACCATGAAAACATGTTTCCGGGGAACCGTGAGTTAATGGCAGTAGTTCATTCTTAAAGGTTTTACCCTGCGAATTTGCAGGCATAAAATCAAATTAGCATGTAGATGACGAGGTAAACAATATGCCCCAGTCCCTTCCATTCAGTGATTTTGCACCCTAAAATTTGCATTCTGTGAAATTTTGCCCTAGAATAAGTGCCACCTGAGTGGATGCGCCTGACAAACGAGAGAGACGTTAGTTAACTTTGTTGAGGGTTTATTGTTGTTTCTATGTAAATTATAAGTCTCCATTCAGTGAAAGAAACGAGTGAATTAGGAATGCTCTACCTTTGGAATCCCCTATACGGGAAGTCTGGCATTGCACGATAATAAATGAGAAAGTAAGCCCTGTGCCGAACGTTGATTTATGTGGAGTTACGTTTCTTAGGTGAAATCTTAGATCAGGAAAAGGAAGCATTTTCTTTCCTTCGCCACTGTTGAATGAGGTCATGGATGGTAAATAAATGAAAAAGAAGACTGTGGCTTCTTTGATGTTTTACTTCCTCATTTCCTTTTTCATTTTTACATTTTCTTGCCTCTTGCAGTGGTCTGATTAACATGTAGTGCCTGTGTAACGTAGTGAATGTAAGTAAAACGTACACAATACCTCCTTACAAAAGAGATGCTGTTCTCCAATTATGACTTCATCTCTTTTGTAGATGTCTCTGTATACAGATATAAATACAATGCATTAAAACACTTGTTTGTTGGCAATTATTCACGAAAGGATGATAATTCCTGTATATCTGAGCACTGAGTTGCTAGATTCTAAGCTTTATTTTTTCTGAACACTCAGTATATTGTTATTGTGTAATTTAATCGAAATACTGGTGAAAATACATAACTCTCACTGGCCCAGCCGAGATGGTTGGTTTATAACACTCCTATAAAAATGGGCAAAGTTGGTAAGACTTCATGCACTTACAGAGATAGCGGCATTAACGTCAC
>JANJGK010000011.1:6827585-6830085 GCA_039081455.1 Macrobrachium rosenbergii | reverse complement strand
GTAATACCCTTTGATAATAATCCCTGTTGCTTTAGCTTTCATTTCCTCCTGAGTAGAAATGAGTGAACTCTTTTTAATTTTCAGCTGGAGAATTAATCTTGGCTAAGATGAGCGACGTGGAATTGAATATGTGATTGGTATTTCCATTATGAATAAACACGCACGTATATATATATATATATATATATATATATATATATATATATATATATATATATATATATATATATATATATATATATATATATGCGTGTGTGTGTATGCATATGGGTATATATTTACTTTGCTAAGTTTTAATGTAAAGCTGTTATGTAACAGCGGAATTTAGGCTGGCTTTGTAGAAAAGCTGTCATGCACTGTATTGTGTATCATTAAAGGAAACAGAATAACAAACCACAGATCGTGGTATTTCTCTAAGACCTTATGCCACTGTCATTTCTGCGCAGGAAGCCGCGAGCTATCATTAAACTTTTACTCTGCGTGACATTTTCACGTCACTTCTCGCAAACAAGAAATTAATTCTTTTGTCAGAGCTGTCGGGACAGAGTGAATAATTGATCTAGTAGTCGTAGCGCTTGGTGGAAGCGTTGTATTGGCTTGCAGTGATCCGTGACAAATTTAGTATTTTTAGGTTTGCTTTCGACTGACCTTTTACGTTTTCTTCTTTTATATTTTGTTGTTTATTGTCCGGTTATTCTCCTTTTACAAAGGCGTTTCGCGTGCGTTTTTGTCAAATACCTTATAGAAGTTACACGCTGATAGCTGAAATAACTCATTTGAATCCCAGTGCTGCTTCTGCCAGTTCATGAATGCCAGATCCTGCCACGTAAAATAAGTCTAATCCTTCGGGCCAGCCCTAGGAGAGCTGTTAATCAGCTTAGTGGTCTGGTTAAACTAAGGTATATTTCTTCTTCTTCTGGGCATTGGGCGAATGCTTTCGTCAGTACCCGAGGAAAGAGGTAGTTTGATGTTTGGTGTCAGCATCTGTTTTCAAGCCCACTGGGGAGAAGGAGGATTAAATGCGAACCACTCACTGCTCAGAGGCAGAGAGGAGTTTTGGGGGGGCGGGATGTGAAACCATAGTTAGGGGGCCACCGGTATCCGCTGCAATTGCACGCATGCGCAGTTGCATTTGTGGTTCCCCTTCTTTAATGGCCTCCGTCGACCTCCTTCTTCAGTGGTCGCTGGTGTGAATCCACGAGGAAAATAAGTTTTCTTTAGAAGTTTTGTGTTATTACGTGTCTTTGATATCTGTTTGTATCATCGGGTGTTTAATTGTTATTCCGAGGATGACTTATTTTCTGAAAGGAGTAATTATTAAGAACAGCATGGTTCATCGACAGCGATTTAATTAGAGGATTATCCTCGAGTGTGTGTAAAACAGAAAAATGCCCCTTGACGTCATTCAGTAAAAGATAAGCAATAGTCATCATCATATTCGTGCTTTGTATTCAACATTGTATTCATCATTAAAACTGTCATTATATGTGTTTGTATTATTATAACTTGTCATTCCTAACTAGGATAGCAATTCATTTAAATCCATTTTATAAACGAAACAACGACGGAAGCAAATGAAAATTGATACTTGTGATTTGTCATTTGCGTGCTTATCCTAAACTTTGGTGAACCAGTTTTCAAAATGTTAAATGATATTTTAGACTCCCTGTAACTACCTTTTAATGTAATTAACCGCAATAATGCTTCAGCAGTGCTAAATTTTCATCAGTGTTGACTCGTTGTCATCATCATGTTGATTTCCTTCACTGCAGATTTGAGAATTTCCCATATCACATGATGAAATAATTACAGGTAAATTAAGTTTAATTAATTTATTTAGCAACATCTCCCGTATTTTATTCCATATTAACTTATTCATAGATGGCGTGGGGTCAAGGTATATGTATTTTAATCAGAGAAAGCACAAATAAGTAATGATAATGATATGGAAGAATGTCTTGCAGGCAGGCATTCTGCAGACGAGTTCACTCAGATGATGTTATTACTGGATGCGACACCATATTAGTGTTATCTGGGGAAAATTAATGAAACGAAATAAAAGGTAATTTTATGAAGTGGATACGAGATTTTCTTTCAGCATCTCTGATTGGTTATGTTTTGTTTGATCTTACGTTAATTTTAGTTTCCGTACGGTCTCTTCATAGGTGAGGTTTGTCAGTGCACCTCGTGCGGTGCACTGTAGGCATTACTTCAGATTCTTTGCCGCGTGCCTTCGGCCCCCAGCTGCAACCGCTTTCGTTTCTTGTACCTCCTTTCATATTCTCTTTCTTCCATCTTACTTTCCATCCTCTCATAACAATTGATTCATAGCGCAACTGCTTTGAGGTTTTCCTCCAGTTACACCTTTCAAACCTTTTACTGTCAATTTCCATTTCAGCACTGAATGACCTCATAGGTCCCAGTGCTTGGCCTTTGGGCTAAATTCTATATATATTCAATTCAATTCAAGGTTTAAGCTTGGACTGAAATCACTTGTTTA
>JANJGK010000011.1:6800085-6810085 GCA_039081455.1 Macrobrachium rosenbergii | reverse complement strand
AACATTTCCCAAAACTCTTACAACTAAAATGATCATATTTGAGATGGCATTTTGGCATGGTAAAGGGGTTTTCATTTTGAAAAGTAGGTCACGTCAGGTGAAAAGGTCACCTGCGGTTCCTTCTCGTTCAGTATGAAAAACTTATCTGAAGATAGAAGTGGAAAATAATATCAATAATCAAGAATATATATAAAAAACCACATTATTTAGTGTATGTAGCTGAGAACATCAACTTTTTTCATTGAGGGCTAAGTAAATGGTGTATTCCAGTCTGTAATTAATCAGAATAACTACCCAATCCAGTCGTAGATCGCATTCGTGTTTATTTTGCGGTGGATTTAGTTTCTATGCAAATGGAGTAGTCTCTTCTGTGAAAGTGAGTGGTGAAGTAATCAGAAATTCACAAATGTAGCTCAAGATCGAGAACTGAAAATGTGTCCTGGATTCAACAAGGATACGTTTCAAGATGAATTCAGCCTCTTGAGTTCAGGAGTATAATGAAAACTGAGGTGCATCTTTGCCTAAACCTCTCTCTCTCTCTCTCTCTCTCTCTCTCTCTCTCTCTCTCTCTCTCTCTCTCTCTCTCTCTCTCTCTCTCTCCTAGCAGAAGAAAGTGTATGCATATCCAGAGTATATTTGTCTTGTATAGAATGAGCCATCCCTATGAAAGCTGTTAATCAGCTCAGTGGTCTGGTTAAACTATTTTAATAATAATAATAATAATAATAATAATAATAATAATAATAATAATAATAATAATAATAATAATAATAATAATGAATAGAATGAAGCCCAATGAAACCCTAATAAATGTTACACGAACTGGTTGACGCGATACAGAATTTTTAAAATATTCCTATAGAAAGATGAAAATCCTTAAGACAACTGGACAACTGGCATTTTCTAGGACAGCCTTGTCTTTTCATAATTCCAGAGCTAAAGAGAAAATCATACCTGACAAAAACTCACAAATGTACAAAGGACAGTGAAAATAACAAATTTTATTTTCTTCGTTACCACAGCTGCGTAGTGCAATTCGGAGCGTGTTTAATTTTAAATTGCAAACGTCCTGCCTCTGATGATACAAATCATTCGTGAATGGTACAAATGGGGCGCTGATGTGAGAATTCCCTGCGTGAATTTCAGCTATCTAAGAAATCAACGATAGTGTGATGGAGAGCAAGGTTGAATGGTTTATTGAGTGCCATGGGGCCATAAGGTGAAACGTGAGTAATTGGGAATCTTCACAGGGAACTGTTCCTAATTGGCACTACGGAGGAGTCACTGAAGCAGAACGCGAGGTGCCAATTGTTCCCAGACGAGTCTTTTGTACTGCAGCTGTGCCAATTTGAAGTTTGGCATTTCAAGTTTTCGTGTACTTCGTCCTTTTCTCTATTTTCATTTCGGATTGACCTTTATATTGGTTTTGCGAATAAAAGACATCGTGTATTTTCCTTGCGTTACTGCACCTGTTGCGTTTGGTTTAATTGATAGAGGAATATATTAGAAATGATCCCGAGATTTTAATGCTCACTTATCAGTAATCTGGTACACTTTTTTTTTCTTTTTTTTTTTTTTAGCTTTTCCTTTCTCCAAGAGCCCCGTCTGAATCGACGCATAAACACCAGAAATGTTGTGACTTTCTTTCATCGCGACTCTTCTGGATTCCTTTGATGTTTCCGCGTTTGAAAATCGTGCTTGGAAGACTTTTACTTGCTGTTAAGGGCGGCAGTTATTTGGTTACCGATTTATCTTGGTCTTTTTCGGAGATAGGCTGTGTCTAGTCTTACAGCCGCATATATAATAATAATAATAATAATAATAATAATAATAATAGTTTTATTATACCAACCACATTGGTCTCTTAGTAGAAGCGAATGCTCTCTCTCTCTCTCTCTCTCTCTCTCTCTCTCTCTCTCTCTCTCTCTCTCTCTCTCTATATATATATATATATATATATATATACATACATATATATATATATATATATATATATATATATATATATATATATATATATATATATATATATATATATATATATATATATATATATGTAGAATATGTTTAGCATTTTGCTTAAATCTTTTTTTTATATCTGATTTTTATTATGCAATATAAAACAGACAAATCTCTGCTGACTCTGTTACTAACAATTAAGTTTATTTATTACTTACAAACCGTTCATATTACACGCAAACTTGGCTCCCCAAAGTCAGTGTAAATTCGTAGGGTAAAAGTTACAAAAGTAAGTCATGGTCGCATTGCTATCGTTTATTTATATTAACGCATTTCTTTTCCTATACAGAATTCACTCCCATGAACACCCTCATCAGCAGAAAGGTCTGGAATAGTGACGGTATTGGTATAGGTAAGTTGTGCTTTTCCTGATGTTTCTCTTAGGCGCTTTGTGCAGAATGCTAGTTTGTATTTCTTATTGTAACTGGTTACTCTTCATCCCGAAAAAACTCACCAAAGTTCGAAGCCAAATTGTATACATCTTATGTGAAGAGCTGCATCAAAGAATTTTTTCATACGTGTACAATATTGAGACATTATATTATTTCCCCTGAAGTTCGTTACCATCCACATTCAGACAGATATCGTGGAAAGAGAAGTATGAAACTGGTTATAGATTCACGCCCTCTTTTCCTGCTTGGTGATGAGACTGACGATGATGGTAATTGGACTGGTTTTTTTACTAACTACAATGAGTAGGAATATTCTGGTTACCAAAATTTTAACTTCTCTTACTAACTTTGTAGAACTACTGGGAATTTGAAATCTGGAGCTTAGAAAAATAGGTAATGTTGGTTATTTATTTTTTCGTGCGCTAATTAATGAAGTCTCTGGGGTAAATCAGGTATACGGAAAAGATGCATTTAAAACACACAAGACGAAATGAAACCTATGCAGCTCGCTGGGTTTTTTCTCTTTACTGCTCGATGTTTTTGTGACTGGTTTGAAGCTTGTGATGCAATCAGCAGTCGTCTTTAGGTGACTGAGGAGAGAAGATAAACGTTCCAGAGGCGTTTGTGTTGGTTTTTGAATGACCTTGAACTACAGCACAAAATTTCAATCATAAAGTATTGAGTATTCGCGTGATCTCTCCTATCAGTAAGACGAAAATAAAGATCCAAATGTATTACAGAATGTTATTTCAAGTTACGGTTCAGAAGAGACTTCGATGCCAGTTACACATGCGCTCTAGAATTACCCGTAAGATTAATCACAGTTGATGTTTTAACTGAGGTTTCTAATTACTCTAAAAATAAAGAGGAGGACTCGAAAGATCAGTAAGGCAGTCATTTCTTCGTCGGCTTTGGACACTATAAAATAATTAGCAGCATCCCTGGAATGCCTTCGGACATTTGTTGCAAGCTCATGAAAATCAAGAGAAAGTTACTTGCATTCACTTGCATTCACTGCAGTGTTCTGCAGGAGCCAGAAACCTCATGTCTAAATGGTTTTGTACATTTCATGCGAAATCTTGAAGGCCGTATTTGAATTTATTAGGTGTATTTTTTAGCGGTGCTCCGTTGGAACGAGCCCTTGCTGACATAAAGTGTAATATAAAAGGTAGTTTCTGTTTCATTTCCACTTAAGAATTCAAAAGGAAAAGACCAAACAGTCTTGATGTAAAAATAAATGCTGGAATGTATCTGCATTTAGATGCTTGACATATTTCTTGGTGGGCAAATAGAAGGAACTTGTTCGGAAAGTAAAATATTAACCACAAAAACATGTCGAAGCTAGAATACCTTATCGGTATTTTAGAAGTTACTGTTTGTTCTCGAGTTAAAAAGCAGATTTTGATACCCTATCATAAAATGTGAGCATGATATTAAGACTTTGATTTATACTGGATACAGAAATGTCTGTAAACTGACAGATATCAAGAAGAACAAGTTAATGACAGGTCCCGTAAAGAAATACCACAACATTTTGACAGGTCCTCTCAAAAGGGTTGCGCCTCTCGTGTCTCTTGTTCCAGTAATGCAAAGCTTCCAAGATTCCTGGCAAGCAAACACTCTTTCGTAATAACGAGGAATCTGGCGACGTCCGAAAATATGATATCGTGTTGGAAGACGTTTAGCCGGGGGCGCGCTCCAAATTTACGGGGTTTTCTCTCTAAGTTTAATACGTAATTTCAGTTATCCCAGGACGTGGCATGCTGTCACTTCTTGAGTGACGTTGAAAATGATATTATTCCCAGAATTCTTTTTTTTTTTTTTTATCAAATAAAATTTAACACCTCTTTTGTGGATGGGTGATTCATGTGACAGCCAGATTTTGTGCTTTAAATTTCTCATTAAGTTTTTAGTTTTCTGAAAAGAAAACTATTGTGCCGGCTTTGTCTGTCCGTCCGCATTTTTTTCTGTCCGCACTTTTTCTGTCCGCCCTCAGATCTTAAAAACTACTGAGGCTAGATGGCTGCAAATTGGTATGTCGATCATCCACCCTCCAATCATCAAACATACCAAATTGCAGCCCTCTAGCCTCAGTAGTTTTTATTTTGTTAAAGTCAGCCATAATGGTGCATCTGGCAACGATATAGGCCAGGCCACCACCGGGCCGTGGTTCAAGTTTCATGGGCCGCGGCTCATACAGCATTGTACCAGACCACCGAAAGATAGATCTATTTTCGGTGGCCTTGGTTACAGAAAAATCGATTGCGCCGAAGAAACCTCGGCGCATTTTTTACTTGTTTTTTCCTGTATTTACAATAGGTAATGCTCATGTACAATAAGTATTTTGTTTATTTTGTCATTTTGCAAATGACTTCCCGTTTTCCTCATCCTTTCAACTGTAATGAAAAATGATGGAAATGGAATATTTTGCAAATGACATCAAACCGGACTTTTCAAGATGAGAAAAGGTCTGCGAAATAAATCAATAAATTTTCTGAAAAAATGTCGAGTTTTCCGGGAAGTTCATCACCTCTTTGATCTCGGGAATACAGTTTCCTCTGCTTTCCACATGGAATGTAAATTAATATTATTGTAAAATAAAAAATACTGGAATTGTGAGGATAAAACAGAAAGGTCAGTGAGAAAGTCAAGTTCAGTAGCCAGGCTAACGTTGCACTTCTTGCTAAATTTAATGTATTTGCTAATTTGTACGAAGGAACGAACGGGTCCTGAAAATGAGAAACTGCAGTATGCAAATATTGCTTTCCATGTTGCAGTTTTTCGTTGACCTAATTGCGAGATGAAGCGCCCGTTCTTCTTCTTCTTCTTCTTCTTCTTCTTCTTCTTCTTCTTCTTCTTCTTCTTCTTTTAACGTGCTTTTTTCCCATTTGTATGGGGAAAGCACGATGCCATCTTTTGAAGGACTTTGATTTGGCTTTGGGGTAGACTTTGTAGTCTCGATCGGTTGCCCTGCCTGTCATTGCTTAGACCCCGGTAGCGTATGTACATGTATTGTACCAGTGCCCCAGCGCCCATTCTCCCAGCAGCGAGGAGACGCTGCATGCTTAGGTCGACAGTCGAGACGTGTGAGGTGTCTGTTATGTTTTTAGAAGATGTTGGAGTGGCTTTGTTTGTGTGTGTATTAGTTGTAACACCCATTTGCTTTTAAGCAAACCTATCCGTTGATTACATACATAATCCCGGGGTGTCTACACGGACAGCAGTGTCCGCCCCTCTAACCAGTCGGCTGCGGATTTGAACCCGCGCCACAGACCTCTAAGAAGTCCGGGGCTGCTGCTCTAACCGACTTGGCCATCAAGGCTCTGTGAGATGAAGCGGCCGTTGACAATATGAAAGATCTAGACCGGGTCTGTGCAGTCTGTTTTCTTTGTCTTGGTAATTAAAATTAAGAAAATCGTCTGGCCCTCTTTCATGAACCTTACAGAACTTACATTGTCGTATTCAGGTCGCTTCTAAGGGTAGGGCATCTTACTTGTTCTGGCATAGTTTTGGACTGTCTGAGTCAGAGATCTTTGATTCCCTTCACTGTATACATGTGGAACAGTCTTCTCAGCAATATTACGGATGCTGAACGTCCTTAGTTTTTCTCAGTTATTCTTCAGCTAAATTTTTTTCTATAACTTTATTTCTTCATGTATATATAGTTTTAAACCATCAGCATTTCATGAGGCCTCTCTTACGTTAGGTATCTGTTTTTCGTAACACTGGTAAGCAATGGTTAATTGATTTTGAAAATCAGTGCCGAATATTTCAGTTAACTTGTATTATTTTTCTTAGTAAAGAAATATCAAATTTTCACATCCCCCTAAAAGTAGCATACCTTTCATACATACCTATAAATACTATTGCTAAATTACATGCAAGGAGTTACTGGTAAAAAAAAAAAATAGAAGTCAAAATACAGACATAATATGAACAACAGAAAAATTCGAGGAGTGTATTTTGTGAAAGAAAACATACTCTGCTAATCGTCGAATGATTACCAGTAGACACACTTAGGTCCAACTTAATTTTTGATAATCAACAACTGGATGATATTAGGTCTCTTGTTGAAATCCACGACATCTCAACCTGTTTATCCTAAGCACTTTTGAGTTTAGAAGGTAGTTATTCTCTTGTCTATCCTAGTCTTTAACTCCTTCGACTTTTCTTCTGCCCCTTCCATTTATTTCGATTCTCACTAAGTCTCTGACTTGCGAAATAATGGGCCCTCATTACTGAAAATAATGAAAAGGGGGCGCTGATCATCTGTCTTAATAACAACAGGGTAATTAAAGCCTAACAAGCACCCTATTAACCTAATGTTAATAGGAAACTACGTTCGTCTCATTTATTGGTTGGTTCGGTCATTATGGCTGTTATCAGAGGTTCACACACATACGTGCATTCAGTGGATAGCAAGAATTTGGAAAATTTGCTGCATATGTTAACGTCCTGTTCTCAGTCCATTCTAAATTAGTCCACTCATTTAATTCCTCCAGTTGGTGGAGAAGAGTGTGCACGGTTTTTCATATGCACTTTACTGTGCCTGCCCAGGGATACGTTGATTGATAAAGTTGTTTTATTTGATCTCCAATAATTATTGAATTTGTAGAAGAAAGTTTGCTTAGTCACTGTTGAAGAATGATTTATGTACTCCAAATACGCATTCTTCCCATATTCAAATAGATACCAATAGATACCGAGGTGTATACCATTTGCTTAATGGTATACACTTCGTTCCTCGTTCCTCGTTCGAAGGGGTGAGTGTAGTTCTCGGGTAGCACTCTGCTGGGCCCGCGTTCGATTCTCCAACCCGCCAATGAAGAATTAGAGAAATTTGTTTCTGGTGATACAAATTCATTTCTCGGTATAATGTGGTTCGGATTCCACAATAAGCTGTAGGTCCCGTTGCTAGTTAACCATCTGGTTCTGAGCCACGTAAAAAAAGTCTAATCCTTCGGGCCAGCCCTAGGAGAGCTGTTAATCAGCTCAGTGGTCTGGTTAAACTAAGGTATACCTAACCTTTTTCTCCCTTCTAGGGGAGAGAGAGAGAGAGAGAGAGAGAGAGAGAGAGAGAGAGAGAGAGAAAGAGAGAGAGAGAGAGAGAGAAGGAAGGTGGAATTAATGAAGGCACCGTGGGAGATTGTTACAGCAGTCAGCCCATGTTTGGTAGGTGCGTGGATTGTTCCTGTCCTACTACTCACCAGACTATGCAGTTGTAAAAGGGCTTAGCGCCTTCTGGAGCCAAGAGAAGGGCTAGCAACTTCACCGCTAGAGACTTGCTGATAGCCCGGAAGGCTGTGACTTTCAGGTGTCCCCCATATATATATATATGTATATATATATATATATATATATATATATATATATATATATATATATATATATATATATATATATATATATATATATATATATAAACACGTGTGTGTGTATACACGTATTCATGCATGTAGGTATAGAGGTGGCAAAAGAGAAGGAGGGCTGATGGGTGGGGAAATGCTGCCACGTTAAGCCGTGGGCGCAATTCGCCCCATTATTTCCCCAGAGTTCCGACAGGTAAAGCCTCCGGTGACAGCCATTTGTCAAAGGTTATCGCGGCCCGCAAAAGCAATTTACATATTAAAGAGATCAGGTGCTTTGTACACAGATTTCATCCAGATATTCATCATCGTCAGATTAAAGCTGTTATTTGCTCTAGTTTTCCCGGTGGAACTGGAAACCGTCTGTACACTACCGTTTTTTTTTTCTTTCTTTGTCATCCCAGCGCTTTGTTTGGGTCTGTGTCCTCTAGGTTGGTTAATCAGCCTTTTAATTAGTTTCTCTCTCTCTCTCTCTCTCTCTCTCTCTCTCTCTCTCTCTCTCTCTCTCTCTCTGTAGGGGTTGATTGATTTTCTATTTTCGCTTCCTCATTATGTGAACTTCGAAGACATCTTAGGGTTTTGTGGCTGGATTAACCGTTTTAGCAATAAGTTGTCCCGACCCTGGAGAGTGTCAATATCAAGAGTTACCTTGCATTTCGTCTAATTTCCACCTCTCTAGTTTTCGGATGGCTTTGTGGTCTTGGAGTTTTTTTTAATATTAAATTCAACTGACGTAATTTTATGTTTACCCGTTCTTCTGGAGTGCATGTGTGGAAAATTAAGAAATAATAATCATAAGCTTTGCGTTAACAAACCTCTACGTTGGATGTCACACAAGTCCAAGAGCTTGTTGGTATCAACGACCTTTTAATTCTTAAATTATGCATTCGGAAAACGCTTGCCAGCAGCTTGTAAATATCAGCGATAAGTCTTTGTAAATAAGCCATTATATAAAGGAATTTCTTGTTATTGCCATACACACACACCACACACACACACACACACACACACACACACACACACACACACACACACACACACACATATATATATATATATATATATATATATATATATATATATATATATATATATATATATATATATATATATATATAAATATACATATATTATATATTATATATATGTGTGTGTGTGCGCGCGCATGTGTCTGTGTCTGTGAGCATATGTATATTTGGGTTTCGTGGTGTGATCGGTAGCATTCTCACCTACCTAGTAAGAGGTCCCAAGTTTGATTATTGAATAAGAACGGGCCATAGGGTCTCTGTTATACTGGCAACGAAGAAGGTACCTCAATCATGGTTAGCTCAAAAGTAGCCTTCGCAGCCAGGGTTAAAAAGGGCTTTGGAGCGTGGGACCCCTTCCGAAAACTCTTCTGGTACCACCCTGTTCAAGTGGGAGTGCATGTGGGAAAATAGAGGTATGTTTGCGTGCGTTTGTGTGTGTGTATGTTTATAGAGATTTGTCGTTTGGTATCGAGTGTCCTTAATTCTTGATGTTAGTCAAGCATTCCCCGTATGATGGAAATAGAATATTTGTGTCGGGTAAAAGGAAAAATACACTGACAGTATCTACATACGCATGTTGAGATAGTTCCTTACAGAAGAGAATCAGAAGGTTGGGCATTTTCAACCATTTTTAATTTTCTAATGATGTAATTATTCCAGTGCTTATGTAATTATTGCAATGATTACTTTTATCTTTCATTTTTAAATATACATTCAAAATATTTCCGGACTTATGAATCTGTAAAAGGTCATTTGGGAGTCGGCACTTATATCTGGTAAGTCTTTTTTCACTTAGCTTTCCGTAGACAAGCTATGAATTCCTTTGAAAACGAGATCAGTTTTCGAGCGTGAATTTTGATCAATATACAGTGTATATAAGTTTCTTGCTATTCTCGACTTATTCTTGTTCCATCAGCATTCTCCCCCTGATCAGAGAATAAGAAAAATCCCCATACAACAGATTTGTTTTTCCACTATATCGTTAACCATTTTTATATATTTACTCAAGTTTTTCATTATACTTTAAGGTATAAATAGGTTAGAACGTATCTACTTAATTTAGCTACTTAATTCCACGTTCCAGTTGGATATCGGTACAATATCCCGTGTTCAATTTTAGCGCAGATGTGTTTCATGGAGGTTGTATTTCTTATTTTTCTAAACTTGTGCTGATCATTTGGTAACGCCCTGGCCT
>JANJGK010000011.1:6778081-6799985 GCA_039081455.1 Macrobrachium rosenbergii | reverse complement strand
ATTTTCGAGGTGAGCATAGATCTGAATGTGGGTCGCACTACTTTAAAAGAATAGAGGACATTCCAGGTTATTTTTCCCCCTCTCTGTGGAACTAACTAAAGGGGTCAGATAAGCGAGTCTTTAGGCTACTACATGTCTGCAGTATATATATGCTGTTTGCGTCTTTATTTTCTTATCTGGCCAAGTCATCCCTGTTATATAACTTTGGAGAAACGCTGGCCAGACTTCGTTCCGTAAACGAGGTATTCTTTTATATATTTGTCTGCGTCGCTGTGTCCGTATGTCTTGATTCTTTCCCCCCCCCCCCCCCCCCGCCAAAAAAAGAGAAGGCTTTGCCTCTAAACATCTACAGTGACACAGAAACATGAATTCCGTTTGAAGGTATAAAACCGAATGAGAGAAAAAAAAATCGAGAAAAAATTCTACTTTTCGTGAAGTAATTTCCAGGGGAGAGTAGAAAATACTACTTTTCATAAAGTAATTCCAGGGGAGAAAAAATTCTACTTTTCGTAGAGTAAGTCCTAGGGAAGAGATAAAAATTCTGCTTTACTTTAAGTAATTTCCAGGGGAGAAAAAAAAAAATTATACTTTTCGTAATTTCCAGGGGAGAGAAAAAATTCTACTTTTGTAAGTAATTTCCATGGCAGAGAAAATAAATTCTACTTTTCGTAAAGTAAATTCCAGCGGGGGGGGGGGGTGAGAAAAAAAATTCTACTTTTCTTAAAGTAATTTCCAGGGAAACTATAAAACACGATTTAAAATCTAGGCAGGACAGAGTCTCTTTGGCCCTTTGTGAAGAAACTCTGTGATTACATCTTCCTTGTCCTGGAATGAAAATCTGGTACCACAACATCTGATAAGAATGTTTTCTTTTCTTTCTTTCTCTCTCTCCTGGAATTTCTTATGCTCGGGAGCCCTTTTGGTCGGGTGGCAGGGTCTTATTTTTTTTTTTCTTTTTTTTTTTTACTTTTTATTTTGTCTAAGGTTCGTCGCTGTGCTTTTCTGTACTTCCTTTGTGTGAGTTCTAGTTTTTTTTTTTTTCTTCCTAACTAACCTACTCATTTCTGTTTGACGCAGTTTGGAATCTCTCTCTCTCTCTCTCTCTCTCTCTCTCTCTCTCTCTCTCTCTCTCTCTCTCTCTCTCTCTCTCTCTATATATATATATATATATATATATATATATATATATATATATATATATATATATATATATATATATATATATATATATTAGTGTGTGTGTGATTGTGCAAGATTTCAAATATATCTCGTGTCACAGAAATTCATGTATTATTGTTATCCATTGTATAATATTATGTATTATTATATGTATTAAATGGCTAATTAATTTGTAATAGTGCTTAAGCTTAAATGGTTCGTATCTTTTGTAACTGTTCCCCACTCCCCTCCTCTCCCACTCATGCTGCTAGCCGATCTCAAAGCCTTTCCTCTTTTTACCTATCAATATATTTTCCCTTACCTATTTCCTCGTCTTGGATCCTTTGGCGTATCGCCATTTATGACTAGCGTCATGGAAATTGAAGTTTTCTATTTATTTTATTTTATGGTGACTTCTTTTACCGTATGGCTTGAAATATGAAGTGTATGTCAGATTGAAAATTTGAAACCGAACACTTGCTGTGGCTCAAAATAAATGAAATTCTAGGAACTAAAATAAGTACGAGAACGCCTCTCGATTTTCCATGAATATTCAGTAACCATGTATATTGCGTTTTTGTGTTTTTTGCACTTTATTTTTAGGAAAAGATAAACACGACTTCGCTTAGCCGGAGTAGTTCCAGGAATAGGTGACATCAGTCACTGTAGTAACCGCTACAACGAGATATGATATCCTGACTTACAAGGAGCGAGTTCTTTTTTGCAGGATTCGTCATGGGTGGTTGATGCGTCCCGTCTTCCAGGACTTTCGAGTTTTGTGATTTGCTGACTCATAGTTTCCTTCTGGGTCCACACCACAGCAAATCCTTTCACAAACCCTCGCCTGCAACAATCGCAAACCTATCACAAACAGGTTAAAAACAAGTCAGTGACCGTAAGTGGGGAACGAACCTTTGTTGGCAAGTGCTGGATAATCGTATGAAGCCCAAGTTAGGACTACTTATAAGTCGTTGACTTGTATTCAACCTGTTTGTGACGGATGTTTGATAAGTTGCCTACGTGTGTTTATGACATATTTCGCTGTAGTATGGACGCATCCTTAAGTCTTGGATCCCATCGAGTGGAAAAAAAATACACACACACGCAAAAAGCTCAAGATCTTTACACTATGCCATTTATGCGTGACTGAGTTCACCTAGTCTCGTAAAATATGCGAGTTCTTATTGCTTAACAGCGTAGGTTTGTAATGTAATAAGTGAAGTGGGCTCCTTTTCCTCTGATAGAAAAAGGAAAACATATTCATATTCAAGTAAGTTCTTTCCTGACGTTATTGTCACCGTGAAGAGCGTTTGGTTAATGTGAAATGATGCCCTAGTTGAAAGTCATTTGTTCAAATTTTATGCGGGCGGCCGTCGAAAGTATAAGGCTTGAAGTTTCCGTCTACCCATCTAAGAATTTACTTGGCCTTATATTAATTCTATCTTTTAACCCTCTAGATCTCTGTAGAATCTGAGCATGCAAAAACAATATCTTTTCAACGACTTAAATAGTTTCAGTAAATCACAAATTATTCATAATTATTTTACTTGAAGGAAATTTAATGGTATTATTCATATTATTTCAGATGTCAGAAACTAATTTTAAACACAGACACGCTATTTTTTCCTTTCGTTTTTTTCAGGAACTTTCATTGCATTTTGTCAATATGATGCAACCTTTGTTGGCAGAATGTAACATAATTAGCTATCTCTGCTAACAGATGGTCGATGGAATACTTTGAGTTCAAATATGAATAGTGATATCATTAAAAAAAAATGCAACATTATTGAGTTTGTGGTTGAAGAGGTCATATCCTGAGTACTTCTTGCACGAAGTGCTCTATAATTACACTACCAAACTATTTCAAAAATAGAGCCCATAAAAGGTAACTGAAGGGGCTTTCGTGAATAGTACGAACATCCCACACATTCTCTCTCTCTCTCTCTCTCTCTCTCTCTCTCTCTCTCTCTCTCTCTCTCTCTCTCCCCGCGATCGGTGGAAGAAATAAAAACAAAAGCAGCGAGAGATAAGGCAACGAGATGGATATTACGACGTCGAACAGTGATTAAATCGAGAATATTACGGGTTCAGTACTCGGAAAGGAGCAATGAATCACGGACGCTTAATAAACGCAGAAGCTCCAAGAATTCCGCCACGGACAAGAGGTGCTCTTTAAGCTGGCGATGAGTCTGATATGAAATGATGAGTGGGCGTTTCGAGCCGTGGCTGGAGCGCCCTAGATCGAGAAAAGGAGGCTGGTATGAAAGGGTAGGGGGCGGGGGGAGGGAGGGAGAAAATAAGGCAGGAGGCGGTTTTTATCAGCGATCAATTCAATTCTTTAACATTCTCGTTCCGGGAGGAATTGTTTTTCTTGGCATCTCTCTCTCTCTCTCTCTCTCTCTCTCTCTCTCTCTCTCTCCTCTCTCTCTCTCTCTCTCTCTCTCTCTCATATCTTCGCTTGGTTCTATGTTAATTTTCTAGTCAAGGAGCAGGGAAGTTGATAAAAGTATCTAATTCTGATTTTCAGAACACCTGAAATGCTAGGATTTTTTTTTTCTTCTTCTGAATTTTCGTATGTCGTGGTATGGCCCCGTTTCGTACTCGTAGACTTATATAAAAGATTATGAATTCTCTTTTCATTACATGAAGATAGGAAAGGGAGATCTGAGAAGGCATTAGAAATACCGAATTTTATAGCAGTGTATATATATATATATATATATATATATATATATATATATATATATATATATATATATATATATATATATATATATATATATTTGTGTATATATATACTGTATATATATCCATTCATACATACGATAACATACATACATACATACATACATACATACATACATACATACACAAGTGTGTATGTGCGTGCGGGTGGTTGTATTTGTGTACATACAATATATATTTATGCGTTAAAATCTCCGACGAGAGAAAAAATGGATGGAGAGAGAGAGAGAGAGAGAGAGAGAGAGAGAGAGAGAGAGAGAGAGAGAGAGAGAGAGAGTGAGAGAGAGAGAGAGAGGGTGGGGGGAAAGGCCTGTGCTTCTCTCAAACCGATTCAGAAGCCACTGATTTGACTTTCAGCTTATTTGAATATTCATGGCGGGATCCCCACCTTTTAGATTTTTTCATCTTTGAATTACGTGAAAAAGTCCAGAAAGAAAAAAAACGAAGATCCGACACATTAATTTGCATAACAATGTAAAGCTAAAACATCATCGTTCGGGAGCTCAGAGCACAATGGACCAACCCCAGAGTCTTGTTGCTACTTTCTTTGTTTCTTTCTTCCTGAGGAGTTTTCTGTAGGGAAACTTTTGTGGAATATTAGAGCAGTGGGATGTCTTCGTGCAATCTGCGCCGATTTCTGTTGCAGCCAGAAATTGAATGCGTCCCGTTAACGAATGCTGATTATAGAGGAATCTGAAGTCAGTTTATCTCTTCTGTTGTATAAGGCTGTTGTTTGCCTTTGCGAAAACCACGACAGTTATGCTTCTTTATTGATCCGTGATCTTTTTGTAACAACTCCAGTGTTCGTTCCCGAATCTAGAAATATAGGTACCTTAAATTCTCTGCATAGGCATGAGCGCTCTCATACGTGATAACAAAGAGCTGAGTCTCACTCGGATTGTCTGAATAATGTGGCTTCCCGTAGGCTTGGTTTTAAAGCTCAGTATCGACAGGCTGATGGTTTGGGCAGATTTTCCGTCTTTTAGTAACTAATACTTCTAGTGCATACAGCACAAATTCATTTCATATCTCTCTCTCTCTCTCTGGCTGGCACAGACACACACACATATATGTATATATATATATATATATATATATATATATATATATATATATATATATATATATATATATATATATATATATATATATATATTAAATTACGAGGGTCTCCACTGGCTCCGTCATGCTTCCCTTGCTCTGTCAAGAGTGAAGCCCCATCCAAAAGGCTGTGGTGGTATCAGTGACAGTTGCCTAATTAGAAGCACTCCAGGTCTTCTTGCACTCACCGTGCCATTCAGTAGAATATTGCATATACTCTCTCTCTCTCGCACTCCTGTCACCAACATAGATTTCACCATTTTCGACATTTATTTCTCAATTAAGTTCGTCAGTGAAAGTCACGATATGTTTTGTTGGTGTGGTTTTAAAACCATCTGATTGTATCCTTTTTAGTTTTGTGTAAAAGAAAAGTATTGTGCCGGCTTGGTCTGTCCGCCCGCACTTTATTCTGTCCGCATTTTCTGTCCGCACTTTGTCTGTCCGCCCTCAGACCTTGAAAACTAATGGGGCTAGAGGGCTGCAAATTGGTATGTCGATCATCCACCCTCCAATCATCAAACATACCAAATTGCAGCCCTCTAGCCTGAGTAGTTTTAATTTTATTTAAGGTTAGATTTATTCATAATCGGGCTTCTGGCAACGATATAGGATAGGCTACCACCGGGCCGTGGTTAAAGTTTCATGGGCCGCAACTCATACAGCATTATGCCGAAACCAATAAAATATATGTGTATTTTCGGTGGCCTTGATTACCAACTCCAAACTTGATTTTTGTAATACTTTACATTTCGTGTGAAGACCCAGTTTGTTTCTTGCCATATGTTTTTCACTTATAATTACACCCTATTTTTATATTCAGATCAGCTATTTTCAATTTTCTGTCAAGCAAGTATATAGAGCCAGCATTGCTTAGAAATCCTCACTATTAATAAAATTAGTCTGGAAAAGGATTTCATGTCAAACATTTAACAGAACTCCATTTCTTGAGCTTCGGTGTTCATCTTGCCTTATCTCCGGAAGTGAAGTTCTTGAATAAGTATTATAAAATAGAAAGAGCTTTCCTTATGCAAGCTTTTACTTTAACCCAGCAATTAAATGTCAGCTTGTACTAACAGACTATCAGATACCCCGTTCCTCTTTTTATCATATGGTTTCCACTCAGGTGACACTAGCCTGACTAGGCACGCAATGATACTCACGCATGTTTGTGGCAAATTCTACCCACAGAGTATTCTTAGATATGTTGACGATGCCAGGGAAGACCTAGGTCAACCTTAAGAGTTTGAACCAGAAGAAACTGGATGAGTCCCTCGGCTAGCTTTGGGTATATATATATATATATATATATATATATATATATATATATATATATATATATATATATATATATATATATATATATATATATATATATATATATATATATATATATATATATATATATGTAATTCTAATAGCCACAATGCCCTCTTAACTTCTCGAAAGTGACCAGTAGATTCTACATATATATATATATATATATATATATATATATATATATATATATATATATATATATATATATATATATATATATATATATATATATATATTATTAAGAATATTCCCTCCTACACCATCTAGGAAGAGAAAGACGTAAATTCCGAAGCTATAAAGGGCCCTGGAGAGAGGAGCTTGCTCTCAGGATTGCCAGCCTGGACACCGAGAACAGAGCTCCATCCATTGCTCCATTTAACTGCCTATGTTCGACACCTGGCAGGCAGTATCCAAAGCAACCTTTGCTTTGAATTAATTCGCTTGCCCTCCCCCTCGCTGGCTCTCATAAGAAGAGAACTTCAGCTCCTAAAGAAAGGTAATGTACCAGGATTTAAGGTTTTTCGTCAGTCACGTTCCCTATTCCCCTTCAACTGTGTTCCTTTCTTTTCATAGTGCGATATGATTACAGTGAGACCTGTATTGCTTTATACTTTGTGCTGTTAAATTTGCAAAGCATTTACGAGAAGTGTAACGTAAGCGTATGATGTTCGAGTCACTGGAATCGAGTTCAGCCTAGCCATCTTCAATGCATATTCCTCGATTCCCTCATTACAGTGCTAGTTTCGGTTAAGTAACCGTGAGTGTTTCGGTTGCAGGATAGGATACCCAGCTGTAGATCTGTGTGCCACTTTGTGTGCGTAGCAGCCCTCGCTACTTGTTTATCAACAACCTTTGAAGCGGGAAACCCAATATACTCCCTCCAGGAAATTCCCCGTCATTTGCTGTCACCTCATTACCCCAGAATTATGCTACCATTCTTCTGATGTGTTTTCTTTTGTAAATATGATGAATTAAGTTAAACCCCAGAGTTTATATAATTACTTCCCCCCTTGAAGTAGCCTTTCAGGCGCAGTCTGTTGTTTGTAATTTTAGCTGTCCCTAAGGCCAGAGTCCAGATTTTCGCGGTAATTAAGGTAAGTTGCGAATCATCCTAGTATACCCCATTTATCTAGGGAGACCCCAGCCTTAAAATTACAACAATATATATATATATATATATATATATATATATATATATATATATATATATATATATATATATATATATATATATATACACACACCTATTTAAGAAATTCACCATTCCATGTCCGTTTCCATGTTTCACTTGTATCTGGCTGTGCAATTTTTTTTATAACACTTGAAATAAACTAGAAATTGATTCTATTGAACTTTCGTCGCATGATCTCTCCTTAGCCGGTGTGTTCCCTTTTAATCATTTAGCTTACAGGATCCAGCGGAAAGTTACCGTCGCCCACTGCCGTCATGAGAACCGTTTATATATAAACACTTCGTGCGGAGAAATTACACTTATCGTTGCTTTCTGCCGGGTCTGATTGTGTGACACAGATCACAGTTGACACCATTCCCTCACAAAACTGGGATTTTATTGTCATTCGTAAGGAATAAGATGGAAGGTACGCGTCCTCGGCTAACGCATATTAGGAGTAACTGGGCATCTTGCCCAGTTAGTCCTAATCTTGGTTAGATTAGATTGGGAATAACTGTACGTCTTGCCCAGTTGTCCTAATCTGTGTTAGATTAGATTAGGAATAACTGTACTTCTTGCCCAGTTAGACCTAATCTGTGTTAGATTAGATTAGGAATAACTTTACATCCTGCCCAGTTATTCCTAACCTGTGTTAGATTAGATTAGGAACAACTGCACTTCTTGCCCAGTTAGTCCTAATCTGTGTTAGATAAGATTAGGAATAACTGTACATCTTGCCAGTTATTCCTAATCTGTATTAGATTAGGTTAGGAATAACTTTACATCTTGCCCAGTTAGTCTTAATCTGTGTTAGATTAGATTTGGTATAACTGTACATCTTGCCCAGTTATTCCTAATCTGTGTTAGATTAGATTAGGAATAACTGGAAATCTTGCTTGAGATAAGATAAAAAAAAACCTTAGAACAAAATCATTCTGATATAAGAATCACTGAACGAATAATGTCGGGAAATGATACGTCCTAAGCCCTAGATGTCATCAGTTAATTTTTTATTATTTTACTGTTGGTTCACTTAGCGTCCATCGACAATTTCCTTTATTTGAATGACTGGTAAACTTAGAAGTCTCAGATGGAAATCTGTTAAAAATTTTTTTATGTTAACTTGGAATGTTGAACAAATGTTCATCTTTAAAAATTTAGATATAAGATAATAAAAATGTCAACACAGTTTTAACCTGATGGGTCTGTTCCTACTATTATCAGTTGGAATGTGAATGGTTATCGACATTTTATGATTATCGAAACTAACTTAAGCATGGAAAATAAATAGCAAAGAAAGTTAGAATAACTCTGATGAATGCGTAAATTATAAACATTCGCTGTTGAAAACATAAGGTATAATTTGCATAATATTTCTTTTTACTCTTTCAGGTTGCATTAGCGTATTTCTGCCTGTAATTCACTGCACACTACAATATCATATCAGCTTTAAGTTCAAAACAAAAAGCCGCTGTGAGTAGTTCTTGACTGATACATACATTTTAAATGCACTGTAAGTGAACTTTATCAAATACAAGGCAGAGACACATTAGCCCTCTGTGTTTGGTGCTTTCATCTTGCAAAATTAACCCCATGAAAAATACATGATAAAGGCCCCACATGTTTTCACCAGCCTGTAAAAACAGAGACGCAAACACTGCAACAACTGAAACCCATTTGCAGTCGGTTAATATTTAAGTGTCCTTAAATTACACGCTCGCATTTTGATTGCATGAACTCGGCCTTTAGTTTGCAAGACCAAACCGCGTATTGTGGGTATAAGAATTAAGACATTTTATAGAGGTGGGCAAAGAACACTACCCTTATGAATACCAGAGACTGCATTCTCTTAGCCATTAAAGCGCCATCACCTTATATATAGAACGTAGAAGCTGAAAATTCAAGAATAACACTAAGAGATTTTCCCCTAATTTTGAAAACAAGAGTCTAGTTACCTTGACACGGTCGAGAGCAACAAGGATGTCATGACAAATAATGAACAATTCATTACCAGAATCAAAGGACTGTTTATGCGACAACGGAAAAGGAAAGTCATGAATCAAATACACGTAGGTTACTGCGGAAACCGGACTGGGTACAATTTCCCAACAGAAATTCAAAACATCTAAATAAGATGGAAGTTACAGAAATGTGTAACAATTGGCGGGGCATGAGTTTCAAAGTTCCCACATTTTGCTATTCGAGTGACTTTGCCAATTCTGTAAGCGCAAGATGAACTTGTTTAGATAACGTTCAAAAATAACCAAAACGTACTTAATCAACAGCCAGCAAAACAAGCGATCAAAGGAAGGTACCATTTAAGTCTACACCTCCGTAAAGTTGAATTTATTAAGATGATTTGTTACCGTAGCCCTTGTGTTGTCTTTTAAAGAATAAAACTAAGATGTCCTTAACTCTTTTTACATGCTGGAAAGGAATGAGAATTCCTGCATACACATGAATAATTATTCCAGTACTTTCTTTGGAAGTCATTTAAGAAATGAATATGTTTGCTAGCGATATTTTTCTCCTTGGAAGTAAATTATATTTTCTTGGATCAGTACAACGTGAAATGTTGATACGTTTGTTAATGCAAAATCCAGACCCCACTAGCTTCTTGGGTGATTTGTAACCAGACGCTCATTTTATTTGTTGAAAGTTATCTTGGAAAGAAGAGTTCACTTCTTCACAAAACTCCATTAAGGTCGAAATGTGGTTTCATGAGACACTTTACACAATTTAATTTGTTAGTTAATTTTTTTACCCCTTTTTCACTCTTTGAATGAAAGAATTAGAGGTTTCTATATATATATATATATATATATATATATATATATATATATATATATATATATATATATATATATATATATATACACACACACACACACACACATATATATATATATATATATATATATATATATATATATATATATATATATATATATATATATATATATATATATTAGTAAAAGGACCTCGTTCAAACTGGTTGGTATCTAATGGAGTTTTTATTCAAAAAGTTACAAGCTTTCTTGGACAAACAGTCCACATTATCAAGTATCCGTACATTAGATACCATCCAGTTTGAATGAGGTCCTTTTAGTAATTCTACTAATGCACAGAACAATTGTGTATGTGATAAAGTTAATATATATATATATATATATATATATATATATATATATATATATATATATATATATATATATATATATATATATATATATATATATATACACACGCACATACATACACACAGATTTTCAATGGTATTTTCATTGTCAATTATTATGCCAAAAATTCGCTCAGAGCCTTTGGTAATTAGTGTTATGTATCCATAACAAATGATCTGCGCTTGCAGGTAATTATATTTCCAGATTTTTATTTTTATTTATTATTACCACAAACAAATCTATAAGCATTGGTCTTTATCCCGCTTAATACCGAGGATTTGATTTATGGTGTTTCAGGTCTTCAAAATGCTCGTTTTTCTTACACACACACACACACACACACACACAGAGAGAGAGAGAGAGAGAGAGAGAGAGAGAGAGTTTATGTTTTATGTATTAATTCCTTGCGTTAATGCTCGTCACACTTTTTACTTTCTCGTGATGTTTGTTTAGTCTTTACACGCTGTCAGTATCATTCGCTGTAATTCTTGGTTTTCATCCGTGCATATACGAACAGGATTAATATTTTTTATCTCATAATTCTTTGTAAATTCATTTTATAAGAAAACGAGAATTTTCCCTTGGGTAAGTCACTTCTGTATGAATTTAATGTGGCAAAATTCTAAAATTTTACAGCAATGTCAATTAAGTTCACGAGCATTTGATTTCGATTTAATGGTTTCTTTTGATGTGCGTTACAGCAATTCGAGTGCTGTAAAGCTGAGCGGCAGAATGCTGTGATCCCATGATATTCGTCTTGATTAAGCCTCATTTACAATTTACTCCCTTTCCGGGAATTGTTTCTCTTATGCTTCGGTAATGCCCTTAGGAATTGGATTAAGCAACTTTTTCCCTCTTATGAAAAATACAAACATTTCCAAGTAGCCTAAACGCTCCAAGTCTTTTAAACTCAAGCTAAAGTAAGCTTTCAAATTTATCTTCACTATTAGCTTGGGGTTTTTCACGTCTCCTTACGGCTTCTCCAGAAAAAAATAAAAAAAAGAAAATTTCATCCTGCTCAACACCTTTACTCCCCGTAGGGGGGTAGCGCCTTCAGTGCACCTCATGCGGTGCGCTGTAGGCATTTCTAAGGGTTCTTTGCAGCGTGCCTTCGGCCCCTAGCTGCAACCCCTTTCGTTCCTTTTACTGTACCTCCTTTCATGTTCCCTTCCTTCCATCTTACTTTCAACCCTCTCCTAACAATTAATTCATAGTGCAACTGCGAGTTTTTCATCTTGTTACTTAACCTTTCAAACCTCTTACTGTCAATTTCCGTCTCAGCGCTGAATGGCCTTATAGGTCCTAGTGCTTGGCCTTTTGGCCTAAATTCTATATTTAGTTTAATTCAACGCCTTTACTCTCCTCCTTTCAAACTTCCTTTTATACCATTTTATCTGTTAATAAATGTAAGTCATTTGAGATGCAAACAGAACGCTACTGTATTACATTACAGTAATGCTGTTATTTTGTATGCCTCGTACCCAAGCTTCCATCGTCATTTTTGTGATCCCTTTGCGCACATATACCAAGATCATTTTTTCTGTGAGAGAAAACTATTGTGCCGGCTTTGTCTGTCCGTCCGCACTTTTCTGTCCGCTCTTTTTCTCTCCGCCCTCAGATCTTGAAAACTACTGAGGCCAGAGGGCTGCAAATTGATATGTTGATCGTCCACCCTCCAATCACCAAACATACCAAATTGCAGCCCTTTAACCACAGTATTTTTTATCTTATTTAAAGTTAAAGTTAGCCATAATCGTGCGTATGGAAACCATTTAGGATAGCCCACCACTGTCCGTGGTTCAAGTTTCATGGGCCGCGGCTCATACAGCATTATAACGAGACCACTGAAAAATAGATCTATTTTCGGTGGCCTTGACTATACGCTGCAGCGGCTGTACAGAAAAATTTTTACTTCTTTTTTTTTGCCAAAAGTATTAAGTTAATTCTAGGAATTGTTACTCTTAATATTTTCTATTGGTAAAACTAGTCCCAAGAAATTTTTCATATCATTAGTCCCCAGTCCTTCCTAATATGTGATTATATTAATGGGGACGTGGGTAGTATCTTTTTAGTTCTCTTAAAGACAGCAATTAGGCTTTCATAGATTCGGCCTCATGATAATAACTGTATTCCTTCATGACATTAAGGTTTTTTTATAACGTAAAATTGAAAGAATCCGTGTTTCGTGTATTTTATTTTGTTCAGTCAACAAATTTCTTCATAAAGGAGAGGCTGTGTGAATGTTCATTAAATTCTTGGAGGGATCAAGCCCTTGTAAGGCTTTTGATTTAAAAAAAAATTTGAAATAAAAAATACAGCGGTGATCACAGTCTATTTATCTTTGTCGGTGTTCAGCTAAGACTGACTGGTCTGAAATGGTCAGCTTATCCGTTTGCTTCCACTGGGTGTCTTCCTGTCTGCAGAGGTAACGTGAACTTTTATTTTATTTAAGTTAAATACATAAGAATAATAATAATTTGCAGTTTTTATCTTTTTTGTCTGTCCTTTTCAGTTCTCTTCCTTGAAATTTCAGTCACTGTGGGATCATGATTTTTTTTTTTTTTTCATAATATTCTGACGAGTTCTCTCCTCACCGTCCCCCTTCCTGTTATTCAGTGTCTAAACTAGATTTCTGGTATCCCCCGCACGAAGTGATTTTGACTGACGCTCCCTAGAATTTCCAGTTCCCGGATTACCAAATCCACGTCTGAATGACAAGAAATGGGATCCTAAATCTCCTTAAGGGAAGCCTAACAAACACCCATCTCTTATCCCTTCTAACAACGAAACCTGTTATGCACCATCTGCCAGTGGCTCTCCCCCCACCCCCTCCCAAGCCCCACAGGTCCCTTCCTCTCTTCTCATCATCCAATCTCCTCATATTCCTACCGCCCGCTGGGAACTCCAGCTGAGAGGAGCCTCCCCTTCACACTTTAACAGACAGAAAACATCAGTTAACCAAATCACCGAAGGAGTTTTTGAGCGGGTGAAAATTTGGCGAAGAGTAGGCTGGCCCTGGTTCCTCATATACTAATAAAGCCGAGTATTATGTCTCGACGTCTGGGCGGAATCAGGCCTTGTCTCTGTAGACGGATTCTTTGATTTAAAAGTGGAAAATCCGGGTCTTGTAGATATTTCTGGAGGGTAGAACCCTTTGCTAATCGGGGAATGTTTTCGAATTCCTGGCCATCGCGCACTGATTTCAAAAGGGACGATCATCTTAGTCGTGGCCCTAAAAGACCCGTGTCCTGTGGAACTGAAGAGTCATCGAGCTATTTACATAAGAGTGGCCTAATCAACGACAACGGACAGCCAAGCGTTCTTCAAAGTCTTGGCCTTGTTTGTCTGGCCTACGGCCTGTCCCATAGGTAAAATCCCCCTCGCTGTCTCGCCAGTTTTTGTGTGATAGGTGTCCTTACTCTTGTTGCAAGTATGATGATGTGTGCTGTTGAAAACAAATAGAACTTCAACGTATACTGATAAAATCATAAACTATACTGAAATCATAAACTATATTGACGGCGACTGTTCACGAATCGAATCACATTTGTCACACTAAAGCCAAATATGGCGATCATGAAGAATTTTCGTTTCTCTTTTTTTTTTTTTTGCCTTTAAAAGTCATTTTAATGGAACACATCGATTAAATCAAAATCTTAAGTCTTGCATTTCGGTGTAGTGGTCTATGGCATATGTTTAGGTGATCTTTTCTTCATATCCTCTTGTCTAATTAGTAAAAGAACTCTCTTTTTAATTACACTGATGCAAATTATATTTATGGTATATTATTCAGCAAATATAGGTTCTGAGTTTTCAGAACATAAGAAATGCACTCGCATGTAATTTGAGGGTAATCCTCATCACAGTTATCGTGAGATAATAATAATAATAATAATAATAATAATAATAATAATAATAATAATAATAATAATAATAATAATAATAATTATTATTATTATTATTATTATTATTATTATTATTATTATTATTATTATTATTATTATTATTATTATTATTATATAGGCCGTGAAATATAGTGGTTAATGCCTTATGCAATATGCTTTTGTTATCCCTCTGCAAGAACCGCAATTTATAAAGGCCGGTGTCACTGCAATACAGTTTCAAAGGCAATATGCTTCAAAGCTGTGTTCTACGGATTTTATATTAACTTAAAAAATAAAAACAATTTTTATTGAACACTGTAGCAAAATACAATTGAAATTGCTTCTATCAGGATGTTTGATAGACAGAAAGATAAACAAGCTTGGAAGAATCAAAATCATGGAAAGGAAAAGGCCCCCCGTTTGGAAAGGGAAGAATGCCCCTAAATAGAAATAACTAAAGTCACAGAACGACCTAAGATGAGACGAGCCCCGAAAAGTTTCGAGTTCCTTGGGGGACGGGAGAGGGGGCCACTTGAAAATATGCCTCCATATATTGCGAACTATGTAAATTAATGGGTCGTTGATGCGATAATAGCAGAATGGCGAGGTCCGTAAATTCCCAAAATGAGCTCTGTATAATTGCTTTTCAAAACAATTATCAACCCTAATGGACCATACGGTTGTTTTCACAGGAAAGAAGCTTCGCTAATTACTCTCATTAGGGCATCTGATACAATTTTCCGACGATAAACGCTGATTTGTAATGCGGCATTTCATGTGGAGTCACAACTACAATTCTCGAAGCGCTGTTTGTGTTTCCATTCTACTCGACTTTCAGCCACAGCCAGTCGATATTCGAAATGAATTTTGTATTTATAATTCTTAAGAATCTTTTGTTAAGTTATTTTCATTCTTAATTTCAGCTGTACTTTCTGTTTCTATGTGCAATTTTAGTGTGTTTTTGTATACACAGAGGCTGCTGGAACCAAATTTGCAGAACATGGGTGTTCACACATTCATCCCTAAGACTTAATGTCCTCTTGAACTTTTATTTCTTATAATTTTTTACTGGGAACAATTGTAGAATGAAGTTAACAGGTCATTAGCAAAAGTCTTTAGAAAATGTGGCATTTTTAATGTGGGCATTTAATGCCTCTTTCCCAGGGAATCTTAATGGAAATCTAATCATGTCAAGAATTCTCAGGAATCTCAAGGTACAAGCTGCAGAGTGCTTTAACAGCAGTAACTAATTATCATCCTGAAGTCCCAGGCTTTGGTATAACTTTTAGGATTTTATTATTCAACGTGATCTGTCATCTCCTTGATCCACCGGGGTATTTAAAATAGCACTAATTATTTTGAATTATTGAGAGTAATCTTGAATAAATTCGAAATGCGTTCCCCTCTTTTGCCCATACCTCTCAGTAGAACTATTCAAGTTTTTTCCCGTGAGAGTTATTTACCCTCAGTTCAGATCAGCATTTATAACAGGGACAGGCATGGGGTAGTTAATTAGCCACGCAGTCTTTACCACTTTCACTTTGAAAGAAAGGAAGATTATTTCAACTGCCAAAGAATAAAATCTCACTTGGTTTGTTCATGACCTTCCAGTGCTGGGTTCGAGTTCCAGTGTTTAAAGGTTCAATCAACGACGCTTACCATTATTCATTTATTTATTTTCTCTTGGAGCTTCCCCTGAAAACTTATGGCTGCTTTTTATTTCATAAGAATGCATAATCATTATAAACAATAATCGTGAGAATAGTAGATAACATAATTGTAGCAGTCTGATAGCCTACAGTCAAAATAAATTGTTGCTTTCTTAGTATCTCTTCAAGTATTCAGTTCCCAGAAAACTATTCCCGACTGACAGAACTTGAAGCTGTTTGACTTTGCAGAGTAAGTTAAATATTTTCCTTGAAAACTTGGTATTTTGACAACAATTTACTTTGCTTCCTGCTTGTTCGTAACGCTGCTGCTAACCGCGGTATAATTTCTTAGTATTTTTAAAATAATGAAAGCAGGTACTTACTATTTATTTATGTTCCTTAGAAATCGAGCTATTTTCGTTATAATAGTATATATATTTTTTCTTTCAGGGTAAATCGCAACGTAACTTGTCATGCTTAAAATATTCGGCATTTCGCCTTACTGTGCTTTTCATTCTTTTTTTTTTTTATCTTTTATTATTACCATGCTTCATATTCTAAGAATTATACAACCATTGCAGTAGTCGTTCAAAATGGTCCGTTATTTTTATTAAAAACTTTATTTAATTACAAAGAACTATATATAATTCGTTTGTTCTAATATACGATGCGAGAAATAGTCATAGACAGAAACATGTGTAGCTGATGATTGTCCATTTTGTGAACTTGTTCTAAAATTATTTTGGACTGGATTTTAAGTGTTTTAACCATCCTAATTGGAGACCGTCTTTTTTGGAGATTTTTTTTTTTATAGTTGATTCATTATACCCTGGTAAAATTTGGACGAGATTTTTCAAGGAAAGTTTCACAGGTCTTGACAGGTGCTATTAACTTGTTGGCTGTAATCATCGTCTGTGAAGTTGTGACGTCATTACGCTAAAAAAGCCTTACCTTTAGTTGAAGTGCCTGAAAAGAAACGCTTAATTTATGGTAGGTGAATAAAAAAAGAAATTAATATAATGGAGTGAAAAACTCAGGGTTTGGTCATTAAGTGGGTACCCCTGTTAATGATATTTTACCTCTACTGTTATATAGTGACTATAGGGGTAATATTATTGTTAGCAGGAATAGTAACAATAATAATATTAATTATGATGATCGGGGAGAAAAGAGTTTGTTATGTATTGATTCAGAGAGGATGGAAAAGCAAGTTATTGTCTCTGCTGGTGAGGAGAGAAGTAAATGGAGATATATCTGATCATTATTCGGTTAAGCAGAAGTTAAGATAGATGGAGGTTGAAATGGGAGAGGAACGGGTGAAAATATAGCTGTATAGGTAATAAAAGCTAATGAGCTTAGTAAAGAATAAACAAGGAAAGTTTATGTAAAAAAAAAAAAATAGATGAATTAATGAAGAAGTACATGGAGGATGTGTAAAATTCCAGGATGGTGTTATGGAGTCAGCAGAGGGTGTTAAGGAAGAAACTGAACGTTATCAAAATATATTTATAAAATAATAAGTAGTAATAATAAAAACAACGACTTGTTTTGACTGACAGATACAGTCTCGTCGAAAGAAGACAAAATAGCGGCTGAAAGTCGAACGCCACTGTTACCAGAACTGATAGCGCATGCCTCATGTACAGCTGTTAAGCACATTATCATAAAACGACTGCCGAAAATCAGTTTAGGCATATTTTTGATAAGAGACGAATGGATATGTAATTCTTTTATATGCGTTCATACGGAAATAAAAAAAAAAAAAAAAAATGAGAATTATAACACAGAATGCAATGAAATGAGTAAAACTCCACTCTCACCAAAATAGAGAGTGGGGAAATAAAATACAAAAAAGGTACATTAGGAAACAGTGAAACATGTGGAATATTTGTGTCCGAGTCACATAGGCGTGATGGACGGTATCGGAATTAAATCATAGCTGGCTGGCTGGCGGTAGGGGATAAGGACCTCACTGTAGTTATGAGACGTTTCCAAGTTTCCTCCGCCCATTTCCTTCATTCTCAGATCACGTTCTGTCTCCTCTTGCCTTTTATATACCCCTTCAGTGTTTAATTTCCTTAAATCTACTTTCTTCATCCCCTTATCATATTCAGTCAACATTTACTTTTTTAGTTCTACCTTCGCTATTTCTTTTAATTCTAATCGTTTTTCCTTCGTTCCTCTGTCTCATTGTTTTCATTTGCAAGTTACTTAACCTACATCATTTCATTTCATATAAGTAATCAGTAAATAAATGGTCATATATTACAGAAATCTAAGCTTTATTGGAGGCGACATAAGGGAATATTCGGAAATCTTCAGTGACCGTAGAAATCATTTCTGGATGCGAGGTCTGTCATAATTACATTATATGTGTAAATATATATATATATATATATATATATATATATATATATATATATATATATATATATATATATATATATATATATGTATATATATATATATATATATATATATATATATATATATACATATATATATATATATATATATATATATATATATATATATATACATATATATATATATATATATATATATATATATATATATATATATATATATATATATATATATATATATATATATATATATATATATATATATATATATATACATATATATATATATATATATATATATATATATATATATATATATATATATGTATGTATATATATATATATATATATATATATATATATATATATATATATATATATATATATATATATATGTATGTATATATATATATATATATATATATATATATATATATATATATATATATATATATATATATATATGCAAACACGGAAATGGATTATGTTTTGCTAGAATTTAAAGTAAATAAATCCTTTGGAGAAGCTTTAGGTAATATTCGACCCACGCTTCAGTATTTCTTCTTTGTCTTGACTTGAAAAACCTTGCAATTTTATGTGAAATTAAAAGGCTCTTGCTTCTGTAGGTGGCTTGCTGGACTATTATTCATCACGAGAATTGGGAAATCGAAGTAAAGGTCTGCTAGCATGTCATTCCTTAGGACAAGGTAATTACCAAAGTCACGTATACTGAGACACGAAAATGAAAGCTTGTTAATTGGACACAATTCTCCCATTCGGTAGAATGAAATTACGACTTTGCGACTTTGTCAAATTGTGAGTATTTGAAAATATAATGAAATGAGAAAAATATGAAGTGTCATTTCGATACGCCAGAAATATGGCACAAAAACGTAAAGCAGTAGGTCTGTCATAATTACATTATATATATAAATATGTAGTGTGGTGTAAATTGTGGGTAAATTCTCAAAGCGCAGACCCAAATTCAATTAAGCAATTTTAAGAGTATTTGTCATGCGTTATGGATACGAGATTGTGAATAATTGTTATTTATAACTGTATTTTAGTTGTTATTGCCATTATGTTTTCATCGAGAGTAATATGAAGTAATTCAGCAAAACTTTGTTGCCAGAGATAAAACCATTTAGTGAAATATCCATGTGCGCAAGTTCTCAAGATCCTCTACATCCACCGAAAATATATCTATCTTTCGGTGATCTCTTTATAATGCTGTATGAGCCGCGGTCCATGAAACTTTAACCACGACCAGGTGGTGGCCTGGCCTATATCGTTACCAGACGCACGATTATGGCTAACTTTAACCTTGAATAGAATAAAAACTGCTGAGGCTAGGGGACTGTAATTTGGTATGTTTTATGACTGGGGGGTGGATGATCAACATACCAATTTGCAACCCTTTAGCCTCAGTAGATTTTAAGTTCTGAGGGCGGACAGAAAGTGTGGACAGTAAAAAGTGTTAACAGAATAAAGTGCGGACGGACAGACAAAGCCGGCACAATAGTTTTCGCTTACAGAAAGCTAAAAAGGATAGCACATAAATCTGTGAGTAGCACGGATAATTCCGAGTTTGTTCTACTGGTTTGTCATGAAATAATGTCAAAATATGATGAACCACGAAAGGAAAGGAACTAGCGTAATTGTGTATTGGATCTCGGGATGCAATAGGTTACGCTGGGAATTTCAGGATTGCGAGAAAATAATGTCATTTACGGTGGGATTCGAAATGAGTATAATCTGATATTCTAGGAAGGAAAATTGGAACCATCCAAAATTCAAGGACAAAAAGCAGGACTTCTAAATAAGTATAAGAATTTCATACGTAACAAATTGTAAAATGCACCATAATTTTTGCAAATTATTTTAGGTTTTATCTTCTTAAGCATGAAAAAATAGGCTTACTTTTGTAAAAGAAAAAAAAAAGAAAAAAAGAGAGAAACGACAAAAAGCAGAAAAAAATTGCGATTCTTATCCAAAAAATGGCTTTTCGACTGTTTTGTGCTGGAGTTTCCGGAAAAGAATCTCTGCATTTTCATTTGATTTTTTGTTTAATTCTTTTAGAAATAATTGAAACATGCTGTGATAGCTTTTATTTTAAATGATTAGCCTTTGTTGTGAGTTTCCCTGCACTTTGAAAGAGAGTCTCAAATTGAGAAACTTGTAGCGTAAAATGCTCAGATCAATTTTGGCCCTTTTTCCTGCTTTTGCCTTCTATTCTAACTTTATATAATCCATAAAGTGAATTTAGTTAATATTGTTACTGCTGATATCAATAATGATCACGAACATTAGTGTTATTGTTATAATATTTGTGTAGATAATGATAAAGTTGTCTTATCTTTCATTCTTAAATCGTTACGGATATTGATATATCAGACAGAGATGGAGATTCTTGACCTAGTTGCACAAAATCTCACTCGGGGTATATTGGCAAACTTTAGATTTTGCAAGAACAGAGTATCAACTTTTATTGTTACTTGGTAAAGAGCAGCTGGTCAGAATAGGCGATGTTCGGAACTTTTGTTCCCTCATAATAGTCCTACAGTATTGTCAGTATCAAAGCACTGCGTAGGTCATTATCGAAGTCAGTCATACCAGTGTCTGTGAAGATGAACAATGTGAAGCATAGCAGTCCACTGCTCCGCCAAGTGTGACGTCATTAAAAAGTTCGGGGTTAAGAGCAATAGGTTACGCTGGCCCGTTTGATTTTGAAAGTGGGTCGGTAGGGAAAAATAATTTAAAGTATGTTTCTCTCTTTTGTATCATAAAAATCAGATTTACCGCTTATCCTGAATAAAAGAAACATTCCTTGCAAAATCAATAACTACAAAGAAAAGTTTCATTGGCGGCTGTTGTGTGTTACATCGTATATGTATACATATATACATATACACATACATACACACAGGTGGCCCGCAAGACTTTTTGTTTTTTCAAGAGTGGCCCTCAGACTAAACAACTTGGACGGCCCTGGTTGAGAGTAAATATCAAGATATTATCTTTAATCCCTTCATGCTATTCTAATTTCATTCAAAGTTTTCAAGTGTATTTTAAGGAACTCGACTTTGTTACAGGTCACATATAATTCTTTATTTTAATTTTCCAAAGGGTCGTAAACCGTCGATTGTCGCTGTTGCAGTTCTGTTTCCACTTATCCGATGCCTTCTGGGTTTGCCTCCCCCCCAAAAAAAAAAACTATAATCCTTTATAAAAAGTACTAAGCTACTAAATATTTAATCCCTGACCACTGGTACGACTAGCAAAAACAGCTGAGTACTTGTGATGCATTTTTAGACCTAACTATCCAAGACTTCCA
>JANJGK010000011.1:6750581-6773081 GCA_039081455.1 Macrobrachium rosenbergii | reverse complement strand
GAACCAAAAAAATGAGCAGTTTTTTCCAGAAGATAAATATTGTAAGATGGTTTTGACTCTTGTGTCAGGAGGACAGCATTTTTACAATGGAATCAAAATTTAGATGTAGTGTTAATAGGAAACACTTCCGGAACATAGGATTTTTTTCTTTGCAAAGAAAAAAAGATTGAGATTGAAGTTAATACCATGACTTGCTCTATAATATGCACGTTAAGGTGGTTAGTAAAATTAAGTTTGCTAGAGTTCTTCCTGTACCCTAAAGATTTGTTGGTCCTCTTCAGATCTCTGTTGCGACCAGAAACCACTTCATTCAGCTTGATTAGGATAGGATGACTGGAAGAAGAATTGCATTAATTGAATCCTGTGCTCCCATTTTGAAGACCGTCAAGTTTTTCGTTACTAAGTACCAGCGAGTTCAGTATAAAATTATTTAACATGATGGGAGTTAAAATTGAGATTTATATTAAAAGCATCAAATTGAGCCAGTGTCGATGTTTCTAGAACAGATATACTTTATACATTAGCAGTGATAGCATAAGATAAGGTGAAGGTAGACCTAGAACCAGCTTTACAGGGAGGCCTAGAACCAGCTTTACGGGGAGGCCGGGGAGGAAAGAATTATCTGCATATGAATAGGTAAGGGAGATGGCGTCTGGAGGAAGCCCTTGATAAAAAAGGGAGATAAACGTAGCCGAGAAAACAGGTCCTTACCAGACGACAATGGGGTCCGGGAAACTGGCATATGTAGGAGTGGCCTTACATATGCAATTATACATGTGACATTCATTGTTATAAACGACGGCAGCGCCGTCCCTTTGTAGTTTATATAACGTTTTCATAGTGATTTCATTCGTCATTTCAGTTTTTTCTTCAAAATTAATTTCTGTCGCCAGGCAGACTTCAGTTGTTACAGCAGTTATGTCCGATTGTCTCCGCAAAATAACTTTCACACAGAACAACTTCTCTTTTTTTCCGAAAAATCTATTTAATTTTCTCCATCTTCTTTGTTTTTTTTTGTTTTTTTTATTTTTAGCCTTAACATTTTTCTTGACAACCCTATCCTGTATACCTGTGTAAGACGTCCTCTTTTTTAACGTATTTCACTTCAGTTAGTGTAATTTTTTCCTTCAGTAAACTTTCCATTTACTCGTTCCTTCCAGTTACTGTTTTTATTGACTTCCAGCCCCCCTACTGCATTACCACATATTGGAATTTTACTAACTCTGCATCCACTCCTTCTACCTCCATATGGTCTATTTTCTCTTTATGTCTCTCTTGCTCCTCCTCATCAAACTCACTTGCCCTAATTACACATATAGAGAGAATTTTAATGTTTCAGTTCTCTTAATTACATTTATTGATGCAATATCACCACCATTTATTTTAACTGTCAGTGAAACCAAGTAATGATGAAATATATCTTCTGTCACTCCTCTCCTCAGCACTGCATCTATCTGTTCGGTATTAACGCATAATGCAGGAAATGCTATTCTCACCACTCTTCTTCCTCAAGTATACTTACAATGTTACTCTCTGGAAACAGTATATTTCCAGCAATCGAGCCCCGTTCCAAACACATTTCCAAAAGACTGCCCAGGCTCATTTACTCCTGGAAGCCTATATTTACCATGGGCCGCACCTGCTCCTATGTTGAATACCTTTACATTTACATCACCTATCACAACCACCCTTTTTTTTATCATCCGAGCCCAACCAGGCACAGATTCAGACTGCCCAAAACATATTTTTTCTCATTCGTCCTATGTCACTCCTGAACCATGAACATTCACTATTACAACTTTTTTTCACACCCTAAAATCCTGTTTGTAGTCTTTCACCTTTCCGCAGAACCTTCCTGGGACTATGCATGCTACCCTTCCTTAGCTTTAAAGTAAAATTATTTTGCTACCCCAGCATATAAATAAACATTTTAAAGTACCGTTTAATAAAGGCGAACATAGAGTGGACATTGTATTCTGCTTCTATTACGATATATATGCAGTGTGTGTTTGAATGTGTGTGCGTGTGTGTGTGTGTGTGTGTGTGTGTGTGTGTGTGTGTGTGAGAGAGAGAGAGAGAGAGAGAGAGAGAGAGAGAGAGAGAGAGAGAGAGAGAGAGAGAAGTATACCTTAGTTTTACCAGACCACTGAGCTGATTAACAGGGAGAGAGATTGTCTTTAACATTAATATTAGGTTATTCTTTGAAAACACGAAATCATGAAGAAAGTAACAGTGTTTTGGCATTTTAGATACTATCTTATTCTATTTAGGGAAGAGGATATAATTATGTTTTTAAATCTCGTTAAGCCTTCTTAGTTTTGTTTCATAATGTTTTATAATTCACAGACGAATTTCCTGCTTACTAGAAATCGTTAAAGAGGGTTAGAAACGTTAAATTATGTGCATGTTTAAATGGAAGCTCTGATTGTGGAAAGTCCTATTTGTATGAATATATGCATGTCGTTTTATCCCTGCATCCCTCTTTGCAGGAGAAAATATATGTTCGACCTCCATAAACATTAAAACATTCTGCTGATTCCATGTCGAATGTAGGTTGCTGGTTTCATGAACAAGCATTTGATAATTATAGTTTTCAGGCTACATATCTGAACATGGCTCTCATTAAACACTGTTTTTATACGGACAAAGCAAACGTTGAAGGCACGCGCACACATTCTCTCTCTCTCTCTCTCTCTCTCTCTCTCTCTCTCTCTCTCTCTCTCTCTCTCTCTCTCTCTCTCTCTCATCCTTTGCAAATTTTCAGCATTTATATTTAGGCTATTGGGAACAGTGTCCAGGCCAGGGTTGGAGTAATTGTAATTGTAATTTAATTTAAATGTAATTAATTACATTAAAGTATGTAATTGTAATTGTAATTGTAATTGGATGTAGAACTTAGTGAGGTAATTGTAATTATAATTAATTACTTTATAAAGTAATTGTAATTGCAAAAAAGTAAGTCATACTAAAATTCTGACAATCCTTGTTTTTTCTGCTATGGAGGCAAATATGTAAATACTGTAATCTGTATAAGATGAAGTATGGCAGCCCTTACTGGGTGGACAACCTACGTATTATACGAGAATCAGACACGTCCACTTTCCCCTTGTTTGGTGGACTGGGACATATTTCATTGCTTCCAAGACCGTCACACGGCAAAGTCCTCCTCTTGACTTTCTATTCTAAAGGACAGAAGAAGGTGACTATAACTGCTATTGGACCAGTCACTCAGGCACTTACTCATTCACTTGAACATTTAATCCATACTACCAAGTTACAGTACTCTGAGAAACTAGCTAAAGTAGTACTGGACTCTGTAAGGAAGAGATTGGATCACTACAAGGAAATAAAAGATGTTCAAGTAGCAGCCTTGCTAGATCCTAGATTTAAACTGAGCTGGATTTCATCACAATAGCAGAAGGACTAAGTGCTGGCATATGCCAAAGAGATGCTTGCAGCGGAGGTGGTTCACAAGGACAAGAAAAGCGCAAGAGAAGACGGAAATACTTATGATATTGCTCAAGGTTTACCTGAAGATCCTGAACCAAAAAGACCTAAATTGTTCTCTTTCCTACCAGGTTCCTCCAAAGTCGAAAATCAACAAGGATCAGAGGGAAGCACAGTGTCAATGAATCTTTTGTTGAAGCAATATGTAGAGGAAGGAACTCAACCATTTTGCAGTGATCCATTACTTTACTGGAAAGAAGCACCACATGCGATGAGTCCATTGAAGAATCTTGCAAAAGATGTATTAGGGTGTACTGCTACATCAGCTCCATCTGAACGAGTTTTTAGCATTGCAGGAAACTATTTTACTGCAAACAGAGCTCAACTTGGGGTCTCTTCTTTCAGATCAATGATAATGATCAAGTGTAACAGTGAATTGTTTAAGAAACTACCAGTCAGTGCAGCCACTCAGATATAAGTTATCCTACCACCTACAACTTCTTCAAAAATGAAATGGCAATTTAGTTTTTACAAGCATATCAGTAGTTAGATTTGTTTTCACCCATTTTTTCAAAAGTACAAGAATTAAATCTTAAATCAATCTTTTTTCCTATTTTAATAGCTAGTTGCACCGCTGTTTATTTAAATGAGCAAATACCTTTAGTTTTTACAAGCCTGTCAGAAGTTAGATTTGTTTTCACCCATGTTTTCAAAAGTACAAGAATTAAATCTTAAATCAATCTTTTTCCTATTTACATAGCTAGATGCACCGCTGTTTATTTAAATGAGCAAATACCTTTAATCATAGGAAATTTTTAATTTAGTTATTATGCAAGCTAGTGTTGTAATTTTTCAATAAATGACAACAGCACGATGTAGCGTTTTTCTTTCCAACCAAAGCTTACTGTTGGAAGCTGAGTAATTATAATTGTCATTATAATTGACTGTCTTGTGGTAATTGTAATTGTAATTGTAATTGAACTTCACATGAGTAATTGTAATTATAATTGCAATTTAAAGTTTTAATAATGTAATTGTAATTGTAATTGTAATTGAGATTTTGAATTGTAATTACTCCAACCCTGGTCCAGGCTCGGGTAAGCTGGTTTCCTATCATTTTCCTGTTATCTACGTCTTTCAGTTTTAAAAGCCGCCAAATTGTATAAACCAATCAATCAATCTCAACGTGAAAATAAATTGATATTCAGTGTAAAGTATATTTATTGACGAGGTGAACGGCTGATAAAACGCATCAGAGAAATCTTTAGGTTATTAATACTAATGGGTAATATTAGTTTTAATAGCTTCATAAACGTGTACCTTCAGAACAAAGGAGAAATATGACTTTCCTTTGTCTTTGTCTAAAAGAGAAAAATGGAGATCACTTTCATCCTCGTAAATGAAATATAAAACTCCAGGTTTTGATGAAGAAGAAAACGTTGGTAAAGAAATATAATAAAAAATGGTAATAGGGAAAAGATTAATATCCATGTTGTTACTGTATTGGAATTTACAAATGAACGCAATCTTGAATAGAATTAGCAGAGTCAATATAAAATAAAGTTAGAATAACAAAGAAGCGTACTTGGATGTAGTACTCAAAAATACTAAGTACTGGATGAGTCTACAAGATATATCCATCCCTAAGAAATGTTTATTTTCATGCTGCTACTGCAGCACACACGCATATATATATATATATATATATATATATATATATATATATATATATATATATATATATATATATATATATATATATATATATATATATATATATACATTCATGCATAAATACTTATATAAAAAAACATATATACATAAAGAAATATATATATGTGTGTATATATATATATATATATATATATATATATATATATATATATATATATATATATATATATATATATATATATATAATATATATATATATATATATATATATATATATATATATATATATATATATATATATATATATATATATATATATATATATATATATATATATATACATACAAGAGTGGGTGGCGTTGGAGGGGTACAGCTTTCTTTTATTTCAGCAAATTTCTATGAATGTGGTTGCTAAGCCCAGCGAAAGCTGGTACCTATCTAGAGTTGTGATTGTATATGGGCCAAGACTGGAAAGAAAACACTTATAGGAGAGTCTGAAAGTTTTCCTGGCTGGGTTTGGAATCTGTGATGGAAAGATACCAGACTTAATTTTTGTGGGGTTGCTGGGGTAAATGTTAACGTAGAGCCTCGCAGAGGAAGCTGATGGATGTAATGGCGAGAAGAGGAGTGTTTGGAGGTACTTCTGATAATTGTTTAATTGAAGCCAAGGTTTATAAAATATGTCCGGTTGAAGGAAGGAGGGAGAAGAATAATGGTTGTGTTGTATAAAGGTAACACTGACAGATTTGGCTTAGAATTGTAGGCGCAGGACATAGCATAGTATACCTGGAAATGTGCTGGTTTGAGACGGTTTATATGTCTTCACTGCTGCCCAACAACGGAAAGAAAAGTAGATTTATGTGTAAAGCTGTGGAATAAGATATCAAGTCGTGAAAGAGTGTGGAATGGTTGCTGTTTATGAAAGTGAATAGGAACTGCAGGAACGAGTGAAAATATTTGAAAGTATTTACAAGAGTCAAAAGTTGACTTATTGTATGTTAATATGGTGGTGGAAAGATGCAAGCAGATGATTCGGGCAAATATTTGATAAGTAAATGTAGTAAATTTAAGGAGTAAATTTAGTGAATTAATAAAGTATTGAAAAACAGATGAATCACAAAAAAGGAAAAGGAAGGAAGATAGGAAGGCATTATGGATTGATGAGCCAAGTCTCATTTATGGAAGTGAGGCATGGGTGTTGAATACAAATAAAAATATATAAGATGAAATACTCGAGTAATATATGTTGTTAGAGAAGAATTGATAGGATGAGAACTATACAGATATACAGAAGTAGTATTTTACAGAGGGTAATGCGTAGGAAAGACAACCTCAGAACGTTTTAATGTGGTCTGGTCAAGGGGAAAAATTTGACAACGTTTGGCTGGTGAAATGAGAATAGAATTTGTAAGCTAAAGGAAGTGGAGGAGAAAAAAAAAACACCACCGATTAGATGATGAGAAAGAGATATCAGAAAGGAAGGGCCTTAATGTCAAAGGTGCACAAAAGAGCTTGCAAGATAGACTGTGATTCAGTGACTTAGTATTAATCCAGCATGTTTCTTTTCTTTTCCCCCTACCCTCCTTCTCCTCCTCCTCCTCCTCCCCGAGAGGGAAACGCACACACACACACACACACTCACACACACACACACACACACACACACACACACACACATATATATATATATATATATATATATATATATATATATATATATATATATATATATATATATATATATATATATATATATATATATATACTGTATATATATCCTCACAGAGCATGAAAAAAAGGGTTACAAAGTTATCATCTTATTTCCTGACATTTCGAGGTACCTGACTTTACGAGCACAAAGAAACACGTCATGGACATTTAGTGCTCTAGGAAGTGTCAATGGCTTAGGTTTGAAGTACAAAGTACCTAAGCAAAAGGAGCGCTTATAGTAAAGAGTTTCAGGCTCCTTGATGGGAGGAATTCCCATTAAATAGCAGAATAGCCTCTTCCCCTGGGGACATTGGCACCAACACTCACTCCTTTAGGATTCCAGGAAATGGAAATAACCCCAAATGGCCAGTGGTAGCTCCAGGACTTGTATTGTTATTGCAGAGCAAAGGAGAAAAATACTATATACGAAAATATATTTATATAATAAAAATGAGAGTGTGTATGCATATGTCAACTGCATACACACTCTCATTTATATATAAACATTTTCGTATATATTATTTTGCTCCTTTGTTCTGCAATAACAATACCATAATTAGATGGCTGCTTGCTTATATTAATTCATTTTTCCATTTGTCATCACTAACAACAAAGTGAATCCGCAATTTGTGTTAATAGCAACATGAACAACTCCTGTAGAATTATATTAGCCCTTTTCATCCCTACAAATCTGGAGGCATCTGCGTGTACCACCAAGGCATACATAAGTCTGAAAGGAGCAAAGGAGGTTCTTGTGTGTTCGGCTGATACATCTAAAGAAGTACCTCGTCAGACTGCCTTGGTAAATAACGTCTGTCCCCCTCCCCCCGCCACCGCTCACCACCACCGCCGCCACCACCACCACCCCATTCTCCGCTCTACGAATCTCATCCTTTCTGCCGAGATTGAGTTTAAATGTTGCTCTCTTACGGTCCTCATAACCCCTCTGAAATTCGCGTCATGTTGAGGAAAATATGAAGGCGAGGGATCCCTTCCTATGTTAGAACTAAATTATATTTGGGATAAGAAAGGGATTGGATAGGAGCTGACATATCGACGGAGAAAAGGGGGATCTGATGGGAGTTTATAGAGTTATAGAGCCCCCTTTATAGGGCAGCTTTGGAGGAAGTAGATCGTTGTAATGCGAAGTTTATTTTAGGCACTGTTTTCGAATGGAAGGGTTTACCTGGCCCGGGTTTTCGCCGGTCGACGATGGGAAGCAAGGCGTTTGCGCTTCCATTTTTTCCTTTCTTTTAATTCTTGACTTTTTTTTATTTTTCCATGATTATTCCTCAGGCCTTCATTCGCCACGAATCAATCTTAGTTTCATTATTTCGCAACTCTTCTGTCGATATACCTTATACCTTATACATTTTTTAATTTAATTTTTTTTTTTTGTCTCACCATTTTTTCCTCTCTTTTAATTCTTAAGTTTTTAATTTTTTTATTTTTCCATGATTATTCCTCAGTCCTTCATTCCCCACGAATCAATCTTAGTTTCGTTATTTCGTAACTCTTCTGTCGATATACCTTATACCTTATATGTTTTTGTATTTATTTATTTATTTATTTTTTTGTCTTACCATAATGTTCCACGGTATAAACTAATAATTGTTTTGTTTTTTATTCCCCTTACTTAGAAAGCACCCGTGACGTCTGAGAACGTTGCTTATTCATGGGACATTGCTTTGAAAAGAATTTATTGCAAAATAGAGTCTAACATTCCAACTCCAAACATTTTATTGCACTAGCAACGTCTTCCAACAGGGGTGAAAGGGAATTCTAAACTTATGAACGTTTTCGTCTTTCATTACGTGATGTAATGTAGAATACGTTATGTGTAGAACATGACACACGTGTGCTGGCACACACACATATACTGTATAAGTATACATACATACATACATACATATATATATATATATATATATATATATATATATATATATATATATATATATATATATATATATATATATATATATATATATATAATGTGTGTGCGTGTGACTGTATGTTTGCAAGCGCATTGTATATATTACGTATTTCATGTCACTGTATGTATATCATATGTAAAGAAGATCTGTACATTTAATTACATTTATTTCTCCATCACTTCTTAACTTGCTTTTTTTTTCATTGGGGGGACGGTGGATAGAGCTCTCGGCTAGCACGCTGTTGGCCCAGCGTTCGACTCTCCGACCGGCCAATGAAGAATTAGAGGAGTTTATTTCTGGTGATAGAAATTCGTTTCTCGTCATAATGTGGTTCGGATTCCACAACAAGCTGTAGGTCCCGTTGCTAGGTGACCAGTTGGTTCTTAGCCACGTAAAATAAATCTAATCCTTCGGGCCAGCCCTAGGAGAGCTGTTTATCAGCTCAGTGGTCTGGTTAAACTAAGGTATACTTAACTTAAACTTGCTTTTAGTATTGTAAGGCTAAACCTGTTTTTCAGTGACGTTCTGGTAGAGTGCAAAGGAAAGATAGATCAGGCTGAAATATTGGCTATATATCACTGTTAATTTCTGTGCAGTTCAGTGTACACATATACTGTGGGACGCCAGTTTATAATGCTAAAGCAGAGCTTAAAAAAAATGAATGGCATGTCGGTACCAAATACCGTAGAGTTTATGATTTCTCATTAAAATATGCTGCGCCCTGCTGTTGCATAATAATTAGGGTAATCAATTTTTTTAATGATTCAAAATTGCATTACTGTTCGGTCCAGTTCTAACAGCATACCTGTGTTGATTAATTTCCAGTGACAATTATTTGCTTCTCTGGCAGGCATACAAAGAACTGGAATCACTACATAGGGTTTGTAACCAAAATTACATTTCCGGTGCTTTAATGAAAAATTATCAGTATTTTGGGTTGAATTGCGCCTTGTGGTTATTAATTACACCGAAGCATCGACTGGTTTGTTATGGGGTAAAATTCTGATGTGGAATGAACAGTGTAGATTGCTTCTGGAAAAACACACAAGACTGTAACAGTATCTCTGACTAGCGATTATTGCATTTAGTTCTCTGGGGCATGAAAGAAATGGTCTTTTCTGAGCTGTAAAAATTCACACTTATTTGTCTGTTTTGGGCCGAGATATAGCACGGAGAAATTGTACAGGAACCAGACGACAATGACCTATGCTTCTCAGCCATTCCTCTAACTAACTTTGGTTGTAAGATTGTGCGTAACTGGACCAATGACTTTCTATGAAGGTGCTCAGCTCAGTGTAACTTCTTCACATAGATCGGGCGAAAGTAGTTCAGATCTCTCTCTCTCTCTCTCTCTCTCTCTCTGATCTTAGGCGCTTAAAACTAGTATGTGTGAGCTAATAAAACAAATATGCAGTTACCTAATGTAACGATTAGCATTGCTGATGCCCCTCAGGAGTAATAACGAATGACACTGCGTTCAGAATTACCTTCTGCTTACTGTATTTGCAGTTAATATGTACAGGAGGAGCTTATGTAATTACTTATGTAATTAAGTAATTACTTCCGAATCTATGACAAGTCTATAGGCCGAATAGATGCGTAATCATTTAATTGCAATCTTGGTAATATTGCATATTTATAAGTATGGTAGGTTTCTGTGGCCACGTGAAGATAGATTGGAGGTCGAGCTTCGACATTAACCTATAACTTGTTTTTTTGGCGCAATCGAGCTTTCTGTGCAGCCGCTACTACGTATAATCAAGATCACCGAAAATAGATCTATCTTTCGGTGGTCTCGGTGTAATGCTGTAGGAGCCTTGGCCCATGAAACTTTAACCACGGCCCGGTAGTGGCCTGTCCTATACCGTAGACAGGCGCACGATTATGGCTAACTTTATCCTTAAATAAAATAAAACTACTGAGACTAGAGGGCTGCAAGTTGGTATGTTTGATGATTGGAGGGTGGATGACCAACATACCAATTTGCAGCCCTCTAGCCATAGTAGTTTTTTTTAAGATCTGAGGGCGGACAGAAAAAAGTGCGGGCAGAAAAAAGTGTGGACAGAAAAAAGTGCGGACAGAAAAAAGTGCGGACAGAAAAAGTGCGGACGGACAGACAAAGCCGGCACAGTAGCTTTCTCTTACAGAAAACTGAAAAGGAAATATTAAATGGTGCTCAGTCCCTGTAGATGCAACTTGAAATTATTAGAAAACCTGTTAGAGAATTGGAGGACCCAATCGAGAAAGCGTGCACCTTGATGTACAGTATGTTAGTGCGAGAGCCAGGCGAGTAACCGGGAGCCACACCATTCCAGCCTCTAAATATAAAGTTCCTTTTATGGCTTGCGTTATTTTCATAATGTCATCATTTAGATGCAATATCACAGGACTGGCTTCTTAGACATAACTAGCTTCCGGTTAAGAGAGCCATTTGTTTGTCAGCAGTGTCTCTGTGAAGATTTTTGTTTCCACGACTGTTTTTTCATTCGACCATAGGCTTGGCTCTAAGAATATTTCGTTTGAAAAGTAACTCGGCGTGAGGATTTTCTTCGTCCAAAATATATATATTTTTTTATTCTCGCTTTACAAAATCATACAAGAAGATTAATTACGTTAATGTGTACTCTCTCTCTCTCTCTCTCTCTCTCTCTCTCTCTCTCTCTCTCTCTCTCTCTCTCTCTCTCTCTCGCTCTCTGCGTAGATATCCTTTGTTGGTAAACACCAGTTTCCTTGGAACTTAGCCAGTTCACTATTCAGATCAGTCACACGTTGTCTACATAATTATTTTGTTATAATCATAACATATGTAAATCAAATTTGCCCAGTTTTAAAGAAGTATTTTAAAAATAATGCTTATCACAGAATACTTAGACCCCATAGAGTCTGATTATTTTTTGATAAGCATTATTTTTAAAATACTTCTTTAAAACTGGACATATTTAATGCTAATGCCTCAGTAAAATTGTTAAATGGAATATTTTAGTTAGTAAATCGAAGTGTTAATATCTGTAGTGGATTCAAGTTACCGAAGTCTCCTTGCTACATGAGAATTATATCTGGTTTTGCTAAAGGAAGTTGTTGTGGTACTTCTGCTAAGGTATCCTTGTGTACAACACTTTTCAGTCTCTCCTCTTCCTTGATTAGATGAAATTCAGTCAGTTACCACGTAAAAAAAAAAAGTAATAATGCGCCGAAGCTTATTCGGCGGAATCGAGTTTTCTGTACAGCCGCTAAAGCATATAGTCAGGACCACCGAAGATATATCTATCTTTCGGTGGTTTCGGTATAATGCTGTGTGAGCCGCGGCTCATGAAACTTTAACCACGGCCCTGTGGTTGTCTATCCTATATCTTTGCCAGAAGCACGATTATGGCTAACTTTAACCTTAAATAAAATGGAAAAAAACTACTGAGGCTAGAGGGCTGCAATTTGGTATGTTTGATGATGGGAGGGTGGATGATCAACATACCAATTTGCAGCCCTCTAGCCTCAGTAGTTTTTAAGATCTGAGGACGGACAGAAAAAGTGCGGACAGACAGACAAAGCCGGCACAATAGTTTTCTGTTACAGAAAACTAAAAAGCAAGCAGCGGTAAAAATGTGTTTTGGGATAACATTTTATTTTTATTTTGCGTTAAAATTCCTCTGTACATTCTTTGTTCTTGTTCTTTGTCATAAAAAAAAAATGAGAGAGGGAGGGAGAGCCTCCCTCCTGCCGCTGTCTGTGAGTACGTCGATATGTGCATGCTTTAGCTGGAGAGTCTCATTTTCTTGTTCTTTTATATTTTCTCCCGATCCAGCTTCTTCCAAAATCGAGATGCAAGGCTTCCCTCCCGCTCTCTAAATAGTCCCTCCATTAGCATTGGAATTGGCCTTTGATGTGGAAGGCATTGGCCCGTTTTTATCATTTGTAACAAACTTTTGAGATAGCGAGAAATATTGGGTGGTTTTCGGCCGCAGGGATCGCTGGATAAGATAGGGGCTTCGAGGTTTTGTCGGGGTGTGAGGTTAGAGGTTGAAGCGATGGCTTCGTTTGTTTGTTTTGCAGGTCGGGCAGAAAGTGACCTAAATCAGAGTATCTTTTCTTCAATATTTAGTATTTATACGTCCACTTTTTGGGGGTAGAATCTGAGGGCCACTCCTTCTGTATGTTTACACATCATAAACTGACTAAATATTATAGTATCTATTGGCCGCATTCACCAGTTCTGTGCATAGGCAGCGACCACACGCAGTGAAATGTAAACATCTCGACCTACTTCCTATTTTAGATATATTTTGTACAGAAACCTTGGAATCTGAATTGAGAAAAACTGAAAAAGAAACTTCCTTAAAGCCAGGATTTGCACTCATGGTGGAAGGGCGGGCTTTCAGTGGCTTAAGATTGTTCGTGATAGCGTTTTTTTTCCCAAACTGATATTTGATGGTTTACAGTGGAAAGCATTTTCAAAGTGCTAGAAAATCGAGAAGTTTAGTGTTCATGAATAGAAGTTCTTGTAATGGCAGTTTTTCTTTTCATGAAAAAAAAAGCTAGTACTGAATAAACTGGATATGATTCTGCAAACAACTTGAAGTATCGGATGTACTCCATTTTTATCTCCGAAGTAGGTAAACATCCTGAATACATCTCCCTCCCCCAACCTCTCTCTCTCTCTCTCTCTCTCTCTCTCTCTCTCTCTCTCTCTCTCTCTCTCTCTCAGTGGGCTTCACTTTCGTGATGTAGTAACCGTATCAGATTTTTTTTTTTGTCATCTTGAACTATGCTAACAGCATTTTATGCGATAACTTGTTCGTTTTATGTTTAGCAAAAGTTCGTTGTAGTTTTATAATTGTATCGATATTTAAATGGCTAATAAAAGATATATTTGTTAGAGTAGCTCACAGAAAACCTAAACTAACTGAATAGGGAGCCATCTAACATTACTGTAATTACCCTTTCCTTGACTGGTCGCCCTTGTAAATCTGAGTAAACAAGTAAAAAATGCACCGAAGTTTCTTCGGCGCAACCGAGTTTTCCGTACAGCCCTACTGCGTATAATCAAGGCCACCGAAAATATATCGATCTTTCGGTGGTCTCGGTATAAGGTTGTATGAGCCGCGGCCCGTGAAACTTTAACCACGGCCCGGTGGTGGCCTGTCCTATATCGTTGCCAGAGGCACGATTATGGCTAACTTTAATTTAAACCTTAAATAAAATAAAAACTACTTAGGCTAGAGGGCTGCAATTTGGTATGTTTGATGAATGGAGGGTGGATGATCAACATACCAATTTGCAACCCTCTAGCCTCAGTAGTTTTTAAGATCTGAGGGCAGACAGAAAAAGCGCGGACGGACATTCAAAGCCGGCACAATAGTTTTCTTTTACAGAAAACTAAAAATCTGATTTAAGATATAATGACTAATTCTCTACAGAGAGCTGCAAAGAAATAAAATTACTTAGCAGAACATAAGTGTTTAGATAATCATTGTGTAATTTTTCATTCGTTATTTTTATAATTTTTGGGTGTTCTATGGATTTTAGTATACTGTGCCCTTTTTTCGGTCTCTGAGATCTTTCAAAGTCAGACCTTTGTGTCGATAAGCCAGGAATTATCTTTAAAAAGCAATATATAAAAATATAGTTTAACCATCTGCAGTGAAATTGAATACTTTTTCCAGCGTTCTGGAAAAACGCCTGTTAGATCGTACAATATTATATTTTCTGATTTTTCCTTGACGCCAATTTATTTTATGCCAATTCATTCCCTTTTTTTCTTGCTTGTGCATATTCTGTAGGAGAATATATCGAATCCTAGTTTTTCGACGTCAGTTAAGTTTACTTATATCCCGATTAAAAGCTTAGAACGCCGCTGCAGTTATTGCGCAACTAGTTGGATCTCTTTCTAGAGATATACTTTACAAGTATATCTCTAGGAGTTTGGCTGAGGTTGCCCCATACCGATGGTCTGAATCTCGACAATCATTTGCAAGCGCAGCAGAGTTCGTGTATCAGATTTCGCTCGCAAGCCTTCGTAAGTAACACGCTATTATGATGTTAGATTTTAATGCAGTCTGATAAAACTCTTTACTCTTTTCACTTGTGTGTGAACAGAACAGGAGATTATTTGCTTATATTGTTGTTTTTATCCTGAGTCATCAACAAAATCAAATTGAAAAATCTAGCTTTTGTCCGTAGTCTTCAGAAGACTTACATACCGAAAATTCGATTGTTATGCATAAGAGGAAATAATAATAGGAAGAATGGCCCCATGAAACAGTTACTGTTGAATGTTTTTCTGGAGTGGGAGGGTCTATCCATCCCTTTAATGCTTCGTGGCCAGTTTTACTTTCAAAGTGAGATCCATCTTCCTTTATGTTTTCGGGACAGACCATATCCCAGTAGCCATTTTTCTCGCAACCCTTGGCCTACGCCTCTGCCTCTCTCTCTCTCTCTCTCTCTCTCTCTCTCTCTCTCTCTCTCTCTCTCTCTCTCTCTCTCTAGAAGGGAAGGGAAGGGAGTCCCAGCCATCCCAATCCCAAAGGGCCATTTATAATTTTTTTCCTCGAATTACGTTTTTTCGCCTTTCTCATCTCTTTGCCTAGAATTGGATTTAGCGACCAATGTTTTCCTCTAGTTAGTTTGATTTGGGGCCTTATTTTCGTTTCCCAGATTGAGACCCTCCCCCATCCCCCCCCTTTTTTTTTAACTCTAATGGTTCTTTTCCAGTTTATGACGTCAACTTATTGGGCTCATGTGAGAAAGCTGAGAAATATTTCGTTAATGGTTTTTTCAATACCCTTTTTTCCTCCTTTTCCTGTGCAATAAATAAGTTGTTTACCAGTAGAAATGTTTTGCAGAATCCTAATGATTGCGCAACCCATTTTGTTCGGCAGTCAGGCTTTTAAGACCTGGGAATCTAACCTGGTTTTAGATGAACAAACGCTTCTTTTCATTCGCCCTCTCTCTCTCTCTCTCTCTCTCTCTCAATATATATATATATATATATATATATATATATATATATATATATATATATATATATATATATATATATATATATATATATATATATATATATATGACTTTTTTATATATATGTGTGTGTATGTGTGTGTGTGTTTGTGTGTGTGTATCAAAGCTACCATTTTACAGTGCGATGTGACCTAGAAACACGGTTGTGAAGTGGGATAAAAAAAAAAACGCCCAGGAGCAGGAAAACAGATGCAAAGCAAGTATGGCTTTTATTTTCACCAACTTTTCAGCTCAGAAAAATTGCGACAAGAGCATTCAAACAGCCAAGGTGGTTTAGGGTGGATATTGCTGCAGCAGTATGGGACACACAAAGAAACAAAAATGTCAATAACAGGCTGACAAGGGACAGAAACGGCTCAGAAAAGATTGAATTCCGATGGCAGACAAATTAATCTGGAAGACAAAGTGGCTACAATAGGGAAGTATTGCATGTGGAACAAAAGAACACCCAAAGCGTATTTTGTAAATGTAAACAGCAGGAAACCATTCAAGAGTACGATAGGGTCTTCATAATCTGAGGAGTTGACCTAGACTTGCGTATTAAAAAAAAATGGTTTAAAATAACGAAGGACACTGTCAACATATTTATCCTCCAACGTATGGAGCCTGAAAAAAGTTAAGTGTGCCTTGAGATGTTCAACAACAAGCAGTTCCTCATTGGACGGGTTGGTATCGTTCTTGACTAGCACTCTGCTGGGTCCGCGTTCGATTCTCCGACCGGCCAATGAAGAATTAGAGGAATTTATTTCTGGTGATAGAAATTCATTCCTCGTTATAATGTGGTTCTGATTCCACAATAAACTGTAGGTCCCGTTGCTAGGTAACCAACTGGTTCATAGCCACGTAAAATACGTCTAATCCTTCGGGCCAGCCCTAGGAGAGCTGTTAATCAGCTCAGTGGTCTGGTTAAACTAAGGTATACTCAACAACAAGCTATGTAGGAAGTAACATATATACATTTTGAAAGAGATTACCAGCTGAGGTTGTCGAAAGTACCGCTACCAGGCCTATTCAAGATTAGATTCAATGGCGATGGACACACGTTTGTGTTTTATTGATTTGGATGGACTAGTAAGTCTCTCTCTCTCTCTCTCTCTCTCTCTCTCTCTCTCTCTCTCTCTCTCTCTCTCTCTCTCTCTCTCTTACCGGGAAAGAGGTATTGGTTATTAATTCCCTTGCTAAAACTGTATTGCCTTCTGAATTACTGATCGTATTTCTCAGATTACTCTTTGAGAAGCTAAATAAATATTTCTAGGATTGAGAAGCTCAAGGTAAACCTTGTATACCCTTGCTCTCATAACTGCAAAGTGTCGCGGTGTACGCCTGCCACATTCGCAAGTAAATAAAAGATTACTCTAATTAATTCAATACATGTAATACTGAATTATCTAGCTTGTCACCATCTCAGTATTCCAATTAAACTATGCCAGATTTGTTAAAAAGAGATATTTTGATATTAAGAATAAGTAAGCGTTCGCAATATCATGCAACATGATAAAACTAGTGACGATAGCCGATATTTACCATGTTGCTATTTTACCATTTTATTTTTATGCATTACTCCATCATTATGATTATTATCGTTATCATTAGCATTAGCTTTGATTATTCCATGGGATTTAAGAGTTCGATGCCTCTCTGAAGCTCTCTAGGTGGGGATGCCAAGATCCGTGGGGAGGGTGTGATGCAAGATGCTAATGGCATTTTTAAATACATTTAGAAGCGGGAGTTTTACATAAGATATAATTTTATTTCCTACAAGTTTTAATTATATTATAAATATACTTCACTGTGTATAGTCCTTTAACTGACATGGATATCACGACGCCTTATGACTTAAAATCACTCATTCAAGATAATTCGAAAATATAGTGAGTGGTTTGCTGGCTGACTTATTAGTCAAATATAAGCTATATGGCGTCACAACTACCAGGGTCACTGACGCCGAATGATGTCAGTAAAACAGGGAAGAAAATAAGTATTTTGGTAAAACGCTTCCTTAGCATAGGATGTTATTGTGGAATGGGAGGGTCCTTCCACCCTTTCATAACCAGTTTTACGTTCTAAGCGAGATCCATCTTTCTTTAGGTATTTTTTTAGACAAACTATATCCCAGCTGGTATTTTTCCCGCAACCCTTCGCCTACGTCTCTCTCTCTCTCTCTCTCTCTCTCTCTCTCTCTCTCTCTCTCTCTCTCTCTCTCTCTCTCTCTCTCAGGGGTTCTCAGCCAGCCGTATCCAAAGGGGCTTTTTTATCATTTATCCCCAGCGTTACATTTTTTTTTCCCCCTTTGCTCATCCTTTCCCTAAGAACTGGATTTAGCGACCAATGTTTCCTCTACTTAGTTTGATTTGGGGTCTTATTTTCGTTTCTCAGACTGAGAAATTTTTTTTTTTTTCTTCACTTCTAATGGCTCTTTTCCTTTCATCCAGTTTATGACGTCAGCGTCCTTTCCTCCTATAGGAGAGTTCCGAAATATCACGGTATATGTTTGTATTTTTCATCCAGCATTTTTCCTCATGGGTTTATTATTTTTCAGCTCACTTTACTCTCCCCCTTCCTGAGTAATAATAAGAATGTTATTTATAGGAAAGAATGTTTGGCAAGATCGCCGTCATCACCATCGCAGCTCATTTAAAGCGGTAATCATGAAGATCTGGAAAATATTCCTGGACTTCCATCAGCAACATTACCTTATGTTGGAATGTACGGGGATAACTTTTTACTTCTACGTACACACATGCACACACACCACACACATAGAGGGGAGTGGTCGAACCCGTCTTAAGGTAATCTCTCTGTCTGTCTCTCTTTCTCTACATATACAGTATGTATATATATATATATATATATATATATATATATATATATATATAGAGAGAGAGAGAGAGAGAGAGAGAGAGAGAGAGAGAGAGAGAGAGATGCCCTGTGACCCCACGCCAAATATATATATTATATATATATATATATATATATATATATATATATATATATATATATATATATATATATATATATATATATATATATATATATATATATATATATATATATATATATATATATATATATATATATATATATATATACACACACATATATATTTATATATATATATATATATATATATATATATATATATATATATATATATATATATACATATATATATATTTATATATATATATATATATATATATATATATATATATATATATATATATATATATATATATATATATAATCTTATGGTCATGCATTATTGATCATACATATTGTGAAATTCGAAGCGGTTATTCAGTACCTGACTCATCCGCAAATGTTTGGATGAAAACTCTGGACTTTCATAAATTTCTTATTGCAGGTCTTGATATTAATTTCCCGCCTTTTTTTTTGTTTTTTGTTTTTTTGTTTTTTCAATAATCATACAATTTTCAATGAGGTTTTTCCAACTGTTACAACACTGTATTATGGTTTTAGATCCAGCAAGGGAAGCTTAGTTAATTTCATAGTATTTGTAATTAAGATGAACACCGTCTGCATTTAGTTTTCTGTAAAAGAAAACTATTGTGCCGGCTTTGTCTGTCCGGTCGCACAGTTTTCTGTCCGCAATTTTTCTGTCTCCGTCCTCATATCTTAAAAACTACTGAGGCTAGAGGGCTGCAAACTGGTATGGTGATCATCCACCCTTCAGTGATCAAACATACCGAATTGCAGCCTTCTAACCTTAGTAGTTTTTATTTTGTTTAAGGTTAAAGTTAGCCATAATCGTGCTTCTGGCAACGATATACGATAAGCCACCACCGGGCCGTGGTTAAAGTTTCATGGGCCGTGGCTCTTATAACATTATACAAAGACCACCGAAAGATAGATCTATTTTCTCTGGCCTTGATTATCTGCTGTAGCGGCTGTACAGAAAACTTGATTGCTCCGAAGAAACTTCGGTTCATTTTTTTATGTTTCCGTACTTAGGCACCTTCCTCTATTAGATCCTTTGGGTTCCTAGCATCACCTTTTTCTAGCTACGGTTGCGGCTCGGTGAACAAAATCTGAGAAGCGTAATACTGTAGCCGTAATGAAACGCCAAACAAGGTTTTTCATAACCTCTGCGTTAATCTTTCTAATCTGGAGTTGGTATATTCAATAACATAATATTTTTTTGTCTATAATAGAATGAAATTTCCGTTTTTTGACAGATGACTTGCAAACTTAAGTTTTAAAGTAGTTATTAGATGTCTTTTTCCGCTGTGAGTTACTGAGTTTCATTTCCACTATACTTAATTTGATCGGAAAATAAAGTTTTCGATTTATGTGTGCCAGGATAATGGCGCCAGTAACACTCTTGTTGTGTTATTGTGTCATATCCTTATCTGCGTTATTGAAATATGTGATGCAAAATCATTTTAGCCTGAAGACCATATCCAGAGAGTTTTGTGTTTAAAGGTAATTAGCAAATATCCGATTTTCAGGCATTCCTTCTTGTTGGAAAAATGATAAGCGGCTTACATAAAAAAAATTGTATTAGAAAACATATCCATGATATAAACATTTTTAGTCAGACTATGACTAAAAGAAAAGAAGATTCTCTTCCTAAGATTCTTATTTTCCTGTTCCATTTCAGTTTTAGTGAGAATTATTGGATGTGAAATATTTTCTTTGGCATCACGCATTGCATGATTACTCGTGGCAGTTAGTAAACAAGCAAAGGAGTATTACTGAGCTAGTAGACAACCTAATGTTATAAACATTAACAGAACATAACATTGAAAATGTCATAACATAGAAAATCTGTTTAGTATGATTTAGAAAAATCTATATATTTTTTAATGTTTCGCGAGTTTTATAATTATAAATATTTCATACCCCGTATTTTATTCACAGACATTTTCGCCGCTTAAACTTTAATGCTAAAATACTTGTACTTTACAGTTTAGATAAATGCTCTAGACAAACCCTCAGACTGTAATTAGTTTCGTTATAAATTCTGTGGCTCTAGTATAAAGAGACCAGTGGTAATGTAATTTGTGGTGTATCTAATTAGTATTTGAAAGCTAGCTGGACCAAGGCATTTTCACTCATCTGATGTGTATCTTTGTTTAAATATTAAATTTCTAACACAATACAGCATCCGTGCATCTTCTAAGAATTCTGAAATTCTGAAATTTACCCTAAAATTACAGAAGTTCTATAAAGAAACAGGTCGTTCAGATCGCTCGTACGGTTTCTCGAAATATTTCCAGAAAATTCTAAGCCGGGTAGCATTCAAGTTCTTATATTCCGCCATGCATCTTCTAAGAATTCTGAAATTTACCCTAAAATTACAGAAGTTCTATAAAGAAACAGGTCGTTCAGATCGCTCGTACGGTTTCTCGAAATATTTCCAGAAAATTCTAAGCCGGGTAGCATTCAAATTCGTAAATTCCGCCATGCATCTTCTAAGAATTCTGAAATTTACCCAGAAATTACAGGAGTGCTTTTCTAAAAAAAAGGAACAGGTCGTTCAGATCGCTCGTACGGTTTCTAGAAATATTCTCAGAAAATTCTACGCATTCAAATTCGTAAATTCCGCCATGCATCTTCTAAGAATTCAGAAATTTACCCAAAAATTACAGACCTGCTAAAAAGGAACAGGTCGTTCAGATCGCTCGTACGGTTTCTCGAAATATTTCCAGAAAATTCTAAGCCGGGTAGCATTCAAATTCGTGAATTCCGCGCTGGTGCCATAACGTTCGTGGTTCACGGGCTTGAAAAGGGTGAGAGTTGCATTTACGGCCAAGGGTGTCCTTTGAGGCATTTGGTGGTCGTTTGCTGGGTTGTCCCTTAGTACTGCGGAATTCGTCGCATCTCCCCCGAATGCCTGGGCCAGGTAAAGGGAGAAATCCGTCCAGCTGGAGGTAATACGAACTAACATTAATTAGAATTGACTTAAATGCGAATAAAGGCATCGCGTCTGTTATCCAATGGGTCATCCGGGGAAAACTGCACATATGAATTGTGGAATTCGCTGAAGAATATATTGTATTTTACAAAACGCTTACGGGTATTTGTGGAAAATTTGGTGAGAGATACAGAATCAAGGAATTTATTCTTCCTATGCATACTGATCATTTCAGAGAGAAAAAAAAAATTATTTTGTTATTATTCTAATTCCCCTTTACTTGGAAAATTGCCACAGATTGAAATTACTGGGGAAGATGGCAGTGTTTTTGTAAGCTGCATTTGAATCGCCCCAGAAAATTTCTGCCCAGTTCAGGATAAAATCAGTACACTCTCTGAATAGAAGAGCATTCTGCATATAGCGTCATGGAAGGTATTAAGTGCATATTCATAGAATATACCCCTATATTCAGTTATAGTCAACAGATACAAGATATGAGTTATTATAGAAGCGGTCATCACGTAAGCACCATAACAGGAACTCCTGTAGTAATCTTCATCCCAAGGCTAGAAGAATTGTTCATAGTGTGCCAAGGCACCTTGCCAGAGAAAAACCTAACAGTGGTTCTTTAGTCGGTGGTAGGAAAGCCTTACAACGTACTGCCGAATCAACTCACATAGTGAGAAGTTCTGAGAACTATCAACAGGATATGCAAAAGAGGGGCTAAAATGCCATGAAGAATTTGACACTAATATTTTTTGGGAACTGCAGAAATACCAAGGCCTATGAAGGACCTCGACGATTTAACCAGTTGTTTTCGGGTAAACTATTAGATTTCTACAC
>JANJGK010000011.1:6743081-6745581 GCA_039081455.1 Macrobrachium rosenbergii | reverse complement strand
GGAAAACGCCGCACTTGACCTAAAACCCTCAGCGCTAAAGGCGGATTAAGCACTCAGATGGAGCGTTCGCTCAACCGTATTTATCCCGGATTTTCTTTGTTTTCATTTCTTCTAAATGCGTCCTCGGGTGTGTGTTTGTTTGTGTGTGAGCATATAGACCGAGAAGGAATTATTTGTAATATATATATATATATATATATATATATATATATATATATATATATATATATATATATATATATATATATATATACACACACACTACTTTAACATCTAGAACGATACAGCCTTTCAAAGAAACGCAAAGGAAAGGTATGGCTGATCCTTTACACGCATACAGATGTTGAGATTTGATAAGAGATAACTTTTTATAATCTTTTAATTGCGCTACCTATCCCAGAATAAGACTGCCTCCAAACTCCCTATAAGAAAGTTGATCTTACTGAAAGATTTTATCGGGTATTGGGGCCACATCTTGAAAGCCTCAGTAGTTTTTAAGATCTGAGGGCGGACAGAAAAAAGTGCGGACAGAATAAAGCGCGGACGGACAGACAAAGCCGTCACGATCGTTTTCTTTTACAGAGAACCAAAATATTAATTTTTTGGGAAAAATGATTTGTACACTCGAGTTATCAAAGTGAAACATACCTTGTAAAACCACCAGTTTTGGTGTTATATAGATCGTGAAGATAAAATAAAACGGACGCGTTCTGTACAATTTGTTTTCAATTAGCTCTAAGCGGCGAACAAAGGTTCACGGATACCTGATCAAAGCAGACGAATTCTAGTGGCAAGTGACAAACGAGGCTTAAGGAAACAAACAGGAGATGTAAAGAGAAACGTTAAACTTGTTGGTTTTCTCTCCTCTGAGACCTGGCGACGGTGTTCTAAGCATCCGGAGGTATTGTTGCCAGGCGGGTGACGTTGATTGGAAAGGACAGTTAAATGGCCCCGCGGTTCTCACACAGACAAAACAGTAAAAGAAAAACTGCTGCTACGAAGCCCGCCACTTACCATAGTCGATTCCTTCCCGTCTGCTGGGACGAGGGCGAACGTCATGTCCCGCCATCTGCCATGAGTTTTAGCTGGTAGGGAGTCACCATATGAATTTTCTCTCTCTCTCTCTCTCTCTCTCTCTCTCTCTCTCTCTCTCTCTCTCTCTCTCTCTCTCTCTCCTTCTCACTGCTGCATCTTTAACTTCATTTGTGCTAGTAGATAATTATTCCTTTCACTGGCAGGGAGTTGCAAAACTCGTTATATTCGCTTAATATGAGATAATTCTTTGTTCGGAAGGTCAGTTTAATTTATCAGAAGTAACTTGTACGTGCAGGCGTAGACATATGACCCCACAAATCTAGAAAGAATTGCCAAATAAAAGAGACTGGTCTGACCTGTACGAAGTATTCCTTGACGACATAAATCAAAAGATTACTGAGTGGTTTTAGTCCGCATTTTACAGGCGATTCTCTTTCATAAGAGCAAAGAAAATGCCTTGGGTTTTTAAATGGGCCCATAATCTCATAGTTCTGTTTTAGTCATTGCAGAAGCTTTACATAATATCTAAGGAAAAGAAGTTTACTTACTTTATTCAGATGAAAATACGTACTTATTAGTATTCCAATTTTCAGGAGGTGCAGGTGGTTATGGTTTATTGTTTATTGGGAATTAATGAAGGTAATCATTATCGACCTAAACAGTTTTAACGTGAGAGTATAAAGTTGTGGAGTTGTTCAATAAGCAGCTATATTTAGAGGTATGGATTGGTAGTCAGTTTAGTCGCATCTTCCCTCCTTCTTAGTAGTAAATTCATATCTTTTGTTGTTGACGTTTTAGTCTGTACATTGTGTTATTATTATTATTATTATTATTATTATTATTATTATTATTATTATTATTATTATTATTATTATTATTATTATTATTATCCGGAAGTTTACCTTTCATTTGTTCTTTTGGTCTCTCCCTTTCTTGCTGTCCAACTTCTTTAACACTGCCTTGATCCAATTTTCGACTCTCGCCACGAATAAATCCTTTAAGTGAGTCTTATATATAATAATAATAATAATAATAATAATAATAATAATAATAATAATAATAATAATAATAATAATAATAATAATAATATTGTCATCCAAGTGGCACAAGGCCACAGCTCCGTTTGTTTTGGGAAATCATTTCTGGACTGTAGAAATATGCAAATATTCCAAGTGTCTTGGAAAAATAATCATCTGGAATTCTGTCGATATTCTTAATCCAGATTGTGAAGTTTGTGTGTGTGTATATGTGTGTATGTGTGTGTGTACCAGCATTTTCCTTTCGAGGATTAAGCTGAGATGCGGTCCTTGGGTGTTCAAGAATCAGGGTATTCGTTCCAACGTAATTAGTTCTCTCCCGCATAATACCTAGATATTAATTTCATTACAGGGTTTATCATGAGAACAAATCTGGAGTATGCAAGAGGAGAGGCGCTCGCTGCAATCGTAAGCTAAATCAATCTCGT
>JANJGK010000011.1:6700581-6740581 GCA_039081455.1 Macrobrachium rosenbergii | reverse complement strand
CTTGCTGTTTCTGATAGCGCCTGTTTATTGTTATCTCTTTCAGTTCAAGTGCGTTTGGGTCGCGCCATACTATTGTATCCGTCCGTTATATGTGTCGCGTAAATTTTGGTGGCCAATTTGCTTTTGAAACTGGTTTATTTGTTCATTTAGTTTGACGTGCAAAACAACCCATCCTTTGTCTCTCTTCTATAACATAAAAAATTAAGGTTAAAGGTTAGCTACAAGTGTGTGATAATGTTAGGCATCAAGTGAGTCACTTATGTTGTTTACGATATGTTAAGGGTTGTCTCTTCATAATTAATGATAAAAATGAAGAAATTAAAGTTATCAGAACTAATTAGAAACTTTATGATTTTGCAAAAAGCTGGAATAACCACTATTTCCTTTTTGTTATGTAGCTACATCTGCCACCTTAATGCTCTCAAGCTCACTGTGTAAATGAAAAGATACAGAATGTGTGGTGGAGGAGAAGGGAAAGTGTGAATTACCGCATTTCTCTTTTATGTAATTCCTCGTTTATTCTCCGTCATTCAAACAGCACTAAAAAGATACTGACTTTCAAATCATAATTTTGTAATATGAGAAAAGGTTTCACTGTCAGTGTGTTATCTACTAAGTTTCACTGGCTTTGGGTTTTGCTTGCAACGAGGTTAATCATTTGCTGTGAAGAATTAAGCTGTTATTAACCACTGATCAAAGGCATTCTCATGTTAATATTAACCCCTTCCACTCTTGCATCATTCAGTTCTGCCTCTCTTTAATTCTTATTTTCCGTCACTTCAGGTTTTCCATTCCAAACTTCATTCTCTTCAGGCACCATCTGACCAATTGCATCTTCTATTCTAAAACACGATTTGCTTATCACCATTCCACTGCTTTGACGCCTTTAAGCACGAATTCTGTTCTTATATTAAGTCATGGTTCCAATACGCCCATGAATTTCCACTGAAATGCGTGCATGCACCCAGCAATGAAGAATGGTATATGTGCCATTAATCCAATATATATATTATATATATATATATATATATATATATATATATATACAGTATACATATGTATATATATATATATATATATATATATATATATATATATATATATATATATATATATATATATATATATATATATGTCAGATTAACGTAATTTATTGATTTTTCTCTGCTATAAGTGTTAACTAAATCAGCCTTGTTTTCCTTAGTTGTAAGTTATTTTTTTTTTTATTATTATTATTCAGTTCAACGGCTGTACCTTTTTTCGTTAACGTAACAACCAGTTTTGTTTTGCTTCCTCCTCTTGTTGTGAATTACCAAACTATCGGGCTAACAATTGTTTTCGTTTTTGTTTTTCGAGTTGAACTGGAACTATAGTGCTGTATGTGGAGAGCGGTCCGGTGAGTTCGGGCCAGACTACGCTATTGGACGTACGCTCTGTTAGCTGCAGCTTTATTTGGAGATTATTTACTTCAACAGACCTTCAGTTGGAAGTGGTTTACCGTAGATGTGCCGAGCCATCTGCGGTACAAGCACATTGTGGAGTTTGGTCACGGTAGTGATTTCGCAGGTGATGTCATCTGCGACCCCTGTGCTCCTGTTTCCCGCCTGAGGATTTGGCGGAAGACGTAGTCGTCGCTCCGTCCCGACACGTAGGATACCTTTAGTAAACCACTCTCCTTTTTCGTCTGTCTCCAGCTGCATGCGCAAGAGAGCTATGGGCTCGTTAAGGTGATCTGTAGGGAGGAAATTGCCAGGTAAGAGGTGTTATCCTGTTATCCTTCGGGATCGAACTCTACTCCAGTGTGTACCTGGACAATTTGTGAAGCTCCCCTGTTAGCTGTTAGGAGGTTGAAGTGTCCTCCAGGAACTCCTGTCTACTATCATCTTGAACACTTGTCTTCACTGTAGTGTAAGAATTTTGTCTTAATTAAGGACCAGTTATATCTATTATATATATGTATACGTTGTAATGAGTTGTGGGGATTTGGATATTTGTTTCCTGTGTGAAGGTGTTGGAGTTAGTTTATAAATTTAGTTACCACGGTTAGGTAGGAGGCTTAAGGTTTTCCTTACTTTACTTTTCTTTGATCTTCCTTCCTTCTAATAGGTATAGGTTAGTTGTTAATTATTGGGCCCGTGCTGTTGTACGTTAAGTCTCATATATTCTTACTATGTTAGGATTAGCTTTTTAGTAATAGGAAACCTTGTGAGAATGTTATTTACCCTGTGTTTTTTTTTTTGTTTTGGTTTTGGTACATTTAATGTTAAGATGTCTCACAAGGCTGATTTAGTGTAAGTTTGCTTGTGTATTAAATATTGTTAATTTTTCTCTGGTGTTTGTCTTCACATTCCTCTTGCTCTGTGCATATTTTTACCGCCTACGATTCCTGTTTAAACTAAAGTTTAAAGAACCTAAGTTACGGCTGAAGAGGTCATAACAAAGTGGCGACCGTGACAGGATCGTACGCGGGTGTGCACAGTGTCGGAGTTTGTGGAGCAATTCTGCAGGAGTTTCCTTTAATTATTAAACATGTTAAGGGTGTTGACAACTGTATTCCTGATGCCCTCTCTAGGATGTAAGTTTGTTCATTTCTTTAATCACCTCAGCCTTCTCATTTCTCCCTCGAGTTTTGTATTGAAAATTTTATTTGAGGTAGTTAACTTTTGACCTTGTTTAAACTAATTTGTGGATTCAGTATATTTTACTGTATTGTTGTTCTGAGTATTTGCTTCACCTCATTGTTTTTCCTTTGCAGGATGCTTTGGATTGTTATCCACATTTTATCTAATAGTATGTTATGTGGTAGTGTTGTAAAAAAATTTGTATTCTATTTGAATAAAATTTTTTTTTTAGGGGGAGGAAGGTGTCAGATTAACGTAATTTATTGATTTTTCTCTGCTATAAGTGTTAACTAAATCAGCCTTGTTTTCCTTAGTTGTAAGTTATTTTTTTTTTTTATTATTATTATTCAGTTCAACGGCTGTACCTTTTTTCGTTAACGTAACGACCAGTTTTGTTTTGCTTCCTCCTCTTGTTGTGAATTACCAAACTATCGGGCTAACAATTGTTTTCGTTTTTGTTTTTCGAGTTGAACTGGAACTATAGTGCTGTATGTGGAGAGCGGTCCGGTGAGTTCGGGCCAGACTACGCTATTGGACGTACGCTCTGTTAGCTGCAGCTTTATTTGGAGATTATTTACTTCAACAGACCTTCAGTTGGAAGTGGTTTACCGTAGATGTGCCGAGCCATCTGCGGTACAAGCACATTGTGGAGTTTGGTCACGGTAGTGATTTCGCAGGTGATGTCATCTGCGACCCCTGTGCTCCTGTTTCCCGCCTGAGGATTTGGCGGAAGACGTAGTCGTCGCTCCGTCCCGACACGTAGGATACCTTTAGTAAACCACTCTCCTTTTTCGTCTGTCTCCAGCTGCATGCGCAAGAGAGCTATGGGCTCGTTAAGGTGATCTGTAGGGAGGAAATTGCCAGGTAAGAGGTGTTATCCTGTTATCCTTCGGGATCGAACTCTACTCCAGTGTGTACCTGGACAATTTGTGAAGCTCCCCTGTTAGCTGTTAGGAGGTTGAAGTGTCCTCCAGGAACTCCTGTCTACTATCATCTTGAACACTTGTCTTCACTGTAGTGTAAGAATTTTGTCTTAATTAAGGACCAGTTATATCTATTATATATATGTATACGTTGTAATGAGTTGTGGGGATTTGGATATTTGTTTCCTGTGTGAAGGTGTTGGAGTTAGTTTATAAATTTAGTTACCACGGTTAGGTAGGAGGCTTAAGGTTTTCCTTACTTTACTTTTCTTTGATCTTCCTTCCTTCTAATAGGTATAGGTTAGTTGTTAATTATTGGGCCCGTGCTGTTGTACGTTAAGTCTCATATATTCTTACTATGTTAGGATTAGCTTTTTAGTAATAGGAAACCTTGTGAGAATGTTATTTACCCTGTGTTTTTTTTTGTTTTGGTTTTGGTACATTTAATGTTAAGATGTCTCACAAGGCTGATTTAGTGTAAGTTTGCTTGTGTATTAAATATTGTTAATTTTTCTCTGGTGTTTGTCTTCACATTCCTCTTGCTCTGTGCATATTTTTACCGCCTACGATTCCTGTTTAAACTAAAGTTTAAAGAACCTAAGTTACGGCTGAAGAGGTCGTAACAATATATATATATATATATATATATATATATATATATATATATATATATATATATATATATATATATATATATATATATATATATATATATATATATATATATATATATATATATATATATATATATATATATATATATGTATATATATATATATATATAGGCTATATATATTTCCATTGAAGATTACAAGCTCTCAGAGAAGGGAAAAATGCGCTATCATCTTGAACGACAAAATGTGAAGGCATTATTATATTTTATCAGCGCTTTAATGTACATTTAGTTACTGGATTCTTGATGTTTTTGCTAGATATTATAAACGCTTGCTGCCAGTAACATCGCGTGTCCGTGTAATTATAGCGATTAGTTATCGGGTAAATTCAATTTACTCTCGGATATGTACGCCTTATTATCAAGTTTGCTTGTTTGTGCTTCTCGTGGAGGAGAACTGCTGTTTATATATATATATATATATATATATATATATATATATATATATATATATATATATATATATATATATATATATATATATATATATGTGTGTGTGTGTGTGTGTGTGTGTGTGTGTGTGTATACCTATATATATATATATATATGTATGTATACACACACACACAGATAATGTAATAGTTCCATGTACGCTGAAGCGCCGGCAGTCTAATCGTCTGATCAGTACAGATGAGTGACCTCCACGAAATATAAAGCTTGATGACATGTAAGCCCCTTGTGCATCCATGGACCCGCAAGTTCGGCCCAAATATACTTGCTGATGACTGAGAAGATAGCGCATATTGGAGCTAACTCCCTGCAAGGGAAAATACTTGTATATGTATGTATATATTAATGTTTGTATTCAGGCCTATGCATAAATAATATTCGCTCGTCGTACGCGGCCTTTCGACGTAAAAGTGCATTCCTATGTACACCGAAGTGTAATCGACTCTTTTAATAAATGTCATCCTTTACTTGTTAAGTCTATATCCTTCGCAGGACCTCATCTTTATTGGTTGAGGGATGAATCTCACCCGGGAGACTGGATCCTATTTACCCCGAGCCGTAATCTTATTTACGAGGTAAGCGGAGCGATCCTGAGTGGAAGATGATATTTTTCTGAAGTAATTAAGATTTTGATATAAAGGTAGTGCTTCTCTGGAACCCCACCCCTCCTCTAATCCCTCCCCTTCCCCTCCCCCAACTCCCTCCCACCCCTCCTCACCTCGTCTGAAAACCTCCCACCTCAAAAGGCAACCTCTCCGGTCTTTGAGTCGCAAGTCTCCTTGAACCTTATATAGAGCGTCTCCTTTCAACCCCTCCCTCCAACCCCGAGGACCAATATACCCCTCCATAAAATTGCTGCCGATAGCGTTAAGAAAACTCTTTGTCCTTTGCGCTTTTCCTGAGCGTGACAGCGTTCCCGATATTTTCATTTAGATTTTTGCAATTTGCTTGTAATCACTAAAACTTAATCTTAATTACTAAAACTTCATTTTAATCACTAAAACTTAATTTTCTTGCGACGTGATTTCAGTGCAGGGATTTCTTCGGCGGCTGTTTTTACGTCGGGTGAAATAATTATTTATTATGCAATTTGCGAAGATCGTACCTTTATAGGTAAATATTTCGTTCGCCAAAACAGCATTTTCTTCTGTTAGACCTTTGCCATGTCAAGTGTTATAATTTAGAACTGTACATGAAGTACCTGAGGATTAGCAAGCCTTTCATCTGACCTAACTTTTTTTTTATCGTGGAAGAATTAATAGGAAAGCGGTTTTATTAACCATCAGCATTTTTTCGTAGCATAATCTCTAATCTTCTTCTTTAAGAAACTTGATTATGTAAAGCTTTCTTAGAAGAAGATTTCGTCCTTTGTTCCCTCATTGTCAGAGCAAATTTTCAACGATAATGATTTGTGTTGAATGGGGTTGCTGGAGATATCGTGCCTCGTTTCATCACTTGGCATGATTTTTCGTTTCGTAATGAGGCAAGCGGCGGTATCCGTCAGTTCACTGGGAAGAACCATCCCGGATATTCTGCTCTGCCTTACGCTGGATGAAAAGCAGAAATGATTTGTTGATTGTCTTATAAGACCTCAAGCACCAGGAAATTTGCCTATTGTCACAGAAGGGTGAAATGACAACAGAAATTCTTGTTTTGGAGAGAGGACAAACACTAGTGAAAATCAGACAGTGACTGAGAAGGCAAACTAGTGAGAAAGGTTCTCTTTTAGTGGAGAATGTAAATCATTCCCTTTCTGGCGAAACAGATGCCGAAACAATTAGAATATTTTCGTTGGTAAAGAAGTTAAGCTGTATTGAAAAGTGTGAAAATCTCTCACTAGTAGATAAAAGCAAACAAATGTAACTCATTAATAAATTTAAAAAGGGAAGCACTGATGTATAATGAATATAAGTGAAGGGAAGCGCTGATGCCTTAATGAATAAAAAATAAGGGAAGCACTGATGTATAATGAATATAAAAGAAGGGAAGCACTGATGCATTAATGAATAAAAAATAAGGGAAGCATTGATGTATAATGAATATACAAGAAGGGAAGCACTGATGTATAATGAATATAAAAGAAGGGAAGCACTGATGTATTAATGAATGAAAAAAGAAGGGGAAGCACTGATGTATTAATGAATAAAAAAAGAAGGGAAGCATGATGCATTAACGAATAGAAAAAAGAAGGGAAGCACTGCTGTAATTCTTTTCCGGGTAAGCAAGGCAAACACGAGTCTAAATTGGTCATTGCTGAAGGAGAGAGCAAAAAACTAATGGCAGTCGCTCGCTAGCAAAGATCAAGAAAAAAAATAATCGATTGCCGGTAAAGATGATAGATTAATCCGGTGAAACTCAGGCTTTCACCAGAGACAGATTTACAAGGAAATGAAAGCTTTTTTTCTTTTTTTTATTCCGCTGATTAGCGTTTCTCGTTATTGTGGATGTTGTCCAATATTTTTAGTATTAGCAGTATATTAAATGCACGAGTTGAAATTGTCTTAGGAAATGACGGAAGAGGAATGCGATTAGATAAATTAATGTGAAATGAATAACATGTTCGGAGGGTAAATCAGATGAAGAATTTTCCATGTGTGTTCAAGGCCTTTTTAAATTTTAAGCTTCGGCAACAGTGATGTAGACAGTAAGAGCGGCGATTTTAAAGCTGTAGATTCATTTATAGGCTAATTGACATGATAAACGTCACAAAAAGTCTTTATATAAAATAGGTGGAATGGGCAAAAAAAAAAAAAAAAAAAAAGCGTCGAAGTTCCTTCTGCACAATCGTGTTTTCTGTACAGCCAATACAGCGTATAATCAAGGTCACCGAAAATAAATTAATCTTTCGGTGGTTTCGCTATAATGCTGTATGAGCCGCGGCCCATTAAACTTTAACCACGGCCCGGTGGTGGGATACCCAATAGCGTTGCCAGACGCACGATTATGGCTAACTTTAACCTTAAATAAAATAAAAACTACTGAGGCTAGAGGACTGCAGTTTGGTATGTTCAGTGATTAGAGAGTGGATGTTCAACGTACCAGTTTGCAGCCTTCTAGCCTCAGTAGTTTTTAAGATCTGAAGGCGGACAGAAAAAAAGTGCGGACAGAGTAAAGTGCGGACGAACAGACAAAGTCGGCACAATCGTCTTCTTTTACAGAAGACTAAAAAAAAATGGACGGAAGGTGGAAACGGATTATTTGTGCCTAGTCCATTACGACACTTCACCCCGTTCATCATACCAAAGCTGTTTTTTTTTTTTTCCACGCCCCTTATTCACGGCGGTTTATTCCTTTATCATCTCGTATATTCCGTAATCTTGCATCTGGTCGTTTCCCTGGAGTTATTTCCAGTTGCCAAGTTGAGGAAGACCTTTTTGTTTTCTGTCGCATCTGTTGTTTTCCTACTTATTCCTCTGCGAAGCCACTTGACCAATTTTACATCATCAGTGAAGAGACGATACGTAGTATTGTACTTGATTTCACTGAAATATTTGAAGACCGACTGACAGTCAGCCGCTTTATTTGCCTTCGTCTTAATATCCCCACTTGCGAAGGGCATACGCAGAATAAGAGTGACGACAAAGAAGGAAAAGTCCCAGATGATCTGAGATTATCATACTCCTGAGCCGCTGTGTCAAGCTTATTTTTTTCACTCATTTATTAAAGGTCATATTTTCCCGGGTCGTTTAGGCTCCCCTTCGCTGTCGTTAACGGAATCCATTAAATTTTGAAAATGCGGGTGATGGGATGGCGACGGAGGCGGTAGCCCTTCGGCCAGGGTGATTAAGGGAAAACATTAGGTAATAAATAGGCCTCGAGATTGTTTCTGCTTTTGCGTCGTCGAACTAAGTTACGCGGAAGTAATGGATTCTCCCGCTTCCCTTGCATGTGTTTATTCGTCTGCCTGTGTCCACAAGTCACCTCACAAGAGTTGCTGGTAGATTTAATCAAGTTTGTAGGGGGTGAGCTATGTTCCAGGGAGGCCTTGATCAAATTTGGAGATGGGTTCGTGCAAGAAGTTTTTTTTTTTTTTTGAGTGTGTTTGTGTTTGATTTCCCTCTAGAAATACCAAAATGCTGTTTTATGGAGTTCGATGTAATTTTGCAGGTTTTCTGGGTTCAGCTTCTATGAAATGTGACCATTTTCTTGTTAATTCATTTTCGTAAGGTTCCCCAAAGTCATTCTTCCGTGTGTTGTCAAATATTTTTTTTTTTTACTACAAATAAAAAAAAAAGATTGATGGCAAATTGCCTCCAGTGACACCCCTCTTCCAGTTTCCAACATCCCTCCCGAGTTCGTCTCTAAAGGAATTTCAGGGCCTTTGAATCTGCCTGGGGTCTCCTTTTCTGGTCTTGCTTTGATTGATTGATCTGTGAATTTTAGGCTGGTAAGCCGGGCCAACTGGGGCAGTTTGACCACTCAGCGCTCAAGACAGTGAAAAGAGGGAGTTGCAATGGTTGGACTGCAAGATAAGAGATCCAAACAATAAAGGAGATGAAGTACAAGGCTCCTAACGTGAAACTTGAAAAAAACCCTCGGCAGACCAAACCAAGCCAAGCCAAGCCAAGCCAAGCCAAGCCAAGCCAAGCCAAGCCAAAGCCAAGCCAAGCCTAGCCTAGCCAAGCCAAGCTAAGCTTAATGCTAGCCAATCCGTCTGGAAGCCACACCAAGCTAAGCCAAGCACTCTGATAGCCAAGCTAAGCCACGACCTCTACAAACTGAGACAAGCCAACCCGAACTCCCTACAAGCCAAGCCCTCTGCAGGCCAAGCCAAACCAAGCCAAACCATGCACTCTGTTAATCAAGCTAAGCTAAGCCAAGCTCTATGCTAAACAGCTTAAACCCATGCCCTTTGCAAGCCAAGCCAAGCCCTCTAGAAGCCAATCAAGGCCAAGCCAAGCCAAGGCAATCTCCCTGATAGCTAAATCCTCTGTAAGGCCAGTCAAGCTGAGATAAGCTCCCAGCAAATCAAGCCAAATTAAGCCAAGCCTTTAGCAAAACATATCTATGCATTAGCATTACACGGATATATGCTAGCATACTACATAGGTAGACACGAAACAAAATTGCTTCATCCTTGATTTGTTTATTCTCCGAAGTTGTACGATATAAAAAGCTAAGGTGAATTGTGTGATACGTCAGGTTAACTTTTGATTTATTTCTCAAAAACTACTGGTGTTTGTTTGTCAGGGGAAGGTTGGAGGGGGAAGGGGATTTACAGAAGCTTGGAATATATAGAAAAAAATTATTTGAGTCGTGAAATGTTGATGGAATTTGCTGTAAAAATTATATTTTTTTTAGAAAATACCAAGAATTTTTGGTGGTTTAAGGTTCTGCGAGTCTTAAAAAATATCTCTCGCCAGTAAGTCTAAGCTACGGACTTTGTATTTATATATATATATATATATATATATATATATATATATATATATATATATATATATATATATATATATATATATATATATATATCTTTTTATTCATTTATTTATTTACAGAAAGGTGATGTCATCGTAAAACAGTTTCCCCTGTCACTTGTCTGCCCAACGCTCGTTCGAAGGAACGAGCAACAGCTTCTTTGAAAGGTTTTTACGCATAGCCCCTGTGGATATAAACAATTGTTTACGATCAGTGGTTGCCCTGTTTGCATATGTATTACGCAGTATACTGTATTTCCTCAGAGAGATTAGGATCACGTTGACGTTTTTCCCTCCTATGAATTATTCCGTAGGCATATAGCCTAGCTTCTTGTCAGAAGGGATTACATTGACAAGAACTTTCAATATTTCTGCATTTTTTTGTGGACAACCTTCTTGTTTATCACTGTCCTTCATGCTGTAATTTTTTTTTTCAAGTCTCTCAGGTACCAGCATCATCAGATTAACAGTGCTGTTCAGGGAATATACGTCATATTTGCAGTATAGCTAGGAGATGATTACCTATCCTTACAATATCCGATTCAAAGTTAGATTAGGCCCTCTGTATTAAATTTCGGTGATTTATTTTATTCTTTCTTATGGCGTAGCTTTGAAAGATGCTATTGCATGCTAAGCTAAAAGAAAATCAAGTTGTAGAAGTAAAATATGCCTTATAGATAGAATTAATCACTAGTCAGTGTCAGTTAATTTCAATGCTTCAACATGAGTGTACTTTTAAGTATCTACGAGGTCAACAATCTCAAACGTGAAATTTACTTAAATATTGTAAATCGTAATGATTTACTACTGGAAAGAATTTTTCGTCTTAAAATCCAATTCACTTTCTATTGCGAGAACATCAAATTATGTTTTAACAGTATCAATATTTGTACGAAAAATGCGACTAGGAAATCCACCATAGAACAGTTTTTAAATCCTGTTCAGAGACAGTTTTACCTTAAGATTTTCATTCTTCCCTTCAAAAGATCAACGATCGATAGAGGTCAAAAGTGGCTTGAGAATTTCTGAAGTTCACTTGACCGACTGAATTGTATTTGGACCTCTACTTCATACAAGTTTCGTCTGGGAAAACGAAAAATTTCTTTGTGTTCATTAAGTTGAAGCTGTTTATCGTTATTATTCAAAATCTTTGACGATGTTATAATGGTTCTGATTGTCGGTGTGTTTCCAGTAAAAGCTGTAGCATCGTGGATTTTAGTTGTTGCCGGTTTAATCACGAACAGATGTTTTAGTTTTCTGTAAAAGAAAGCTATTTGTGCCGGCTTTGTCTGTCCGTCCGCACTTTTTTCTGTCCGTACTTTTTCTGTCTGCCTCAGATCTTAAAACTACTGAAGCTAGAGGGCGGTAAATTGGTATGTTGATCATCCACCCTCCAATCATCAAACATACCAAATTGCATCCCTCTAGCCTCAGTGGTTTTTTTTATCTTATTTAAGGTTAAAATGAGCCATACTCGTGCTTCTGGCGACGATATAGGATAGGCCACCACCAAGCCGTGGCTAAAGTTTCATGGGACGCGACTCATACAGCATTATACCAGACTACCAAGAGATAGATGTATTTTCGGTGGCCTTGATATCAAATACGCTGTAGCGGCTGCACAGAAAACTCGATTGCGCCGAAGAAACTTCGGCTCATTTTTTACTTGTTAATTTATAATTATTTCTGTCTCTCGGACGATGTCTCAAAACATCCCTGGCGTCGTCTTGAAAGCTCATTAAATTTCCCAAGTTCCCCCCTTTCCCTTCGGCCTTCGCGTCACGAATTCTTCTGTAATATGTCTCTTGGCCTTGACGTTATTCCATCGGCCCTCCTCTTTTTCCCGTTCGGCGGGAAGTTGTTGGCCCTCCCAAATCAGTGGCGAGCGAGAGGGTTGGTGACAGCGTAAGACCTCCCGAGGGAAAGATCCGTTTTCTCTGAATCGCCTCTTGGTCCCCCCCCCCCCTCCCCCCCCCCCGCCTCTCTCCCTTCCCCCCAATGAAACCACTCCTCCCACCAAACTCCTACTTTGTTTGTCTGTCTGTCTGTTAGTATCTCTCTCTCTCTCTCTCTCTCTCTCTCTCTCTCTCTCTCGGGGCTTCGATTCCAGGATCCATTTTTTATCACATTTGGATCTTTAAGGGCTGGGCTTTCTGCATGTGTGTGTATGTGTATGTATGTATATGTATGTATATATATATATATATATATATATATATATATATATATATATATATATATATATATATATGTGTGTGTGTGTGTGTGTGTGTGTGTGTGTGTATTGCGCCACAAACAAGAACGTACTGAGTGCCACTCATGCATGCTTGTAGCTAAGCACAGAAATCGTCCAAAAACAGTTCGCAAAAACATGTATGCTCGCGAAAAACATTCCACAGTTTCGGACACATCCTCTTTTTCTATCACATTTCTTTGACTTCTCAGTAGACATGCAATGGTCCGTTCAGAACTGAAGCTTCCTTCCATGTTCCCAGAAAGCCCAAAGACTTCCGACAGCAAGAAGTGTTCCCTTCTCTTCTTCCCCTCATAAGTCATTCGCACTTTCCCAAGCCTTCTGAACCCTCATGGTTGCAACATCCCTCAAAACATTTTTAACCAGCAACAAGAAATTTGCTAGTAACCTCGTTCACGGGCTTGGTCCTGGCAACTCGGGCCGCTGTGTTCAAGTTGGTCATTTCCGTCAAAATATTGATGTTTGGAGCCACCTCCAAAGATCTTTGCTTGTAGCTGCCTCCTCCGGAGAGTCCTCCATATCTGTAACTTCCACCGAGACATTCATGTATGCAGCGTTTTCCAAGTTGCATGAAACTTGCAAGCATTTGCATATCTTTGGTTGAGTGAGAAATTTGGCAGCCGGAAACTGCTTTTTATTACATAAAACTTTTTCGTTCACCGTTAGAGGGCCTTCAATTTGCGTTGAGATCTGTATGACAGTATGAGTGAGTCTAAAATTCTCAGTGGCGAGTTTTTCATTGAACTGGCGATCAAATCAAGAGTTATTCCACCGGTGATTGAACAAGAGCCTCTATTCCCTCTGCTAGATGAACGCGGTTTGGCTCGCCTTTTTATTTATTTCATCGTAACCGAAGAAAAGATGGAAAGACGAGTAAGAAAAACAAAGAAACAAAACGCCGGACAGCTGATCAAATTCTGAATCATGCAGCTAAACTTGCGGGAAAATGTTTTAGGCTACAGGAAAACTTTCAGCTGCCCTGCCGCATACTGAATCACCCGCAGGACAAAGGGAGGGAGGAAAACATGAAAAAATATGACACTATAATATTTTATCTTAATATTTCAGCCCTGTCCTTCCCTTTTACTGAAATCCCCACCTCCACCACCACCTCCAGCCACTCCCACCCTCTCCATCTATCCCCCACCCCCGTTCCTTATCCTCGCTACCCTACGTAGTGAGGACAGAAAAATGATTTTGCATTTCTTAAAGATCTGGAGAGGCGAGGGAAATGTATGTCCCTATAGAATATAGATACCGGGAAAGAAAATATCTGTTGCCGATATTTGCTGTCCACGGCTGCTAAGGGAAGAAACGTTATTGCATTCGTTCGGGTTCGTTTTATGTTCCTTTTTTCGTTTCTGGCGCGAAGAATGCGCAAAAATCTCGCCTCGAAAACTTTAATTGATTCTTCGGCGTTCTAACTGAATTATGGCCCAATTCTGTTATGTATTCTTCCATATTTCGTTTCTCTTTTATTTATTGCGTTCTCCTTCCTCCGCGCTCTCCTCCCCTGGCTATTTCATCCTCTTTCGGGTGAAATAGTTCACGCTATTTATGACGTTTTCGGTCTTTCCGAAATAAAAATGCAACTTGCGAATGAGCGCATGCGTCATCCTTCGGTCATTTGGTGGAAAAAAAGGAAGTCTACTCACACAGAGGCGAGTGTTTTTTTATCTCCTATAAATCTCGTTTGTCGCTTACGCTCCATTTTCCCGAAATCGTTTTCAAGCGTAGAATTTATGTTGTCAAATTTATGTTCCAGGGCACGACAGCAACTCTCCTGTTATGATAATTTTGCTTGGCCATGCTATAAATTCAACACCCGTGCTATAATGAATTTTCATATGAAGCGACGTTTTAAAAACGCGAAAATCTCACTTTTGACGCACGAAAAATGAAAATGATGGGATATGTATATATATATATATATATATATATATATATATATATATATATATATATATATATATATATATATATATGTATGTATGTATGTATGTATGTATGTATGTATGTATGTATGTATGTATGTATGTATGAACTGTTTTGTGCTACATTTTATAACTTTGAAAATAGAGCGTGATGAATTGGCCGTACAGAAAAAAATGGATTATGGATGAATCTGACTTTTTATATCTGCTCTTAGAATGTATTACCAGAATTGTAAAAGATGGGATATATAAATGATAAAAGGAAGGTAAAGGGGAAAGTATGTCACCAGACGGCAACTATTTTGACTTCAAAAACTATGTATGGTAGGCCCGTGCTAATAAGACCCTAAAACTGACCGTGATTTATAAAGGAATAATTCGTATTTGTGAAGAATTTTAGATATTTTGTTATTATATATATGTATATATATATATATATATATATATATATATATATATATATATATATATATATATATATATATATATATATATATATATAATAACATACATACATACACACACACACACACACACACATATATATATATATATATATATATATATATATATATATATATATATATATATATATATATATATATATATATATATATATACATTTTAGAGTGTACTGATCATTTTTACCACATATATATATGTGGTTGTAAGAGAAACAATTACCTCTGAACTTCTCGATTTTTTCTGTTTTTTTTTTTTTGTTTTTTTGTTTTTTTGAGAAGCTTGTCACTGCAAAGCATACGATATGAAATGAAGAGAATATAAAGATACCCCAATTGCCAGTTAAGAGATTCAAATCCCTTGCATTTGTCTGGGGCTGCTTCAGCTTAACCTAACCTTAGCGCATGGTTCTTAGGTGATTTAGCTTAATCTCAACCCAGCCCAGTGTGTGGAAGTCGAAATCTCCACAGCTCTTGGAATTGTGCTTTCTTTTCTGAATTTCCTCGTTGCAATGCTACTCATCTTCAGAAAGGCTGCTTGTTCTTGTATTTGTGAAATTTAGTCGTCCTCAGAAAGGCGACTTGTTCTTGTACTTGTGAAATTTAGTCATCTTCAGAAAGGCGACTTGTTCTTGTACTTGTGAAATTTAGTCATCTTCAGAAAGGCGACTTGTTCTTGTACTTGTGAAATTTAGTCGTCTTCAGAAAGGCGACTTGTTCTTGTATTTGTGAAATTTAGTCGTCCTCAGAAAGGCGACTTGTTCTTTATTTGTGAAAAATCTAGTCATCCTAACTTTCTTGATACCCCTATTTACAACGACGTTGGAAATACGAATTTAAATCTAAGTGCTGCTAAGATGCTTCAAAGTAAGGAAGCAAGATTAACCTTTGAATAGCGGCGTGGTTACGCGCTTTACTGTTTTTGGCACATTTGGATACAGAATGATAAGGATTTGATGCTTGATGTTAATTATTGTAGTTTGGAAAAAGCAGTTAGTTTAGAGCCTCGATGGCTCAGTCGGTTACAGCAGCAGCTTCGGACTTCGTAGAGGTCTGTGGCGCGGGTTCAAAACCCGCAGCCGGCTGATCAGAGAGGCAGACACTTTGCTATCCGTGTAGACATCCCGGGATTATATATGTAATCAACGGATAGGTTTGCTTAAAAAGCAAATGGATGTTACAGACTAAAAACACACACAAAACAAAGCCACTACAACACCTTCTAAAAACATAACAAACATCTCACACGTCTCGAACTCTCGCCATACCCGCGCAATAACTTCTCGCTGCTGGGAAGAAAGGGCGTTGGGTCGGGTATGATACATGAAAGATACGTACCGGGGTCTAAGCGATGTCAGGCAGGGCAGCCGATCGAGACCACAGGTCTACCCCAAAGCCAAATCAAAAAGTCCTTCAAAAAGAAGGCATCGTGCTTACCCCATACAAAAATGGGAATAAAAGCACGTTAACAGAAGAAGAAGAAGAAGGAGGAAAAAGCAGTTAGTTTATATGGTGGATCTGTTTTGTGTAATGTAGGTATCTGGCGTGGTTGTGTAATGTTCTGCTGTCGTTACGTGGTATTTACATAAACTGGGTACTTAAAGAAATTACCGACAGGCGTGACAAGTAGCCGGAAATTTGTTGTTTGAGAGGAAGGGTTCCAAATGGTGTACAAAAACAGATGAATTTTACAACCTTTTATTTTGGTGATACAGTGCTGAAAAACTGTAAAGACTGGTTAAAAATATTTCCGTCAAAAAATTACGTAACTCAGGAATACTGGATAAACAGGTTTCAGAAGCGCTGGAGTGAAAAGACTTGATCACCCAGGATGTATGTTTCGGAAACCTACGCACAAGGGCTACGAAGGCCGTTCAGCTCGGTTATGAAAAATGTAGAAGCGAAAGCAAGTTGGCGGGAAAACATGGGACGGTAGATAACAGCGGTGAATAGCAGCCGATAGATAGGGGCTTTCGAACGATACGAGCTTTCAGGTACTGGAAGATTTTTTTTTTTTTTTTCTATTTTGGGTGTTGCTTAATTCAGATTTTGAATGGGTGAATGGATGATAGTTGATTGCTAGTTTCTTCAAACACTTACACACACACACACACACACACACACAATATATATAGATTGACTGGTTGATCATATCTGTGGTAGAAAAAGAATAGATACAATCATACGCACTCAGGTGTATATATGTATATATATATATATATATATATATATATATATATATATATATATATATATATATATATATATATATATATATATATATATATATATATATATATTATATAAACACACACCCACATATATATATATATATATATATATATATATATATATATATATATATATATATATATGTATATATATATATATGTATAAAATTCTTCCACCCAGCCTCCAACACTTAGCAGTGCTTTCTGGTCCCCAGCCAGAAAACTTGTGTCATTTCAAGTTTCCTCCTCCCCTTTGATCCAACTGTACTACGGCTTTCTCTCGGGGAACTTTCCGCCGGGCTCTCAGTTTTCGACGCATTTTCGCTTGGCTGATGCTTAGTCGTTCTCGAGAAGCTCTGGAGATTTTTGATCGTTATTCCTCACTTATTTCGTTATAAGAGATGATTGACGCGTTCTTGAATGCCATTTTCTTTTAGGTGATCAACTTTTGTTCTTTAATCTATCTTTTTAATAATATAAACAGAGTGCATCTTGTTTGTCCGCCCCGTGTGAAACGTGGAGTGTCGGGAACGTGGGTTCGTACACTTTCGTATCGACTGTTCAAACTATAGCCGCCGACGTGCGCGCAACGTAGCGCCCGCCATGAAGCTCGTGTATAAAACTATTTTTCATGTATATATCAGTATCATTTCCTCTGATGCCTTACAACGACAGAGGCCCCTTTGAAATTCCGTCTCTGGTTTCTTGCCTGTGCTTTCTCTTCCACAAATCTCCAGTCACCCTCAGCTTCCCATGTGGTTCTCGTCTAGTAGGTCTGGGTTTTCTAGTTCTTTTGGCACTTACTGGAGCCCAGCAGACACTATCTCGTAATATTCTCCCGAAAGTTGTTCGAAGGACATGTCCAAGCCATTTCCATTTCATCCTTATCTACCCTAATACTGTTTTCCTTGCATTTTAATACAGTTTCATCTATTTATTAACCTATTATTTTATTTCCTTTTTCAGTAAGTGAGATATCATCTTTCTGTATTTCTCATTACCTCCTTTTGCTCCTTTCTAATGAACACTAAATTCTTTGGAAGCTTGACTTTCAAGTCATTGGTCCTTTTGGTGGGCTTGTTCCATATGAATAGGGTTCATCTTCTGAATAATAATAATAATAATAATAATAATAATAATAATAATAATAATAATAATAATAATAATAATAATAATCTCATATATACATGGAAATGGTATTATTTCACTCAACTCTGCCATGTGACTCCTAATATTCTTAATACTGTATTCTCTCAAGAGTTGAACTGTCTTTCACCAACTTCCAACTCAAGGGAGCCAGTATTGGATATCGTTGTTCCTAAACATTTGAAAGATTCAGCCACATACATCCACATCCTTTCTCCATCCATTGTCATTTCATCCCTTTGTGCATGCCCTGTCCTTAGCCTGGTTTTTCTTAGATATCTTCAGTCCCATGACTCAGATGAATGATGCAATCTGTCAAGCAAACTTTGTAAATCTTGTGTTGTTTTGGTGATTAAAACCGCATATTCTAAGTCTGTCACGTTTCTGCAGTTAATCCATTTTAAACCTTTCCATCTCTAACCACCATTTTTCACTATAAAAGCGGTGAGAAGGGCCGACAGCAAAGGTGATATAATATTCCACTGTTGCACCTTACCATTTATTTCAGATTTACATGACAAGACTCCCTCAAGATTATCTTTGCATCTATTTCGTTCGTGGGTGGTTTCAATTAATTTTTTCATATTTAATTTGAACAATAGTGGGCTAAGGACGTTGGCAGAAGCCATCAGAAGCTTACGTTTAAATACCTTACTTAATCTCAGCAATTCCTGCCTTTATTGAAAGCAAGTGAATAATCTGTCATCCGTTCATTTGATCTCTCGCTCGTATCACAGGTTGAATTCTGACATTTATTACTCTTTTTCTGCAAGACCATCTTTCTGGTTATTAAGAGAGTTTAATCAGTAATACATTCACGTATATTTACCACCTGTGTCGACACTGGCTATGGCACGAGTTTCTGTTAACGATATGGACGCATCTAGTCTCAAACATTAATCACACGCAAATTGCCGTCGTTTTATTTAATTCTATAGTTTTGATAGAGATGGTCTTGGATAAATTTATTATTTTCCAAAACGGTAGTTAGCTGCTAAGTGGTTCATTTGCGCTGATGATTTTCCTTCAGAACACTTGCCATCTATGAGGACTTTTTTCCCTCTTACATTCGTAAATCGCTTTTCAGCCACAATCACCTCATTATTTTTTTTATGAATGAAACGATTAAATGCATTACCGGAATCCCCGTAGCATATATCAGATGAAGGACCCATTATGGGTTACAGAAGTGGCCGCAATATCTCTTGATAGCAATATTGACTAGGTGCTAGAAGGAAATTTATTGGCTGTTTTCTGAAACTTAAAGCCGTGGACTTCTCGATGTGGGTGGAAGTTACCACCCCCCCCCCCCCCAGGTTGCTTCACTTGTATTTCAAGATAATCAGCTTTAAGGGAATTAATTTTGCTCTCTCTCTCTCTCTCTCTGTTTGTGTGTGTGTGTGTGTGGCTTGTAGCGCAACCATTAAGCGTTTTGGTTTCCTAACAGAATTGCCAGCGTCCGATTCCGTACTGAAGAGTGAGGGACGGTTTTGGCTAGTTTCTGTAACATCCAGTAGGCCGTTGTTGACCTAATCAATAAATTTAATACATGTTTATTAGTTGACTGTTGTGGGTTGTAACTGAATTGGAGAGAGAGAGAGAGAGAGAGAGAGAGAGAGAGAGAGAGAGAGAGAGAGAGGGAGAGAGAGAGAGAGAGAGAGAGAGATAGGACCCCGACAAGGTGATTCTCGCTGATCCGGAGTGAAATCGTAAGATATTCTCTCTCTCTCTCTCTCTCTCTCAGTAGCTGCATTAGATTTTTAAACACACTAGATTAACAGGCAATTGACGTCTTTTGGTATTGACTAGCATGGAAAATATCATAGGGGAAATGTAGCAGTATGAACAGAAAAAAAAACTCTTGAACTCTTTTATAAAAATTCAAATAAAGGTCATACTTTGGATAACGTTAACTTGCTTACAAAGAATTTGATGATTGTTCCCAAATCCATCGTAAAAACACCAAATATTTATTTAAGATTATCTTAAACAAATAATTTATTCATTCTCCATGCATGAGTGAAGAGTGTATCTTCAGTTCGTGTCAGGGAAAAACCACCATCGAATTTGTTTTTTACAAATAAAAAAGCTTTTGTAAGAATATGAATATCAGCCAAGGAATGTATGAGCTTGATCCGTTCGTTTAAAATAAATATGTAAAATGTATAGGTTTTAAGGAAGGTAGCTGGGGTGGGACGACAGCAAAGGAATGAGCCTGACCAGACAGTTTTACAAGACCTGTAAATAGAACAGTGACCTCAAGTACTGACGAGTTTATTGTTCCTACTTCTTTTTCCCCACTTATCAGGTTTGAATGTTTGATTTATGATTGTCTGTAATTTCGGTTGTGCTGTCACTCTACTGTAGCATATATTATGAAATTGTTTAACCGCCTGCATCAGTCTGGATACATACCAAGTGTTTCAATTTCCCACTGGAATATCTGCATATAATCACATTTTATTGTGATTTTATGCACACACATATGTATATATGCATAAAGTCACAATAATATGTGATTATGTGCTGATATGCCACTGGGAAACGAAAGCACTTGGTATGTATGTGGACTGATACAGGGTGGTAAACAATTTCATTATAGAAGTGTGTGTGTGTATATATATATATATATATATATATATATATATATATATATATATATATATATATATATATATATATATATATCAAATATAAGGGAGCCCCAGAAATGCCAAAATATGGAAAATAAAGGTTATGTTTCAGAGACCAAACTGTCTCTCTCCTCAGTTCACTATTTGCCTGAGGAGAGGGAAAGTTTGGTCTCTGAAATATAGCCTTTATCTTTCCACATTTTGACGTTCCTATGGGCTCCCTTATATTTGATGATGATGATGATGATGATGATATATATATATATATATATATATATATATATATATATATATATATATATATATATATATATATATATATATATATATATATATATACACACAAATATGTGTGTGGTGTGTATATTTGCGCTTTAACATGTATACTTAGCATGAATACTACAGTCATAGGAATTAATGGAAAGTACCACCTATACAAACCAAGTACGAAATGATAGCATGCTTCGATTTAGCTTGAAAACGAAAGTCGCCCATCATTTCAATTCCAAATGCAACAAGAACACATTCATGAAACTTGCCTTCCAAAAGTCACATCAGAAACTAATGACACAAAGGTTGGTTCCCGACCTGAAGTGAACTACCCAGACCTTCCGTGATGGACGGTGTAATTAACTCGGCAGGCAATTACGACGGTCGAATTAGATCTTTTATTACAAATGGTAGCCAATCCTGAAATGAATACAGTCCAGCACACCGGACAAGAGCTCACCCCCTACACTTGGATTCCGAGCCTCTGCTATGCATTGAAGGGGTTGGATGCTGTTGGAAGGGAGTTGGAAAGCTCTTCTGAATTTGCATTGAAGCTCCCCTTCGATCATAACCTCCCGGGCTGCTCGAAGTGTTTTCCATTCATTCACTCATTCACTCGAGTGTTTTCCATTCATTCATTCATTCACTCATTCACTGGTTCGGCCGTTCGTTTCATCAGACGTCTTTGTTCGCATTCATGGATTCCTTGTTGACCCGATCTGAAAAACTTATTTTTTTTCATTCTGGCTAAATCTTTTCTCTGTTACTCTGAACGTTTGTGTATTTTGTGAAAATTACTTGTCGTAGCCAAGACTATCTTCTGTGTTGTTATAATTTATATTGACCCATTTTATGACTTTTTAGCCTAAAATTCACTCTACAATTTATTTTCACCTAAAAAACTTTCTTCAACAGCGCACCAGTCTTCTTTTTCATGGCTCAGTTTTATTGTTTTTCTATTTCTGCCAGATATATGCATTTAAACTCACCATTTAATTTTAACTTCAAGAGCAGCTGTTAGATATTTTCCCTGTTCAAAACTGTCATTTCTCTTTCCATTTCTGTTTCCATTTCTGCTTCCTCTGTGCATGTTCGCAAGAGCAGCCACAATGTGAAACAGCGTGTAAATGTGGCAACATTGTAAAGATATTACTTCAATGGCCCGCGCCAAAATGGCGATTGCAAATAGGTATCGATCCCCAATAGAAAAATAACATAACTTTTTTACGGTGGACATTTAAACACGCGTGAAAGCCTGAAACGTTTAAGGCAATAAAAGCTGCCTAAACTAATATTACCATATGCAGAACGCGAGTATTGATAGCGTAAAATAACTTTAATGACGGCGCTCTCAGCCGTCAAACTCTGAACAAAACGGCCTTTGGAGGATGTATGTGTTTGCAAAAATATGAAGAACTGCAATGTCCCGCAACATTTTGAGTCTGAGGACAGAAAAAGAAACTCGTTGAACTTAATTATCGTTTATCTGCTCCAGCGCCGTAAAAAAACGGAATGGGAAGAGAGAAAGTTCCCAAAAGTCCTTTCTAATTACCGCCATCGTGGTAACAATGACCAAATGCCATTAAAGAGCGTTTTTCAATTTGATGGCCGTTGCCTGTCAGGCGGTGCGGTCATTTGAATGCGGCCAAAGGTTGGAAATCGGTTGAATAACACTTTGACATCATTGGCCATCGTAACTGTGCTTTGTAACGACAATAATTCGGCGGGAATTGCTCTGCCTATATGCTCGCTCTTACTTGCATGTATGCGTAAACAGCTGCATGCACGTCACGGCATTTTCATGGCGATAATATCCGCAGATGAAAGCAGCTTCGCGATACATGGGGAGTTACCGTGATTAACAGACACAGTCGACTAACTGCATGGTACCTAATTTAATGTTTGGCCTAGCTGATGCGGCGCTTCTGTCTGAATGATTATGAAGTGGTTTACAGTGTTTATATATTGTATACATACGCATTATGAATACACAAGGCCCCGTTAACACCGAGAGAAGCGTGACGGAAATATAAATTGCTCTGCTTTCTTTCGTTGCCATAGAAACGAATTTTATCAGAACTGTGTCGATATATTTGTAAGTGATGAATCATACCGGCTTTTGGGGGGGTGGGGGTGTTTGTTACACTGGCAAAAGAAAATAAAAAGTATATCGGTTTGAAAGGACCAGTTGTGATGAAAGTGTTATTTCATTCTGGACATTCTTAGTTAAAAAAGGACGAGACTCGATCCTTTCGTCGATAGGAAATTTGGGCTTTCATCTAAGAAGTCATTCGTGTAATTCGTGAATACTTAGAATTCTGACTTCGTCCAAGATCCGTGATGCGTAGCGTTGTATTCTATTCATACACGGTGCCAAAGACAACATACCTTCAGAATTACAGAGTTGATCTGTTAGGCACAAATTTAAATTCGTGAAAAAAGGATGATTCAGGTATGAACTGCAGTTTTTTTCATTGATGACTTTCATCGAGAATTGGCATCACATGGATTTTTTTTTTATGTATTTCAGTGTGTTGATATGGAGTGACTGCCCTGAACATTCATGCTTTGTATGGAATGAAGGTGTCAGCCTAACAGATGGTGCAATGTAAGATTCGGAAATAAGGGGATGTGTATAAAAACACACCGTAGTCGTTCCTAGCGTCTGCGTAAAGGCTACGTTCTTTGGCTCTCATTTTCCAGTTAAATAATTGCACGGCTATTATTATTATGCTCTTGATCTCCTTACTACCCCCTCTTGTCCTATATCCTTCTCAGCATTCTCTTATTGTAAGTTCCAGTGGGTTCTTGCACCTTAAAGCATGGCAAGTTGTCTAGCATGGATTATTTTCCTTTAGGTGTGTGTAAGCGAACTTGCTACCGTCCATTGCTGTCTCTTTTCCTAAGAATTAAATACCAAACTTATCCTCCCTAGTGGAAGCATGCACTGATGCAGTCAGTCCCTAAGATAGGTATTTTTTTAAATTCTTTACACTAACGTTATATTATTTTAAATACTACTACAAGGAAAATGGTCAAAACTTAGCCCAAATCTTTCTTAAACACCTTGAATTCACTGCTCTTTGTTTCAGATCACCTATATAGGTACCATATGGCAAAATCCACTGGAGGTGTTTCCTATCTCTTTGATGTTTTGTTACCTTCTTTGTGGGGGCATTCATCTGTACTGGCTCTTGACATTCCAAAGGTACTGGATACAGTCTGGCAAACGGCTCTTGTCACCCAGACTTCTTGCTTATGGCTACAGTCCTTCCTTTAGTAAGCTTATTTCCATTTTTTATTGGGACACTTTATGCATGTTGTTGACAGCACAGCATCTTATTTTAGCATCTCTAGTGGTATTCCATTGTGTTCAGTTGATTCACTAACTCTTCCTCATCATTTTCAAAGATCTTCTCTTGTCTGCCTCTGCTATTCATGCTTTTCTTGACATTTCAGCCCTCCATATTTCCAATTCATTTATTCCAGTGATATTCTATTAATTCCACTCAATCACGGATTACCCCATCATCATCGTTTACCTCAGATCATGCCAGCTCATCAGAATGGGAATTCTAAAACTCAGTCAAATTCAGTACCTCCAAGACACATTTTCTTCTTGTTTCTCTGTGTCCTTTTCCACGCAACTCTTCAAATATTTCTGACGAACATTTGTTTGTTTGAGCCTCCCCCTTCTGTCAGTGTTATAGGTGTCCAAATGACTATTAAATTGCCTCGTAGGGATCATGTTGTTCAAATCGATAAGTCTTCCCGTAAGATATTTTCTTGTTTCAGTGCTTTGAATTCTTTTCTTCCTTTCAGTTATTAAAGCTTTGTGCTGAAACTAATTCATATCATTTTGGAGAATCGTTATCATATTTGCAGTGCTTCTTCTTTGGCCTCCATCTTGGATCTTATTCAACCTAAAAGGCATTTGCCTCGGCTAACTATCTCACTCCCACTTAATCTATTGGTCCACTTCCTCACTGATGGGAGGTGGCTTCACTCTATCTTGTCTTGTGTGTGTGTGTGTACATACATAGGTAAATTCATACATGCATACGTAATGTATATACTGTATATCTATATATGTGTGTGTATATATGTGTGTGTGTATATATATATATACAGAGAGAGAGAGAGAGAGAGAGAGAGAGAGAGAGAGAGAGAGAGAGAGAGAGAGAGAGAGAGGGAGGATAGTAATGAAGTTAATAATTAAATGGTGAGTTTAAATGCATATATCTGGCAGAAATAGAAAAACAATAAAACTGAGCCATGAAAAAGAAGACTGGTGCGCTGTTGAAGAAAATTTTTTAGGTGAAAATGAATTATAGAGTGAATTTTAGGCTAAAATGTCATAAAATTTGTCATTATAAATTATAATAACACAGAAGATAGTCTTGGCTACGAAAAGTAATCTTCACAAAATACTTACACAAACGTTCAGAGTAACAGAGAAAAGATTTAGCCAGAATGAAAAAAATACAAAGTTTTTCAGATCGGGTCAACAAGGAATCCATGAATGCGAACAAAGACGTCTGATGAAACGAACGGCCGAACCAGTGAATGAGTGAATGAATGAATGAATGGAAAACACTCGAGTGAATGAGTGAATGAATGGAAAACACTTCGAGCAGCCCGGGAGGTTATGATCGAAGGGGAGCTTCAATGCAAACACAGAAGAGCTTTCCAACTCCCTTCCAACAGCATCCAACCCCTTCAATGCATAGCAGAGGCTCGGAATCCAAGTGTAGGGGGTGAGCTCTTGTCCGGTGTGCTGGACTGTATTCATTTCAGGATTGGCTACCATTTGTAATAAAAGATCTAATTCGACCGTCGTAATTGCCTGCCGAGTTAATTACAGCGTCCATCACGGAAGGTCTGGGTAGTTCACTTCAGATCCGGAACCAACCTTTGTGTCATTAGTTTCTGATGTGACTTTTGGAAGGCAAGTTTCATGAATGTGTTCTTGTTGCATTTGGAATTGAAATGATGGGCGACTTTCGTTTTCAAGCTAAAGCGAAGCATGCTATCATTTCGTACTTGGTTTGTATAGGTGGTACTTTCCATTAATTCCTATGACTGTAGTATTCATGCTAAGTATACATGTTAAAGCGCAAATACACACACATATGTGTATGTATATATATATATATATATATATATATATATATATATATATATATATATATATATATATATATATATATATATATATATATGTATGTATGTATATATCTCATCATCATCATCAAATATAAGGGAGCCCATAGAAACGTCAAAATGTGGAAAATAAAGGCTATATTTCAGAGACCAAACTTTCTCTCTCCTCAGGCAAATAGTGAACTGAGGAGAGAGACAGTTTGGTCTCTGAAACATAGCCTTTATTTTCCATATTTTGGCATTTCTCTGGGCTCCCTTATATATATATAATATATATATATATATATATATATATATATATATATATATATATATATATATATATATATATATATGTATACACACGCACACACACACACGCACACACTTCTATAATGAAATTGTTTACCACCCTGTATCAGTCCACATACGTACCAAGGGCTTTAGTTTCCCAGTGGTATATCTGCATATAATCACATATTATTGTGACTTTATGCATATATAAATATGTGTGTGTGTGTGTGTGGTGTGCATAAAATCACAATAAAATGTGATTATATGCAGATATTCCAGTGGGAAACTGAAACACTTGGTATGTATCCAGACTGATGCAGGGGGTTAAACAATTTCATTATACATGCTACAGTAGAGTGACAGTACAACCGAAATTACAGACAGTCGTAAATCAAACATTCAAACCTGATAAGTGGGGAAAAAAGAGTAGGAACAATAAACTCGTCAGTACTTGAGGTCACTGTTCTATTTACAGGTCTTGTTCAACTGTCTGGTCAGGCTCATTCCTTTGCTGTCGTCCCACGCCAGCTACCTTCCTTAAAATCTATACATTTTACATATTTATTTTAAACGAATGGATCAAGCTTATACATTCCTTGGCTGATATTCATATTCTTACAAAAGCTTTTTTATTTGTAAAAAACAAATTCGATGGTGGTTTTTCCCTAATATGAACTGAAGATACACTCTTCACTTATGCATGGAGAATGAATAAATTATATATTTAAGAAAATCTTAAATAAATATTTGTTGTTTTTATGATGGATTTGGGAACAATCATCAAATTCTTTGTAAGTTAATGTTATCCAAAGTATGACCTTTATTTGAATTTTTATAAAAGAGTTCAAGAGTTTTTTTTTCTGTTCATACTGCTACATTTCCCCTATGATATTTTCCATGCTAGTCAATACCAAAAGACGTCAATTGCCTGTTAATCTAGTGTGTTTAAAAATCTAATGCAGCTACTGCCAAAAAAGAAAAGGAAGCAGAAACGCACAATTTATACCATAGTCGCATGTGCAGATGGATCCTTAGCGACAGGTGCCAAACATCCAGCTCTAACAGTAAAAATGCTCGAAAGAAATTAAAAACTGGCAACAAAATGCTTAAAAGTTAAGTTACTTATGCCCACTAGGTGGATCTTGGTAGAATATGTATCTACCTGCACAGATTCATATTTGGCAAAACAAAATCAGATTCTTGTCAAGAAAGATACTTGAGACGAACATGTCGAGCAGCTGAACAATGCATTGTTTATTCATTTCAAGGATGAGCATTTGTCATTCGATTAAGCTACATAACAATTATACGGAAGAAATATTTCTTTGTTTGGTATTTTTCTCGTGTGTATGATTTTAATTCATTTGAAAGGAAGCCGCAACACAATGAACCCTGCAGTAGACACTTTGGTTGCTTGAATAGATAGCATTGTTATTCGAATATGAGCGAAACTGCTGTTTTAAAACAGGTAATTATTTCTTTAAAGCTTCCACGACACATTTCCCCGTAATCATTCCCTTAACTGACTCCATTAGGACTCACTCAGTCAAAATAATTCCCTCTGATGTACGAAACCAGAGGAAAATGATACAATGGGAACATTGTTTTCACTGGATTCTGTTGGTATCTGGGACATTCTGTTTGTATGGGGTTTAGGACGGAGTGAAAATAAAATATATATATATATATATTGTTCGTTGCTTTGGTTCTAATAACTGCCATCTAATATTTATTAGTAATTTTTTGATAATGAAATATGAAAATGTAGGAGGAAAGTTAGAATGCCTATATTAATAATATCTTTACTGGGTAAATGTGACCTACACTCGTTATTCCAGCGTTACCTTAGCAAATGCATCAGACTAGATATAATTTTAATGGCTTGCAAAGAAACTTGAAGGCAATATCAACATGACGCAATAGGGAAACCAAGCGTTTTATGCAACTTCTTGAATTTTTAACGGTCCACTCCAAAAAGTGAATAATTGTTGTTCAGTTCTGTCAAGGTAATGAAAAATTTGGTTTTGGTTTTGACCCTTTTTATAGAAATAAATACAGTGAAGTAAACTTATTTTGTTTCTGGGTTTGTGTGTGTGTGTGTTTATTGTGGAACGATAAACCAACATGAAATTGTATATGTCGTTGCACAATATAAGTTACCTTGAACAAAGGTTTCACTCTTTCCAGGGGAAAGTAAAGACAATTCTTTTTACTTGCCATCTTTACTTGTTATGTTTTTATTTATGTGTATTTATTTTAATTCGTTCAGGTAATCTCGCTCGTAAATATGTCAAAGAACGTGAAAATATTTTATACTCTCGTAAAGAGTATATTAGTGCATGTAATTTGCAAAGACATTCATACTTTGGTCTTCATTTCGATTTTTTATAATCTCAGTGTTTGCTCGGGTGGATGGATAGTTGACTATTTCTGAATAACCCTGGACCTGGGGTCTATTTTATCTGACTTAATTTTATGGGAGATACGACGAAATTATTATTTTTTTTAAAATATACTCGTTGAGTTACAATGCCTTTTTATTTTTCTGGAAATCCCACTCTAAATATTCCGCGTTATACTTCCTAATCGCCACTGTTTAAATATTGTAAGAATTGAAATGTCATATCGAGATTGGCATTATAGATTCTTGCAATGTGTTGATGCTATATTATTTATGGGAATATGTTCCTTATTTACTTGAAATATCAGTATCTATGTTTAAGCAATACCCTTCATGGTTATTTTGTGGGGAAATTTACATGCATCTGAAAAGTAACTCTTTATCTGTGCATGCATGTGTAGAGAAGAGAAATCCTTTGGTTTTCGCAGTCTGCTACACCTGCCGTGTTTTCGGGTAATCTAAGGAGAGTCAGGTTGATTACTTGTATGCAGAAAGAGACTTCATGCCTCTGTTGGCTGTAGAAACTAGCAAATCTGACATGGATTCAATTCCTTTATCTCGATTTGTCGAAACCTGCAATGGGGTAAATGCTGCAGATCCAAAATGGAATTCTGAATATGCGCAATGAACCTGTCACACATATGTATTCCCCTGTCTGTATTCAAACCAATACAAGTAAGCTTCTCAGTGTCGAGAGATCAAATTGGCTGTCGTATTTCAATGTGCGTTCTTTATAATTTACGATGTCAGTCAAAATAACTTCTTGAATTATGAGGTACTGAACTAAAGGAGGTTTCATTCTCGTGTCGACTTTTCCTTATATTTCCCAGCTCACTTCTCCCATTCTCCACATCCTTATTATTATTATTATTATTATTATTATTATTATTATTATTATTATTATTATTATTATTATTATTATTATTATTATTATTATTCTAAAGGCAAAGTTTTGGATGTTATGATAAAAAAACTCTTCATAATTAAATAGTTAATTAGATATTTTCCATCATTCGAAAGGTATTATTATTATGATATTTTGGCAACTACAAGCTAGTTCCTCTTACTCGGCAGTGGCTCTAGTGAGGAGAAAACACAACTGCTGAATCTATGCAGAGGAGCTCCTTAATGTAGAGTTTCGAACACCTTGGGGAAAGGTTGGAAGAACCTTGGTTCCTAAGGCTGACGACCAGTACAGCACGTATAGCAAGGCAGTCTGTTACTGAGGACGGCACCTTGGTGATATGTACTGTAAGTGGTACACCCAAGAGATAATAATTTTGAGATACAGATAGGGTTTACCCAAGGCAAAGGAACGCCTAGGGAAGTGTAGTTGTGACAAAAGGCCCCTAGAAGGCATATGATCTTCTTCCTAATGGCATTGGGACTTCTTTCCCTGGTGCAGCCCATGATTTTGTACTGGTATTGCAATAAAGCTGTAAGAAATTTTGCTTTTTTTCTAATTTCGATGAAACATGGGGTTTAGGTGCCTTGGGATTGGTGATTATTTCCCCAAGGTATTTTTGACCTTGGCCCATTTTTGAAGGTCATAGCTCAGTGTGAAGGTCAGTATTTTCTTTTCCTCTGATCCTGATGCCACGTAGATGAGCTGGTGATTATAAGTCTACCTTCTACAGTAAAAAAATTTCACCTATTTTCAAGATCATAAAATAATATCACGTCCAGTCTTATTTTTCTGTGATCTGCTGAAACTTGTATATAGGGACCTTTGAGGCTGGGGATTAATGCCCCCCAACCCCACAAAAACGTTCTATTTTTTTTTTTTTATTATCTGAGAAACTTTGGCAGTGGTCTCGGGGCATCAGAATTTGAGGGTACGATGTATTCATATGATGATTAACTTCTGACGGTAAAGTGACAACTTTTGGAGGGCAGGGTATTTTACCTTTTACTTTGCGAGAAAGAATGTTTTTTATATCCTCCAAATCCCCATTGTTTTTAGAATCAGCTCTTTCGTTAGTTCCCTACTGACCGGAAAGGGCGGGCTATAATTTTCCCCTACCTGTCAGTCTGTCTATCACGTGTAATTATTGTCGTCCCAGCTACCGCATGGTTGAGGCAATCTAGTCAGGCTTAGTCCATTATGCATATGTTGGCATGAAGGGAAATTTGAACTCTCTGCTCGTCTGTTAATCTATCTGCCCACATGTGTATGTTCACCTTCAACTTCTCTTTGGAACTCGGATAGAGTTGACGAAATTTCAAACTTGTTAGTAAGGAAGACCATCATGCATGAATGCGCAGCAGGGGAGATCATAGCTTATCTGATCCTCTGTTAGGGTGGCTTTTGTGCTTACCTTTAATTGCAACTCCTCTTCGACATGGTCGAAGGAATTTCGCTTGAACTTGGCATAAATATAAATCATCATGTGTAGACTATATTCTCAGAATGCTCGTTGATATTTCGAAAAAAAAAAAGTTATCAATGTTTGTGACTACAGAAAACTTTTGGCAAGACGTGTCTATCATTGGTCACATTTTGGTGCAATTGCATGATGGAATGTTAGTGATGAGTAATTGTACACGTTTGTCAGAACAAATTCAGTAGAAATCTTGTTAATATTGTTATCAATAATTATTTCATTGAAAAGAATGGCTCTCTGTATGCCGTTGAGTTTGTTTTGCGTCTCCTCAACTTGGCGTATAAGTTTCTTCGTTGAAGTAGTTAAACAATAAAGCAGCTGTCCAAATTTCGTTTATTATCCCGACGTTTCGGTAGTCCATGTCCAAATTTCATTTATTATCCCGACGTTTCGGTAGTCCATGTTGACATTTCCTCAAACCTTATTACTTCATATTAATCTTAAATAATTATTAAATAGAAATAGAAGATGTAATGAATATCAAACACACGAAGTAACGATTAACAGCTAAATGGGAGAGCAGCTTTGTCTTATCGCGACCTTTTGTTGATTTATTCCATCTTGTGAAATACTTATGCTTCAAATATGGTTTGTTCCCTATAGAAATAATATAGTTTGAAGGATCCATCAGTTAAAAAAAAGATAATGCATCATTGTTAATAACTGTACAAATTGCTGACACTGATGAATACTCACTTGAAATTTTGCTATTTATTCTAGCGAAGATATTTTGATCTGGAAAATTTTCCTTCTTCTGTGTGCCTCTAGAATCATTTCCTAAATGAATTACTTTTCCGGCAGTGAACAAAGGTTAGTTCTGCACGAGTTTTATTCGTTGTTTTCCATCCACCCAACCATTTAATTATGCAGCCTTTTCTTTTCTATATTCACAGCAGTTTTTTTTTTTTTTATTGTTCATTTGTATCCATGCGGCGCTCTGCCTCAATCTACCGGTAAAATAATGGCCTTTTTCCTTCTATGTCAAGACTTTTATGTGTACAGTATATTTTTTTTTAAGTGCGTCTGATGGCATACGTGCCTAAAATTCCTCTAGAAATAGGATGCGCCCAACTTTTCATTTACGGGGAGTACATTTTTCCCTATTTTTAATTTCGTCCCTCTTAGCTTTCTAAAAAAAAAAAAAAAAAAACTATTGTAATTTCGCTGAGAATTTTAGACATACTTTTTATTGTTGAATCCTTTTTTTCTGGTAGACAATTAGATTCTTATACTCGCATCCAGCCATTGTTACTCTTTTCTGTTTTTTTATGATGAATGATAATGTGCTATTGTTTCATTTCATCACCACAAGAGAACAGTATATTGCGAGTGTTGGTCCAACAAAAGTTTCAGGTATCACTCAAGAGGCTGAAAGAACCAAAGTTTCAAGCATCACAATGAAGGCTGAAGGAACAAAAGTTTCAAGCATCACTCAAGAGACTGAAAGAACCAGCTTCAAGCATGATGTGGAAGGCTGAAAGAATCAAAGTTTCAAGCATCACAAAGAAGCCTGAAAGAACCAAAGTTTCAAGCATCACAGTGAAGGCTGAAAGGACCAAAGTTTCAAGCCTGACGTGAAAGGCTGAAAGAACCAAAGTTTCAAGCATCACAATGAAGGCTGAAAGAACTAAAGTTTAAAGCGTCACGCAAGAGACTGAAAGAACCAGTTTCAAGCGCAGTGTGAAAAGCTGAAAGAACCAAAGTTTCAAGCATCACACGGAAGCCTGAAAGAACCAAAGTTTCAAGCATTATGTGGAAGGCTGAAAGAACCAAAGTTTCAAGCATCACGTGGAAGGCTGAAAGAACCATAGTTTCAAGCATCACACGGAAGGCTGAAAGAACCAAAGTTTCAAGCATGACGCGAAAGGCTGAAAGAACCAAAGTTTCAAGCATCACAATGAAGGCTAAAAGAACCAAAGTTTCAAGCATGACGCGAAATGCTGAAAGAACCAAAGTTTCAAGCATCACGCAAGAGACTGAAAAAACCAGTTTCAAGCACCGTGCAAAAAGCTGAAAGAACCAAAGTTTCAAGCATCACACGGAAGCCTGAAAGAACCAAAGTTTCAAGCTTTATGTGGAAGGCTGAAAGAACCAAAGCTTCAAGCATCACGTGGAAGGCTGAAAGAACCAAAGTTTCAAGCATCACACGGAAGCCTGAAAGAACCAAAGTTTCAAGCTTTATGTGGAAGGCTGAAAGAACCAAAGCTTCAAGCATCACGTGGAAGGCTGAAGGAGCCAAAGTTTCAAGCATCACGTGGAAGGCTGAAAGAGCCAAAGTTTCAAGCATCACGTGGAAGGCTGAAAGAGCCAAAGTTTCAAGCATCACGTGGAAGGCTGAAAGAACCAGTTTCAAGCATCACGTGGAAGGCTAAAAGAACCAGAGTTTCACGCATCACGCAAGAGACTGAAAGAACTAGCTTCAAGCATCACGCAAGAGACTGAAAGAACTAGCTTCAAGCATCGCATGGAAGGCTGAAAGAACCAAAGTTTCAAGCATCACACGGAAGCCTGAAAGAACCAAAGTTCCAAGCATCACAAGGAAGCCTGAAAGAATCAAAGTTCCAAGCATCACACGGAAGCCTGAAAGAACCAAAGTTCCAGGCATCACACGTAACCCTGAAAAAACCAAAGTTTCGAGCATCACGTGGAAGGCTGAACTTGGCCTCAGTTTCTGTCGATGATTTTGCCGAGTGCAAGCAATAAAGCAGATGCCATCCAAAAACGAGCATATTACACTTCCTGTTTGGTGTAGCGCTGTGTAGCGCATACCTCGGCAGCAGCGGTATTTAATAACTGAAGGCATTAATAGAAATTAAATCAGCCATGAATAAATTTGCAGGTCATCCGTTGACAACGGTATGGCTTGCGCCACTACCTCATTGAATTAAATTGCTTATTTTATGAAAGCAAGTTGCGACAACATTTATTTGCTTATTCCACAATCAAGTTGTTTACTTCCGTAATGCTATGTCATTATCTGTTATCGCAGTATTTTTCTTTTGATGCGTTTCGATTTATTTTTGCTATATTCGGTTAGCATTATCATCATGTCATTGTGTAAATAAATAGTAATGCGCTTCATTAATAACAATAATAATAATAATAATAATAATAATAATAATAATAATAATAATAATAATAATAACCAGATGTCTCTTTAATCATTCAAGGCAGTTAATGAACGTTACTGTGTCAGAGATTATTGCTAGATATATCATAATCATTGATTCCGTATGCAGGTACAATTTGATTTTTTAAAAATCATATGAAGTTCGATCACTGCCATTTAATGATCATTTTAAGTTCTGTTTCAGACCAGCCTCTGAATTTATTTTCAGCACAGCACGGGTGTGAAAGTCTTCAGCACTGCATGGGTGTGAAAGTCTTCAGCACAGCAAGGTGTGAAAGTCTTCAGCGCAGCATGGGTGTGAAAGTCACAACACAGCATGGGTGTGAAAGTCTTCAGCACAGCATGGGTGTGAAAGTCACAGCACAGCATGGGTGTGAAAGTCTTCAGCGCAGCATAGGTGTGAAAGTCTTCAGCACAGCATGGGTGTGAAAGTCTTCAGCACAGCATAGGTGTGAAAGTCTTTAGCACAGCATTGGTGTGAAAGTCACAGCACAACACAGGTGTGAAAGTCCTCTGCGCAGCATGGGTGCGAAAGTCTTCGGCACAGCATAGGTGCGAAAGTCTTCAACACAGCATAGGTCCGAAAGTCTTCAGCACAGCATAGATGTGAAAGTTTTCAGCACAGCATGGGTGTGCAAGTCATCAGCACAGCATGGGTGTGAAAGTCTTCGGTATAGCATAGGTGTGAAAGTCTTCAGCACAGCATGGGTGTGAAAGTCACAGCACAGCATGGGTGTGAAAGTCTTCACCACAGCATGGGTGTGAAAGTCTTCACCACAGCATGGGTGTGAAAGTCTTCAGCACAACATGGATGTGAAAGTCACAGCATGTCACGAACAGCTTCACTTCTCATTTGATGTTTTTCGAATGCTTAGGAAATCGGAATAATTTGTAAAACGTTTTGTAATCTGACATTTTAGAGATTTCTCAAGGTATGAAGGAGCCATGATTGGAAACTGATAAGCAAGTAAAATTTTCAATAAATTTTTTTTTGAAAAAAATTGTATTTCAAGACTTCTGTGACGATTTTCAACGATATGTAAATTTATTTTTCATATATATATTTTAGTGTTTGCTCCTGATCTTGAAAATAGAAATGTATCAATGCCATGATCATTTCAACCAAATATCCATGTCACAATAGGTACCCTACTTCTAAATTGCATAAAGATCAGGCGGGGAAAATGCAATAAGAACTATCAACATAATAATAATAATAATAATAATAATAATAATAATAATAATAATAATAATAATAATAATAATAATAATAATAATAATGAACCAAACAAAAACTTCTTTCAGTTTTCTTCTGAAGATGGAAAGAGAAACCCACAAGATTCCTGTGTATAACTTGTTTACTTGATTGCTGGGCCTTGAACCAGCCTGACTACCTCATCTCTTGAAAAAGGGTCACAGTTAGGACCTGAAAGTACTCGAGATTAAAAGTAATATATAGTTAACAAGTTATACACAGGAATCTTGTGGGTTTCTCTATCAATAATAATAATAATAATAATAATAATAATAATAATAATAATAATAATAATAATAATAACCATGGTTATGTTGAAGTTGCCTATGAAGTCGAGATGGTTCAAAAAGATACAGGCATTGTTTCTAAACAAAATGCACAGCAGATATGCACACTACTCCCATGGCCAGATAACAACGGGAGCTTACTGGAGTACATCAAAGGTGACTGTTTTGGTCACCCACTCATTAAGAAACTATGTTCCATCTACTCCAGGAAAAAGAAACATTAAAAACATGTAATATATATATGCTGTTGAGGTCGGAAAGGAGACAGAAGCATAGACATAGCCACCCCATCCCCTGTCTAAATTTAGATGCAGAGGACTGAATGTGTTTCACCTTCTTTAGACAGTATTTCGTAGGGTAGTAAAATAATAATAATAATAATAATAATAATAATAATAATAATAATAATAATAATAATAATAATAATAATAATAATAATAATAATAATAATACAGGTTTTGTTAAACAAAATGGCAGTTTCAACAGCATTTATTTTATATAGTAAACGCTCAGTTCGTCTTATTAATTGTTTTTCTTGCGCTGGAATGGTTGCAAGCAATTGACCAATATTTTGTTTAACAAAACCTGTATTAAAGAAGGTCTTTTTCCTAATTTTACAATAATAATAATAATAATAATAATAATAATAATAATAATAATAATAATAATAATAATAATAATAATAATAATAATAATAATAATAGCAGACATTTAGCAACAAAAATGTTAAAAGAATTGAGTGCAATGCATTTCAAGAAAAGGTTTGTTATGCCTTTTTGAAGATGTATAGCACTGCTTGGTATGATGAGAAAGATGAACTAGTCAACATATTGTAGTGTATTTTAGGATTAGCTTATGACATAATGTTGAATAGCTCTTCTTCTTAACAATTACTTATTCCGAAGTACATGGCTGAACTCAAGGTGTATGTATTACTCGCTCAAACTGACATCCAAACGCATTCCTTAATGCATGCTTACGAAAATGGAAGAGTTTTCCTTGTTATATCATCATCTTCATCATCATCATCATCATCGTCATTCTTGTTGGGTGTTGGAGCCCCTATTTTTGGCCCTTGTTTGGTTCCTCCCTTACAAATTATAGGTCCTTTAGCTTGCTCTTCCGTGCTATAACTGGCTTTGAAGAGTTCATTTTCAGTATCTTCTGAAATGTCTCTAAATTTTTTTTTTTTTTTTTTTTTTTTTTAGTTGCTGGGCAACATATAGGACTGCCTGGGTGCCGAGTATTCAAAGGTTCATATATCAGCGTCTTTGTTGTATGTTGGTTCTATCAATTTATATCTGCCCTACTTATGATTATACTTTAGTTGGTGTAATTTTGTAGGAAGGGATTTATGTATTATTAATTTTGCTGCTTTGCTGGTTTATTCCTGTAATATCTCCGATAAATATTTTGGTATGCCATTACAGAAAATGTCGCAATAGTCTAGTTCTGTGATTACGCAGTTATGTACAAGCAATTTTGGTGTATTCATATTATGTATTTCTTCATAAGGTTGCCCTACTCGCATAATTGTGTCCTTTACCTTAATCCTCAAAGCTGTTGACTGTTTTTGCTATTTGCACCTCTGTACCACTTATGTTTCTTTTTTTATATTATGCTACAATCCAAATTTTATACTTGTCTCCTTTTGCAGGATATACAATAAGCATTGAACACTTCAGCGTGATAGAATTAATCCTGTCTAACTTAGCTGTTCCCTATTGTTTCATCGTTTTATGGATTCTAACGTGACATTTTTTCCCCTTATTGTTTATGTAAGATATCGACCAAAGCCTCGTCGGCAGATTTGGATTTTATGATATCTTCAATGCGTTCATGCAATCTGTAGAATTGTAAATATGTATTAAGGCTTCAGAATACTTAGTGATCCGAATTTAGAGGAGGAATTTTCAAGTGGTCGTAGAATTATTCATTTCTCTAAAGCCCTGTCTTAACACATTGTTTCACAGTACTGTTTAAATTTTCGAAACTTGTCATTTGCCTGTTATCAGAACTTCTGTCCAACTTTATAGTAATTTTTTCCCAGAGCAGCCTGAAGCCCGAAAATTTCGAAAACTTATAGATGGCTCTTCCATACATTGAAAATTCTGTTCGCGAATACCAGATACGACCCATTGTATCAAAATTTTACAAATTTTCTGCATAAAATCCTACCAATCTTAGTTCTCGTGCATGAAGGTTTTCCCGTCCCTTTCCGATCTCAGTAGCTTTTAATGTACAAAAGATGTCAGTTCTGATTTTCCCTTCTCTCCAGTATGAATAATTGTATACCTGGAATGGTACTCAAAATAACACACACACAAACACAGAATGAGAGAAAGAGGAGGAGAGAGACAGATTAGGCGTTCAGGTAAGAATAATGATTGTAATATCTTTTTCAGTAGTCAGGTATTAAGTAACTGACTGAAGAACCAAGACGAATTTTAAAAATAAGTATATCGTATTGATTATTGCATCGGTATTTCTAGTCACTTTTAAGACGTCCTCAAAAACGATGTCGAACTGGATAAATAAGATTTCTGTGAAGGAGTCATCCACTTCAGCAGGGTCGGCAATAGGCTTCAGCAGCCTCCTGAAGCCTTTCCCTTTCATCTCTGCTGTATAACGAGTACTTCAGATACTTAGTGATCTATTTCAGCCAGAGTCCGCGTCCGATAAATAGGAGAAAACATAAAGATGAGGTTTATGGAAATGCGCCGAAGTCACAAGTCTGCCACCCCTTCCCCCCTCCTCCGAAAGTTCCATGAATCGCATTTTATTGGGTGTCTTTGCGTCTTCAAAGCTTCTCCCGACTCCTTTGATGTTGCAAGTCATTCTGCAATTTCCGCGAATCGCTTGCACTTGCCTCTCGGTCTTAAAATATTAATGTAAACTAATCTCTTTCTTTTCATTTTGCAGTTTTTTTTTTTTATATCCTGCGCTTAGGAGAAACGTCGGCGCGTTTTAATAGCGCTGCATTATGAGAGATCTCCTGGGAAATGTGACTTGAAATGTTGTGTTGAAACTCAGGGAAGGTCTACCATTTCTTAAGCTGTATTCGACCGTTAAAAATTGCTAGTGGCTGGCACTGTTTATCAAAGTGCATATCTGATTATTATTTTTGGATAAAAATTTCTTTGTAATAGGAAGTAACTCGGAAACTCTTTCTCACCTTTCGTTGACACTGATGGAACCGTAAATATAAAGTTTTTGACAAAGGAGATTATTATCATTGTTAGGAGGCGGAGGAGGAGGAGGAGGAGGAGGAGGAGGAGGAGCAGGAGCAGGAGGAGGAGGAGGAGCAGGAGGAGGAGGAGGAGGAGGAGGAGGAGGAGGAGGAAGATCCTCATGTGGGCACGTCCTGTTGAATGCCATAGCTGCATCAGCTCTCTTGATTTTATAATGGGTCTACTCCATATGTTGTTTAATACTCTTCGACAGGAAGGTAGTTAAGCAGATACCCAAAAGGACTGAGTGTACTGGCACTTTACAAACCAGACATTTCAGAAATGTACATCTGTACATCTGTGGGGAAGAGACAAGACAATGACTACAATGCGGAAGACTATTGTAGAGAAAAACAAAAGTCTCATTCGTTTGGTCTGAGTTCAGAGGTCTACCTCAAACCTCTTGATTCACTTCATCCGGGCAGCAAATTCCTGAGATGTATGCGAGTATTGTACCAGCCCCGGTTTTTTTGCCAGGCCCCTAGGTTAGGTTAGGTTGGGTTGGATTAGGTTAGGTTAGATTAGTATTGCTTGCAGGATGTGGTAATTTGGGTGCGGGAAGCATAATGAGATTATTTTCAAGAAAATTCTATGGTTAGTTTTGAGATATGGCATCCGGCTTTTTTTTCAGGGAAAGGTCCTGGTACTCGGTTACATCTCGGGAAAACGCATCCGGGCTTCTGCTGAGCAGGGGCGCCCGGGCTGGCTTACATCCCGGCTTAATGGCAGATAACCACCACTGTAGTCATTGTCTCTTTCCCACAGAAGATGTAAAAACGTACCTGTTCGAAACGTTTGGTGTGCAAATAATGTCAATGTAATAATGAAAGAAATTCCCTTTGGAATTTTCTTTACCCCTCTCCT
>JANJGK010000011.1:6690581-6695581 GCA_039081455.1 Macrobrachium rosenbergii | reverse complement strand
AGCATGAAGACAAAATATACTTTCCAACGATAATAATTGCCACTGTTTGTATATCTGACATATCTTGTAAGATTAAACACTAATAAAACTATGATGCGTGTGCTATGGTTACCTTTATGTTATTTTAAGACGGTTACCTTCAAGTTACATTAGGGTTTAACGTACCGAAAAAAAAAGCACTTAAGAAAGTTCGGCTACATGGTTCAAGTTATATATAAAATTTTGATTAATCTCCAGCGAAGCTCACTTAAGATTGACCTCTGTTTGACATTGGTTGATTATAGCAGCCGTGTATATTTGTTTAGGATTGTGTATAGCTACAGGGAAAGTTTCTCCGCTCCATTTCCTTCTCTCCATCCCATCTGCTCTGCCGTTTGTAAGGAAGTAAGAGCGGTGATTTCATTTCCTTTCGAATATGAAATGCAAACTTTCCAACTCACCGGAGTTACGTTTTCGTGGGAGTATGGTAGAATTTTTATTTTAAACTTTGTTGTCATTTTTTTTTTTTTTTTGCCATTCATTTAGCAGCAAATTCAAGATGGAGTTACGAAGATTACTTGAATGTTGTAGACGAGGTTGAATATTGTCATATTCCATTTGGTGCTTTTTGAATAGAGAAGAGAATCGGTATATTGATAATGAGGACACGGTTAGTACACATCATTAGTCAGATGTAGACAAATGACAATTATGTTTAAATGAAATGGTATGCATATGTATATACCGTATATATATATATATATATATATATATATATATATATATATATATATATATATATATATATATATATATATATATATATATATATATATATGTGTGTGTGTGTGTGTGTGTGTGTGTGTGTGTGTGTGTGTGTGTGTGTGTGTGTGTGTGTGTGAGTCCACAGTGTGTACTTATGTTTTGTTGTCACATTGCTCGCGATTCCTAATTTCGTTTTATACATCACTTCGAAAACAATAATTGTATGGTCATTTGTTTCAGTTTCACCTCATTTCACCTCCTATACGGAGTCTAAGTTAACCGAACGTGACCTTTAATCCTGACCTCATCTTGGGAGAAGAAAAGTGCGAGTGAAATCTCGTTCAGTTTACCTGGATGTCCTCCGCCCCTCCTCCCAGTTGAAGTTTGACGGCTAAAAGAACAATATTATCGGAGGCCACGAACTGGAATTCATACTCGGAATCTCTCAGCCAGGTCTTGTTTACTCCTTCGCACACGCACGAGCGCATCTGGTCCTGAGAGAAGAAATTGATAGAATGGTGGCTTTTGGTGCTAGGCAAAATGGTGTGAAAAGTGTCCGGAAGAGTTATCAGAAAACAAGTTGATGGAAATAATTCAATGTGATTTTGTACATTATATATATATATATATATATATATATATATATATATATATATATATATATATATATATATATATATATATATATATATATAGTTATTGAGAATTACATAGAAAAGGTTTACAACAGAACTAGAATAAAATAAATTAAAATAATATTACATCTTCAGAGAAAGCTAGATGAGTCTAAATTTTAAGCTGAGATTAACCCCCTCTAATAAGCATGGATTCAGCTAATCTTATCCTGTTTCCAAAGCAAATCTTAAAATCTTTTAAAAGCTTATGTTAATGTTGGAAGCTTCATTTTCTTAATTCACATAAATGCCAAGTTAGTTATACCATTCAAAGATAGGTTGACAGTTAGTTAGCCGTTGCTTATTCTTCTGGTTTCCTGTTCATAGTCACTTCTAACCGTCGTGGTAGACACTGGCACTAGGGTCGATGGAGTGAGTAATTTGTAGACTTATTGAATGCGGCAGGTAGAAGAGAGGCTGAGCTGAATAACTAATGAGTGAAAGACATTACAGTATGTTTGATAGTTAGCTGTTGCTGATTCTTCTGTTTTCCTGTTCATAAATATTTTACCTTTACAAGGATTCGGGCGCTAAGCAACGCAGTCACTCCTAACCATCGTGACAGATACTGGCACTAGGGTCGATGGAGTGAGTAATTTATAGATTCATTGAGTGTGGCAGGTAGAAGGGAGGCTGGGCTGATTAACTGTAGAGTGAAAGGCATTAATGTCAGTATGTTTGGTACTGTAAGTGAGATCTGATGATATATAAGTGCAAGGAGGGCAGTCAATCGGTTGCAGAATGTAAAGAGCCAACTAGTGGATGTTTCAACAGTGATGCTGCGGTAGGGCAATGAAAATAGGATAACGTGGCAGGCAAGGTTGTGTAAGGTATATCTGCATGAAAGAAAGGTTCCAGAGAATTGGGTGAGAGGATTAAGTACTTCTTTTTTATAAAGCTAAATGTGATACAGGAGAGTAATGGTTATGGGAGCATAATGTTACTTAACATACCTGGAAATATTTATGGTAGGATTTCAGTTGAGAAAATGAGACAGAGGGTAGACGTTTTTCGAGGGAGGACACTGTGGGTTTACACAAAGATGTGGTACTTGGTAAGAAAGAGTAATGTGAGAAATTTGAGAATAAATGGAAAAAGGTGTACAGGACATATATGGGGTTAGAAAACGCATATGATCAAATCTGATAAAAGATCCCACGCTCTTGGTTCTGGTGACGTATCCCTTAGAAAGTAATTTGTGAAAGTTAACACCACCCTTTGTTGTAAGCAATTAGAGGAGGAATGGGTTCATTTACTTTTATGTTTTCTTTTTATTCTCTCTTGGTAGGAGAACTGGCTTACTGGCAACTGTGTGTATATATATGTATACACACACACACACACACACACACACACATACATATATATATATATATATATATATATATATATATATATATATATATATATATATATATATATATATATATATATATATATATATATCTTATGTTACTCCTTTGTTCTTGGATAACGTATAATAGGGGGCATGATGAAATCCAGTGATGCTCCAGTTTCTTTTACCGTATTTTTTAAATTCACTTGTGTCTTTATCCAGTTCGTCGGCAGGAATCATAAGGGAAGTGAAATTAACCAGGTTTTTGTTACGATATGCGAGGGAACGTGAATTGCATAATTCCCAGAGCTTTTAAATTCTCTTGGATGAAGGGGACGTTTGATTATTGCTGGTTCTCACGATTATTTCCATTTCTTATGATGCATAGAGTATTTGACTACGAGATTTAAGTTTCTGTGTGTGGATTAAGTATTCAGAACGTCTTCTATTATCGGTAGGGTAAAATACTCCAGCTTTAATCTAGGTCATTTTCAAATATGTTGTGTACCTTTCTGTATTTTATATATATTTTTCCTTTTGCACGTAAAATGTTTCTTCGCTGCAGAGTTAGTAACTTCAACTGTTGCCCTTGTAACAAAATTGCAGCACTCGTTTTTAATGCAGTCCCCAATAAAAAAAAAAAAAAACTTTTTGGATGAAGATATCTCAAAAGAAATGGCTGCATCACTAAGATTGATAAAAAAAAATCAGTAAGTGGATATGGCATAAACGTACAACGATGGTTCCATCGAGCATTACTGCTCAAGATGTAAGCACAATTTACGACTTCAAACACCTCTCTCACCGTCGCACCTCCGCCAACGCTCCTCGCCAACACCAATGGCTGCCTGCCCCCAGAGACTTCGGTCTTGTCACTTTCTTCCCAGTCACTTTATTTGAGCTGATATATCAAACACTTCGTAGAGTCGGAGTACCGCACCAGAGGCCTTTCCAACATTTCTCTCTTTGTATTTCTCCACACAATATTTTCTTTGGATTTTGACTGCCTTCCATTCTTTAAATGATGGCCATGACTTTTCTTATTTACATGGTTGTCATTGGGTTTTGACTATGTCTTATTCAGGTCCTTCACATACCTCACTCTGTATACCAAAGATTTGCTCAAATAACATAAAAAAAAACTGTTAAGTTTCATGAGTTGGTGTGTATAGGTTGTTCACTCTTCTGCGCCGTGAAGTTTGCAGGAAAATATACAAGCTTTGACAGCACTGGCTATTTATATATTTTTGGATTTTCTTTTTTTTTTTTTTTTACTGTAGGGATTCCATTAAACCAAGCTCTCTTCAGCATGAGCCAAAAACTTTTGCTGGCTTCCTAATTCGAATAGAAATGTTTTCATACAAGATTTGACTATGGATTGAGGAGAGAGTGAAAAAAAAACAGCTAAAATATTATTATTTTATGCAACCTCCTGTCCAGGTAGAAATTTCTTCCCTGGTACTATCTCTCCAAAACAACAGTTTTTGTAAAATTCATGGTGAAGTTAAAGATTTGCATGCCATTATGGCTCGGTCACAACACATAACTGCCGAAATTTTGCTAATTACGACGTCATTACGCTGTAATTACGACCAACTCGCCAACAATCGCCATGAATCGTTACCGCGTCGCCAAGTTTGGCGACTTGCACCAAGTGATGGCGGATGTTTTAAACCATTTAAAACATGTGTGGTCCAGCTGTGCCAACTATCATTTGTCGTCATGGTGGCGAAAGATGGCGATGATCGCCAAAACCAGCCACTACGACATGTGCATCCTTGAATCGCAAATGTGTGACCGAGCCTTTGGGAAGCAGCTTTGTATCCTTACAAAATTACATCTAAAGTACATTCTACAAGCTGACTATAAACTTAATAACATTATATTTTTTTTGTCAAATCCCCTGAACTTTAAATAAGGATGATACATGCCATTAGAGTTCTTTGGTGGTTAGAAAAGATACAGAGATTTAAGAACTGTATTCTCTGTATCCCAGCCTCTGGGAGTGCAAAGAATATCACTGAAGGAGAGTTCACAGGAGAAAGGTGGTTTCCACGAAGCCCATTTTCAGATAAACCACAACACAAATTGTACTAAATTTGCATTTGTCTGCTCAGTTAGGTTGAATATGAGCCTTGAAAGTAGCCGTCAGCTATTATGGAAGATTAAGAAGATTGTAAAGCAGGAGACTGACAAAGGCAAGGGTGATCTAGGAATGAAAACTACCAATTTAAAATTCAATCAAG
>JANJGK010000011.1:6683081-6685581 GCA_039081455.1 Macrobrachium rosenbergii | reverse complement strand
TCCGAGCGAGACAAAAGCAGTTGGCGAAGCAGAGCCAAAGAGCAAGCAAGCGTTGCATGCACAGAGACAAAGTTGCCTTGGCAGTCGAATAATTGAGAAGAATTTAGTGACGTGTCCTGTGAATTTCAGGTTTGGTCAGTAAATGTGAAAAGTGCATTGCATGTCATATTGTTTGTCTTTACGCCGAAGGAATCGGTTGGATTGTATCACATTTGTTAAGTCAACATAGTTTTACGACGTATAATTCAGATAATAAAAAGGGGAAATGTTTTTTAGATCCATATGAAACTCTTTTATTGTTTACTTCTGGTAAGTATGCATGCTGAGTAGTTATGAGATATGAACCATTCTTTGATTATCGTTACTGTATTAAGCACTTTTTTTTTCGCTTGCAGATATTAGAACGATCGACAGAAAAACAACTAATCCTCAAGACAGCGTTTTCTCGTTTTCCCTTGAAAGAGGTAAGTAGCAATTGGATCTAGAATTACTACGTTATACACATTTTATAGAACACTATCATCCAGATTATGCTGAGGCACCACGATATCACTTTTTTGTCCTTTATCTGTAAACTAGTGCACTCATGCTGTCAAAAATTACGATAACATAAAAGAGGGTCGAGATGACAAGTCTAGATCTTAGCGACATTTCGTAGTGCCCCGAATCAGAGATATATAGGGGATGGATTTGTGTTGCTACACAAAGAATTAAATAAAGAGATGCTAAATTGTATTCTAAACTTATTATTACTACTCGTGTTAGGCTTCAATGAGTCTGGATGGTTCACGTTCCAGATTCTTCAATTTACAAAGTACAATTCATCAAGTACTGGCTTTCGAAGACGTATATTCTTCTTCATCAGGTACCTGATGGAGAAGACTACTGTGTGTCTTCGAAAGCTAGTACTTGATAAATTGTTCTTTGAAAATTGAAGAATCTGAGATCGAAACCATCCCTTCTCATTGAAGCCTAACACGAGTGGTATGAATATATAAAATATAGAGAACTGGCTATTTTGTGCAAACTCATTATTTTGTAGGGAAGTTGGACCTTTTAGAATCAAGAGCTTCTGCAATGCTATTTTGGAGCTAAATATACTATTCCCTAAATTTTATGAGCTTTATCGACTGTTTTTAGTTAAGCCCATCCTTAGTTATTGGTGATTTATTTATCTTTTTTTTTTTATTTTTCAACCATATTTCGATATACTGTACGTTTCGTGTGTCTCCTTTCTCGAGTAGCTAGGATGATACTTTGAGAAAACTCCTCAAACGTATAAAAGTGAGCTTTTGCATGTTCGGGTCATTTTTATTTTTATTTTTTTAAAGAGTACCTTATAGGCAGCCTTAATCATTTTTAAACGTCATTTACAGATTCATGAACGTAAGGTGATGAAGTATATTTAGCCGTAAATATCTACAGCTACAAACCTCATTATGGATACTATAACCATAGACGTTTTGACTCCGGTTTTTATATAAATTTATCCGTCCGTTGCTCTTTTCTTACGTATATTTTGAGAAATAATAATAATAATAATAATAATAATAATAATAATAATAATAATAATAATAATAATAATAATAATAATAATAATAATAATAATAATAGCTGACTCCGGTTTATATAAATTTATCCGTCCGTTGCTCTTTTCTTACGTATATTTTTAGAAATAATAATAATAATAATAATAATAATAATAATAATAATAATAATAATAATAATAATAATAGCTGACTCCGGTTTATATAAATTTATCCGTCCGTTGCTCTTTGCTTACGTATATTTTGAGAAATAATAATAATAATAATAATAATAATAATAATAATAATAATAATAATAATAATAATAATAATAATAATAATAGCTGACTCCGGTTTATATAAATTTATCCGTCCGTTGCTCTTTTCTTACGTATATTTTGAGAAATATAATAATAATAATAATAATAATAATAATAATAATAATAATAATAATAATAATAATGACAAAATAGCTGTTGAAATAATATAAATGTTCAATGATAGTGGTGATATGTTTTGAGACCTGTTTTGCATGGTATAACAGAATATCAACTTTATATCTAGATTGATATATACAAATGTTTATAGATTTCCCCTTTACAGTCAAAAGGATCGCTTTCATTTTTCAGCTTTTCCGATTTTAGTGACAGATTCTCTGTGACAGAAGTACAAGATAATATTCTTCACTCCACAGTCAATCTCTATCTCTCTCTCTCTCTCTCTCTCTCTCTCTCTCTCTCTCTCTCTCTCCTTCCATATCCCCTCAAGTGAAAGACAAAGGAATCATACAATGTGTTGATTAACGTTTTGTGTTAGACGAGTAAGATTAAACGGTGTAATTGGTTATCATTATTCTCTATGTTTTTTATCTCTCTCTCTCTCTCTCTCTCTCTCTCTGTATTTTTTTAGGATATGTATGTCAAAGAACAGGGTATTGATACGTGGGAGATAGACGTTCAAATGATTGGTGTGCG
>JANJGK010000011.1:6671631-6676631 GCA_039081455.1 Macrobrachium rosenbergii | reverse complement strand
CTCTCCTCTCCTCTCTCTCTCTCTCTCTCTCTCTCTCTCTCGAGCTGTGTATGTATTCTGGGAGGGAGCTTTGAACTATCTTCATACACAATCTAAAAGCTGTAATGTACATCCTGTAGAGAGCTGCTGGGACTCTTTCTACTAGGGAGAGTGTCAGCTTCTTGAAACTCGGAGCGAGCTGGACATGTGATATCAGTCCATCTGTGAAACCTTTGGCTCTCTGTTCAAGTTTTCCGGTATTAATGGTTGGTCATATGATATAACCTATAACGTAGCTTTTCCTTGTTGGTTTCTCTTCAGGCACTTTTCTCCATTTTACAAAGGGGTGTATCTCGAATGAATTTCTTGTATTCTTGTTTAATGGTGTTAGGACTTTGAAGATTTGTTATTGTTGAGGAAAGAGAGCTTCGGTATCATTTAACGTATAGGATTGTGAGAAATCTTTTAATTTTAAAGAATATTGTGTGTGTGTGTGTGTGTGTGTATGTGATTGTGTGTGTGTGTGGATGGTTCTATAATTGTTCCTTCATTAGCCTAATTCCATGTCCCGCCTCCGTGTTGTTGATCCACATAGCCACTCGTTCTCTATGATTTTAAGAGGTATGTCTAGATGTATATTATAAAATTAGTTTGAAAAATGTGAAAGGTTTTCATCTTCGTAAGTGGACCACTTCAGAAATCAAATATGAACTTTATTCTTGTACCTTGATTTTTAGTGCCACAAGTAAGTTCAGACTAAGCTGGAATAACTGGGAAATCTGTATTCATCAGCATTTCAGTACTGATGTGTCCATGAGCAATCTTTCCTCTACTAAGCCCAGCAAGTGTGTTGACGTTTTACAATTAAAAAAAATTGCGTTTCTAAATCAAAATCTGCACGGTGACCTACAGATTTGTGCCTCTAGATCCAAATGCCAAAAATTTTAAATTTAAAGCTGCTATCTGCGCCAAACCTTTTAAGTTTATTGAATTTAGAAAACGTCTTTACTTTTACATTATATTCGAATCAAATTAGTATCAGCTTCATTTGATTTAGTAAGTTAACTTGAGGATCTATTACCCGAGAACATTCAAATTTGTAAAAGTTTTCCACTCCATCAGAACCAGGAATATATTTTTTTTTGTTTGAATTAATATTATTGCCTCACTTCCAAGCCATAATCAAAATATATATATATATATATCTTTTGCTTCATTTCAAAATATCCCATGCATTTTCTTTAATTTAAAAACCTGTCTTTTACTTTGTTAGACTGTGACTAATCTCATCCTAGTCTAATCATTTTCTTGAACCATTTATTGCTCGCAAAGTCACTTTTACTGCAGGAATTCATTTCTCAGTCAGTAAGAATAAATTCCAGCACAACTTGACTATCGGCGCCAGGTGGCGCTTTCGTCACTTACCCTAAGACGAGGAGGGGCATTATCAATGCTATCCAAGTCAGTTCTGTCCGAATATATATGATTTAATAACCAATTGAAAGCACCTGGAGAGTCCTCCTTCAGAACTACCACTCCGCCGGAATCCGCGGGATTGGCAATCAATAGGTCTTCGAAGACGGGGCTTCTCATCGACAGTATCAGTCGGTGGACCTGCAAAGAATCGGGAGTTCTTTTAGGGCGAGGTCGTGTTTCTGCTGTGAGTGTCGTTCGTCTAACAGCCACAATTACACACACAAACACAAACACAGACACACACACACACACACCATCTCTCTTGTTTAACATATGGACACATACATCTACATACGTACAAATATATATATATATATATATATATATATATATATATATATATATATATATATATATATGTATGTATATATTTATATTTATATATTTATGTGTGTGTGTGTGGGTACGTGGGTATATGTGCGCATGTACGTATGTATGTATATATGTATGGGTCTTTATACACACTCAAACACACACACACACACACACAGAAACACTGTCTGTCTCGTTTAATAAATGTACACATACCGTCTACATACGTACAAATGGATATATATAAATATATATATATATATATATATATATATATATATATATATATATATATATATATATATACTGTATATATATGTATATATACATATTTAAATTTATATATTTATGAGTGTGTTTGTGGGTATGTATGTATGTATGTATATATGTATGGGTCTTTATACAAACACACACACACACACACACACACACACACACACACACACACACACACCAATATTTTAATGCATGTGAATGAGCAAGTATTTTCTCAGTCGTAGACATATGCAGTATCGCATGTAAATTAACGTTCATCAACATACCAATGCATCCACGTATCACCGTAAATATATATAAAGTGATTTCTCTGTTGTTTCACGGTATCTCCCTTGCCATACGAGAACGCTATAATATCTACTCTCTCTCTTTTCCTGCTTTACAATGAGCCCCGAAACTTTTAATATGTCTAGCACCGCTGACGATTGTGTTCTGCCGAAATGAAAACCGAAATCCGAGTCGCTAAATAGGAAATATTTGCGATTTTTGTTTAGCGTTGTACAGTGAATAATAGTCTAGTATCTCACACAGAATAAAGAGAAATGTTGGCTATTGGCAGTTGATGATGTTTTGGATTAAAATAACCTCGCTTTGATATATATGCCCTTTTCTGAACAACAATTTCCTCATTTTATTGGAATTTCGTTTCCTTGTTCCGGATGTTGAATTTCACGTCCAGAGAGAGATTCACGTTTCAAAAGTCCTTTTTATAAATAAGTAAAACATGCGCCGAGGTTTCTTCGGCGCGGTCGCGTTTTCTGTACATCGTATAATCAAGGCCACCGAAAATAGATCCATCTTTCGGTGGACTCGGTATAGTGCTGTATGAGCCGCGGCCCATGAAACTTCAACCAAGGCCCTGTGGTGGCCTGGCTCTAACGTTGCTAAATGCACGATTATGGCTAACTTTAACCTTAAATAAAATAAAAACTACTGATGATTGGAGGGTGGATGATCAACATACCAATTTGCAGCCCTGTAGCCTCGGTAGTTTTTAAGATCTGAGGTCGGGCAGAAAAAAGTGCGGACGGACAGACAAAGCCGGCACAGTAGTTTTCTTTTCAGAAAACTAAAAGGAAGTCTTCTGCTTGATCAGCATCTATCATTCTATATTCTCTGACTGATGTAGTCTTATTATTTTTTTAGTCTAATTTAATTCTCAAATTCCAGCCGACGAATGGATCGACTGAATAACAGCTTCTTGTTTAAATTGTGGACTTTTCCTCATCTTATCTGAACTGGTTTTTTGTTATTTATTTTATGTATTATTAATTCTGAACTGGTTTTCTGTGATTCGTTTTATTCTGTCATGTCCGAACTGGTTCTGTTATTTATTTCATTTATTTATTTCTGAACTGCTTGTGTTATTGATCTTATATTACTTTTTCTGTACTAGCTTTGCGTCATTTATCTGATATTCTTAATTCTGAACTGGTGTTTTGTTATTTTATTGTATTATTTCTGAAATGGTTTTGTGTTATTTATTTTATATTAATATTTCTGAACTACTTCTGTGTTGTTTATTTTTTATTCTTGATTATTCTATATATATATTTTTTTTTTTAGCAAATGTCATTCTTTTAGGTGAATCGGCAGAAGTTGATAAAATGAATGAACAAAATGGGCAACTTTTTTTTTTAGTTTTCTGAAAAGAAAACTATTGTGCCTGCTTTGTGTGTTCGTCCGTACTTTTTCTGTCCGAAATTTTTCTGTCCGCCCTCAGATCTTAAAAACTACTGAGGCTACAGGGCTGCAAATTGGTTTGTTGATCATCCACCCTCCAATCATCAAACATACCAAATTGCAGTCCTCTAGCCTCAGTAGTTTTGATTTTATTTAAGGTTAAAATTAGCCACAATCGTGCGTCTGGCAGCGATATAGGACATGCCACCACCGGACCGTGGTTAAAGATTCATGGGCCGCGGCTCATACAGCATTATACCGAGACCACCGAAAGAGGGATCCATTTTCAGGTGCCTTGACTATAGGCTGTAGCGACTGTACAGAAAACTCGATTGCACCGAAGAAACTTCGGCGCAATTTTTAATTGCTTAATTTTAAGGACACTTGAGCAAGTACAGTAGTTCTGGATGGGAAATCTTGCCCTCGATTTCTGAACTAATTTTGTTCTATTTGTAGAGCCTTGTTATTTCCCCAGGTTTTCTCAGCAAGGAAATGTTTGTCTTGTGGAGGGGAACGAAGCAAGACGAATTCAATAAAAGAGGAAGGTAGCTTTCTTAAGAGGAGAGAATTTAATCGATGTGTAACTTGAGAATAAAAACTAATATTTATTGTAATCTTTCCTGTGTTCGACGTCATACTGGAAAAGTGGTTGAAGATGTGGAAATGGGCTGTTTTAGCTTGAAAATTGCTTCAACGTCCTGAGAGAGAGAGAGAGAGAGAGAGAGAGAGAGAGAGAGAGAGAGAGAGAGAGAGAGAGAGAGAGAGAGAGAGAGAGAGAGAGAATGTATTTTTCCTCTGAGGACGATTTGTTTAAGGAATCTTAAAAATATAATTGTAGTTATTTCCGACTAAGAATTTTTTCGGGTAAAAAAAAAAAAAACATATTGACGACATATGTGGGGTCCTATCGAATATATTAATCTTCCGAAGGGTTCCCCTTAACATAGGTATCTTGATTATGATTTCTCATAAAGATTTTCCGTGCTGTACCTTAAACATTTCCCTCCGAATCCCCCAAAAATTGTGCACAGTTAGAAAGAAATTTTCCTCATGAAGAATGGAATTATTTTTTGAAATTCTTCGTTTTTGTTTATGGTAACAAATAATTCCTTGTAGAGTCTAAGCATTGAAAATTAAGTTCATTTTGAATTTATTTGCCGTCAAAGTAATAACACTTTACCACTGTCTCTGGTTACTAGATCTTCCCTTCAAGATCCCAGTCGGATAAAAAAGAAGAGAATTAATGGGAACTTTCTATCGTAGTCATAATAGGC
>JANJGK010000011.1:6651631-6664131 GCA_039081455.1 Macrobrachium rosenbergii | reverse complement strand
AAGGTTAATTGGAGAATTATCATCACATGATTGGTGATGATTTCCACCACTGTTTTTATTATTATTATTATTATTATTATTATTATTATTATTATTATTATTATTATTACGAGCTTGTTGGCACGCGTTACGCGCACTGGAACCCGGGGCTGCTGTCTCCCCTACCCTCCCAATCCCCTAGCTACACCGCCCCCACCCAGGGCGGACAAACAGGTTTGCAGGAGGAGGGTGGATGTCTCCCACACCCTCCCTTTCCCTACCCTCCCCCACCCGAGGTGGACAAACCGGTTTGCAGGGGATGGGTGGCTGTGTCAGGTCTCCACTACTGTCACCCGGGGAAGGACAAACAAGATCCACTCAGATTTTATTATTATTATTATTATTATTATTATTATTATTATTATTATTAGGCGACGTATATGTTGTTTTCAGTGGATTTATTTTAACGGATAAAACAAGCAAAACTCGAATTCAGACCACGAAAAAGCAAACTAATAAATGCTGACGGACGCAGCTGAGAGGTCGAAGTTCGACGCCTTCATATTTTCACTGCTCTATTTTATAGTGGATGAAATATTCACTCAAGTTCCAACGGCCTTTGCGTTTGAGCAAATTGTTATTATTGTTTGAATGCGCCTTTGTTTTAGACCATGGCTTTTATGCAGAGCCAATTGATGGCGTGGCCGCCCTTTGAAGGACTTTCCTAGATTAAACAGATTCCGGTCATGAACATCCCAGTTTCTTTGAAAGATCCTCTCTCTCTCTCTCTCTCTCTCTCTCTCTCTCTCTCTCTCTCTCTCTCTCTCTCTCTCTCTCTCTCTCTCTCTTTTAGTTCCTATACTTTAATGACGCTACTGTGAAAATAATTTTTAAGAACTGCAAAGAAACTTATGTTATTAGGTGGCTATTAGGCTGAATGGGAACCACGAAGATGCACCAGTGAACTTTAATATGGATGTGAAAGAATATATGTGGTTGATTCTTATAATATTATAGGAATAAATATAATGGACGATGGCAGAATGAAAGAATGGTGTCTTTGGAGGCCAAGATGCGAATGTAAGTATGGATTGTTGAGCCATCTGGTCCTTTATAGTAGTAAAGTGTGGACGCTGAACTGGACATAAGAAACAGGAGAAAACTGGAGGGTGTAAAAAGGTTAGCATTTGTGAAAAGGCGGATCAAATTGCTTTGAGATGGTTTAGTCATGTGGAGAGAGTTCAGGGTGAGAGTTTGGATTGGAAACGAAAGACCACAGTATCCAGGAATTACATAACGGAGTTCTACGTGAAAGTTAAGCACTAGTGTTACTCGCAGGAAGTGCGAGTATTTTTCGCTGCGAAGTGTGAGTATTTTTGCTATGGTGTGTGAGTGTTTTTTCTACGATGTGTGAGTATTTTTGCTATGATGTGTGAGTATTTTTCTACGAAGTGTGAGTATTTTTTGCTATGATGTGTGAGTATTTTTCTACGAAGTGTGAGTATTTTTTGCTATGATTTTGCCTCCAAAAGAAGGGTGATTACAATATCCAAATAATATTAATCCGTTTAAATATGAGAGATTTATCTTCAGAATAAACTTCCTTGCGTTTACAAATGGACGCCTTTACAATTAACTCTTGGTTTTACTTTCAGGAGGCCTATGAATTTCGTCATTACATATGCCTTTTTATTTGTTAGACTTAAATCGTTAGTTCTAAAGTGACTTTGATTAAATAAAAAAAAAAAACGAGCTAAATATTTCAGTAAGGGAATCTGATTGTAGCCATTTTTTTATGTTTTGTGGTAATAAATTAAAATTGTGATGGGAAAGCTTGATTGTATACAGTTTAATATCTTAGAACGAAGTCAGTTTTTCTGGAAAATAATAATTTAATATACTAGTTTTCTATATTTGGAGATTTTTTTTGCATTTGCCAAAAAAAAAAAAAAAATATATATATATATATATATATATATATATATATATATATATATATATATATATATATATATATATATATATATATATATATGAGAAACATGAAACTAACAAGTTATTATACACAAAAAGCTGGTTTAAAATTCATTACGTGAGAAAAAACGAGGTATTTGACCTTAGCTAATAATGAAACTCAGTCACCGACCTTACATTCATTAAAGTTTTTACATCATAGTTTTGAGTCTCGAACACAAAGTTTCCATATTTTTAGGTTTCCTTGACCTTACATTCATTTAAGTTGTTTTCAGTCTCGAACGCAACGTTTTCATATTTTCAAGTTCCCTTGCTGTATTTTAAAAATCCTTCTCAGCGCTTTTATCTCAGCTTGAAATCTTTCAGAAAAGTGTAAAATGTTTCGGAGAAATTTGTCGAGTGACATTTTTCTGAAATTATTTGTCGCGTAACGTGGAGTCCACCTGAGGAATTTCTCCCACTCAATATCTGTGTAACTTCGAGGAAATTTATCAGAATGAATGAAATCCTTGAAAGGGATTTAGCTCGCATGGAAATCCTCCTGAGGTATTTAACCCACAGAGTGATATCATTCGCAAAAAAATTTTTCCCAAACTGTTGACTCCTTCAAACGAATTCAGACCATTAAGTGAAATTTCCTGCAAGATCTCTAGCCCCCAAAATGAAATCCTCCTCAGGAATTTAACCCACAGGGCATAATCGCTCAAAGAATTCGGAAGAATTTAACGCACAAGGTAAAAAAAGTCTTCAAAGAAATTTAGCCCTTGAAATGAATCTTTTAACGAGATTTCTTCTCAGCGGCCTTGCAGACGTTCAGAACAGTAGTATGGTCAGTAACGTCCCTCGGTCCCTCGTAATTTTATAAGGTGTATATATATATATATATATATATATATATATATATATATATATATATATATATATATATATATATATATATACACACACACACACACACATATATATATATATATATATATATATATATATATATATATATATATATATACACATACATACATACATACATACACACACACTGAGCAAATGTCTGTAAACATATACGTAAAGAGAACAGCAGAGGAGTGATTTTGGTAACCAAATGCAATCCAGTGGGAGACCCACTTGATAGATCGCAACCCCTGAACAGGGTTTCATTTTCCCGAGATGTAACCGAGTACCGGGACCTTTCCCTGAAAAAAGTGGGACGCCATATCTTAAAAACCAACTATACAATTTTCTTGAAAATAATCTCATTATGTTTCCCACACCCAAATTACCACGAAGGTTCAAATCTAACCTGACGTAACCAAACCCAACCTACCCTAACCTAACCTAATCTAGGTGCATGGCACAAAAACCGGGGCTGGTGCAATACTAGCATGCATCTCAGAAATTTGCAATATGGACAGTGATTTTCGCCGTTAGTTCCACTATATGAATCAAATGATAAATCCCCTTTGCTTTAACCAGGGTCATCAACATTTGAACCCGGTGAATACCCTTTGTGGGAATGAGGGTTAGATACTCAAGAGGTCTCGTGTGGCCTGTTGATTTTGCACAACATTTTGTACGGTTTTAGCCATCTCATTTAATTCTTAGTTAGTAAACAGTGTGTTGTTAGCAGGTATGCATTTTACTTGAACGCAAGCATTAAACATTTCACATTTTTTAAGTGTCCAAAAAAAAAGGGGGGGGATTTTTTCCAATGCCAGCGAAAGACGTAATTATGATTTTTTCAACCGTTAACTTTTGTTGCTCTTTTTTGACCTGAAATATTGAAATATAACGTTTAATAGACTTAAATTTTATTGTATAAGAATCAGTGAGAATTATCGAAAGCATGGCATGTACAAAATTTTCGTCTCGCTAACGGTTATTTAATTGTCAAGTTTTAAAATTACATTCCGTCATTTGACTGATTATTGCCTTATTTCGCAATAGTAGTATGAAACAGTTATGATGATTCAAAGAACAAACACTTTTGCTTTCTTCTGGATATTCATTGCTCTCAGAAAGAGAGCTTCCGGACTATTTTGCAAAAAAAACTCAAGATCCAATTTTCTTGTGAGAATGAAAAGCACTAGAATCCATTATCGGTAACAGTGGTTCAAACCAATCCCATTTTCCCCTCAGTGCACGCAGAATTACAGACAAAAAAAAATACGGAATTACTAAAGTAAAAAAATAAAAAAAAAACAGAAGTGGGCGTAATATACGCATTCCATCACGTTCAAGGGCAGGCAAGCAAACAAGAGCCTTCATCGGTAAAATAGAATAATCAATCACTTTGGACCAAGGCAACAACAACAAACATCGTTAAAGGGGTCGTATGCCTTTGTATTTCCAGGCCACTCAAAGGAAAATTGCTTTACTGTAAAATCTAATTATGGCTGAAAAATAGCCACATCTATTTCCTCGAGTATATGTGACCAGGTGCAGGTGGCCTCTATAAATCCTCGTATATGATGGCTTCAAGATGTTGCTTGCGTCTTTCGCCGAATTTTTTTATTTCCTTTCTTTTTTCTCTCTTTCTTTCGTTTTTCTTTCTGCCACCCCTTCAACAAATTCGTTTATTCTCCGCCTTTATGTAGTGATGCTATTCATGTCATTTTCTTTATTGCTTTCTTTTTTTAAGCTATAGCGCAATCAGATTGCAGTGTTCTCTTTCTGAAAGGAAAATTATTGTGCCGGCTTTGTTTGTTCGTCCGTACTTTTTTCTGTCAGCACTTTTTCTGTCCGCCCTCAAATCTTAAAAACTACTGAGGCTAGAGGGCTGCAAATTGGTATGTTGATCATCCACCCTCCAATCATCAAACATACCACATTGCAGCTCTCTCGCCTCAGTAGTTTTTATTTTATTTAAGATTAAAGTTAGTCATAATCGTGGTTCTCGCAAAGATATAGGATAGGCCACCACCTGGCCGTGGCTAAAGTTTCATGGGCCGCGGCTCATACAGCATTATACCGAGACCACCGAAAGATAGATCTGTTTTCGGTGGCCTTGATTATACGCCATACAGAAAATTCGGTTGCGCCGAAGAAAATTCGGCGCATTTTTTACTTGTTTTCTTATTTGGCTTTCTTTACGAAAGAAATTCCCTTAAAATTATGTCACTTATTTTTCGAAAAGCCGTCCCCCCCGCCCCCCCCCCCCAAAAAAAAAAAAAACCCTTGTGTTAGAGCCATGAATAATGATGCGCCAACCCACTCGATATGCAAAGAATCTTATTTTGTTTTTTATTTGGAAAACGTATTCAGTAGTTTCCAACAACTCTTTTTCCCTTACGTTAGCAAATGACATAACTGCGATTCAAGAGATATACGATTCCGGATTTAACCCAAACAGTGTCATTTGAGGCCTCATGCCAAGAGATACATTTGTGCAGCCTTAATCATGACAACAACAGTCTTTTTTTTTATATTTTTTGCGAAGTTCTTTTGATCCAATTCATCGCTCATAAATGGATCTCGCACGCTTCCTGTATAAACATATCGCCGGCCAAAACAGCTTCGTAAATGTCACTTAAATCTGGCTGACATTCCATTCATTACGCAGCTTTTTAGCGCTTCGTCCTTTCCGCTTTGACTCAGCACATTACAGTCGATCTGCGATGCCAGGGCTCTTTGTCCAGTGAATAAACACTCAGGTGATCAGGTGCCGAAAATCTTTTTAGTCAGTGGCCTTCTGGTTCGAGTTCGGGACAAGGGGCGGAAGTGCATGTAGGAAGTCTAATAATTTCCAAGTTGTTTCTCATTTGATTGTATTGTTTAAACGTTCGTTTTCAGTCGTTTAAGGGCGTGGTTGTTATAGATTTTAGGTGTGTGTGTATATACATATATATATATATATATATATATATATATATATATATATATATATATATATATATATATATATATATATATATATATATATTGTATGTATGTCTGTACACACACACACACACACACACACACACACACACACACACACACACACACATATATATATATATATATATATATATATATATATATATATATATATATATATATATATATATATATATATATATATATATTGTATGTATGTCTGTACACACACACACACACACACACACACACACACATATATATATATATATATATATATATATATATATATATATATATATATATATATATATATATATATATACATATATATATATATATATACATGTGTTACAGTCAGCACGCGTAATCAGTCATTACGCGTAATGACTGAAATTTCAGTCATCACGCGTAATGCACTTAGGGACATTTGATCACCCCAGGAGCTAGTACTAAACACGGCGAAATACATTTGACCCCCCAGGGACTACTACTAAACCCGGTGAAACAGTGTAGGTGACTCACTGTTTCGCCGTGTTTAGTACTAGCTCCTGGGGGGATCAAATGTCCCCTAAGTGCATTACGCGTGATGACTGAAATTTCAGTCATTACGCGTAATGACTGATTACGCATGTTGACTGTAACATATATATATATATATATATATATATATATATATATATATATATATATATATATATATATATATATATATATATATATATATATATATATATATATATATATATATATATATATATATATGTGCGTGTGTGTGTGTGTGTGTGTGTGTTTATATACATATATATTATTATTATTATTATTATTATTATTATTATTATTATTATTATTATTATTATTATTATTATTATTATTATTATTATTATTGTTCAGAACATGAACCCAGCTCATATGCCACAAGCCCACATGGACAACTGAGTTAAAATTCAAGCTCCCAGCGAATGTGGTGTTTATTTGAAAGACGTGAAAGCAGGCAATAGGAAATAAATAAAGATGAGATCTGTCGTTAGAAAAGAAAAACTACATAACAAATCGATAAACAAACAGATAACAATTAAGTGAATAATACAAAATACAATGAGAATTGTTTTGGGTTAGTAAATTGTTAAATCTTCGCTTGAACTCCCGGTTGCGCAACGTCCTCAGGGAGACTGTTCCTCAGTCCAACGGTGTGAGGAATAAAGGACCTCTGGAACTGGGAAGTTCAATCGCGTGGCACAATTACTGCATATTGGTGCTGTTGTTGAGCGAATCTGGATGTTCTCGGCAGAAAAATAGGATCAGGGACCAATTGTGAATGTGAAAGATCTCTGTTGAAATACAATTTATGAAAGATTTGACAGACAAGAGATCATCCGCCTATGGTCCAGGTCCTAACTGTTAATGTTAGAAAACAGAAACCTACTACCACGAACCACTCAATCTAAAAGAGATAAATCTCTGGCGGAAGCAGACGTCCACACCGGAGAACAGTATCCTAGTAAAGGAACGACAAATGATCTAAAACAACTGATTTTACCACTCTTATAAATAATGAGCCCTTGCGTATAATACCTAACTTCCGTATGAGTAGGGTGGAAAATCTTTCGTTTTAATGGAGTTCAGTTTCATACCTCACTGACTACACCATACACAAATCCGCTCCATGTAACGATTGAAACTAAGGGCAGCTTCAATTCTCCTAAGTGGAGGCTTTACCAAACCCACAAATGTTGCATCATCAGCAAACTGAACGATTGTGTTTTCCAGGCCAATGACCATATCATTCGTATACACTGAAAATAATAGTGGGCCAAGAACACTACCCTGTGGAACTCCAGACACAATGGGATTCGGTTCGCTAAAGATCCCACCAACAATAACTAGCTGCTGCCTACCCGTAAGGAAATCTAGAAGTAATCCTAAACATTTACACCTACCTAAATGTTCTGAAGTTTATATATTTTTATAAATATTTACGCTGTTCGCCCTCGAACATTTAGGGATAGTAGTATCAGCCTGATCAAGACAGGGAAATTGCTTTGTCCCACGCTGGGAGCAGCTCAGTTCAAACTAACGTCCGTTGAAAAAAGATAAGTAGCATTTAGCCATTTTTTCCCCTATAGGAAGATTCCCATATCAGCCTTAAAAATAGGTGGTCCTAAGGTCCTTTTTCCTTGCTACCTGTCTCTTGGCGAATGTTTTGAAAACAGAACTGCGGACGCCTGGGGTGACTGTTCTGACCCAGCACCGGTCAGGGAACGAGAGAGAGACTGGAGCATTCGAAGAGACCACACGTGGGACGGGGCCTCTTCTCCCTTTCTTTGTCTATTATTCTATTAGTGAAGTGAAGAAGCAATTGTGAAGACTCCTCTCGGCGGTGGTTGGTGCGCACAACATTCGTCCTAAGGTAAAGTTGCTTTTTGTTCAAAACTTCGCCCATTCTTTTATCTTTTTCTGTATTTCGCATTTCTTTTGTTTCCTCCTTCATCCCCCACTTAGGGTATATGTGTTTACGAAGTCTAGATTAAGCCAAATTATTATATTGTTAGCTTCAACCCCGTTATTCCAGTAAAATACCTAGGATTTAGGGTAAGCAAAATCAGGTTAAGTCTCGATGCTTTGTATGCCTCGCGTCCGAATGTTTGGAAGAACCGTTGCGTTTAAAATCAAATTCATCTCAAATATTCTTGTTAAGGTTAATTACCCTTAACTGGCGACCTTTGGCTAATTAACGACTGTCTTTGAGGTTAACTTTTGGCTTCAAGTGGCAGGTTACGTGTAAACTTGGTTTGCAGGGCCGTAAAAATTACGTAAATTGAATAATACATGATCAACCAAGACCCTCACACGTAACAATATATATATATATATATATATATATATATATATATATATATATATATATATATATATATATATATATATATATATATATATATATATATATATATATATATATATATATAGTACATATGTATTACATTGTTTTGAACTTTTATTGGTCAGATGTTGATCCAGGGGGAAATTTAAATATGTTTTGCGTGGAATATTAATTTTTTGGATTATCCCAAAAGAGGCAGTCTGCGTGTCTTGCTGATTGCAAACCTACTGGAAATGTCCATGCATAAGATGTACCATCAACAAGTTTGACAAGGGCGAGGAAGGCTCTGGAATGAAATTTAATAAGATGACAGCGCCGTTGGACATCATAAAATGTCAATGAAGATTCACCTTGATACACGGATTTCATTATGAAGCAAGAACACGAACCGGCATATCAGAAGTAGATTTTTTTTTTGAAGAGAGAGAGAGAGAGAGAGAGAGAGAGAGAGAGAGAGAGAGAGAGAGAGAGAGAGAGAGAGAAAGTATGTACTACGCATAGGTTGTTTTAGAGCCTAAACTTCATGCTGGCTGCATAGATCGTACCCCCCCCAAAAAAAAAAAAAAAAAAAAAACTGGTCTGCAAACAGGGCTGTGAAACTAAAAGACCATCATAAAAATAAAATAAAAAAATAATAAAGACCAGGGGACAGGCAAGAGGAAGAACTTTCATTATTCAAGCGAAACTCTGAGGACTTGGACAGATCACGTTCGAAGGAAGAAGGATTACCAGAGGACGGAGAGGATGACAAATTTTTTAGATAACCTGCTAAGAGAATAAGAAGAGAAATTTTCGATGATTTTTTTTTGAAACCGTTTATACCCAGTTAGAACCTCAAACGTTCGCCTTGTATTTTACTAATGTATTTATATTGTTATCCATTTATTTATTTATTCATCTATTCATCTCTTTTCTAATAACTGATCTCCTCTTTCTGCATTTGTTGTAATCTTTTGTAACTTCTTTAAAATGAAGCTTGAGAAGCTTGAATTTCAAGTCTATGGCCCCTGTAGGCTTCTTCTGAATAATAATAATAATAATAATAATAATAATAATAATAATAATAATTCAGTTATTATCATCATTATTATTATTATTATTATAAAATAATAATAATAATAATAATAATAATAATAATAATAATAATAATAATAATAATAATAATAATAATAATAATTCAGTTAGTTATCAATGTGACAATTTTATTCAATTGATAAAGTACTCAGTTTCAGGGAATAAGTTTGAGTTTGCATTCCGTAAGAATGAACTGACGTAAATATGAAAACCTAAACCACATTATAAAGAGCCGCACCCATTGGATTCAGGATACATGCAAGAGATACCCCATTTACAAAGCTAACCAGGTGGTTAAACTTCCTAGTGACTTTTCTTCCTCGTTATGACACTTGCTTCACTTTGCTATGCTTTTTATTAGTTTTAGTTTCCTGTAAAAGACAACTATTGTGCCGGCTTTGTCTGTCCGTCCGCACTTTATTCTGTCCGCACTTTTTCTGTCCGCCCTCAGATCTTAAAAACTATTGAGGCTAGAGGTTTGCAAATTGTTATGTTGATCATCCACCCTCCAATCATCAAACGCGTCAATTGCAGCCTTCTAGCCTTAGTAGTTTTTATATTATTTAAGGTTAAAGTTAGGACTAATTGTGCTTCTGGCAACGCTATAGGATAGGCCACCACCGGGCAGTGGTTAAAGTTTCATGGGACGCGGCTCATACAGCTTTGGACCGAGACCACCGAAAGATAGATCTATTTTCGGTGGCCTTGATTATACGGAGTAACGGCTGTACAGAAAACTCGATTGCGCCGAGGAAACTTCGGCGCATTTTTTACTTGGTTTTTTCATCAACACGCGTGTTGATACTGTCAAAAGGTTTCAGAAGGTTTAGCCTGTTTAAATTCTTTTTAATTGCATATTTGGTCATTTCGTTTTACTTGAAGGAAACTACAACAAAATTTGAAGAATATTTGATTGCCATTTAAATCTTTATCTTAAGCCTTGCGTTACATTCATAAAAAGAATATTCAAAATCACGAACATAATATTTTTAAACAAATTTGAGTACTATTTTTGTATAAGTGCTATTTTTTTAATATTATTTTTCTTATATTTTTTTTTATTTTTATTAGACTTAGAAGCTTTATTTTCAAAAGTCCACCATGCACTATTTTCATGTAAATTTTCATTTTTAGAATCCTAACCTTTTTTTTATAAGCACAGAAAAATTATTTTCAATATCGAAGCTTAGGTTATGTTCATAAAATTCTTTACACTAAAAATGCTAACTTTATGTTGCATTTATGAATGTTTTCAGTCGATATAATTAAAGACTGTTTTTTAAAAGTATATATTTTACCAGATAATTCGTGTATTTCAGCTATGTACATTTGTTGAAATGTTTATAATGGTATACTTTATTAGTTTTCTGTAAAAGAAAACTATTGTGCCGGCTTTGTCTGTCCGCACTTTTTCTGTCCGCCCTCAGATCTTAAAAACCTCTGAGGCTAGAGGGCTGCAAATTGGTATGTTGATCATCAACCCTCCAATCATCAAACAGACCAAATTGCAGCCCGTAGCCTCAGTAGTTTTTATTTTTTTAAAGTTAGCCATAATCGTGCGTCTGGCAACGATATAGGACATGCCACCACCGGGCCGTGTTTATAGTTTCATGGGCCGCGGCTCATATTGCATTATACCGAGACCACCGAAAGATTGATCTATTTTCGGTGGCCTTGATTATGCGCTGTACAGAAAACTCGATTGCGTCGAGAAAACTTTGGCGCATTTTTTTTATTGTTTTTTACTACCCTCACATGCCGTTACTCTCTTTTAATATTACCATGATTCACTAATGATCAAAACTTGATCAAACCTATATTTAGCAGAGCTTTTGGTCTTTACTAAAATCCTCATTGACTGGAAAAGGTTTTGTTGGTAATCGACAAAGCACCAACGTTTATAATATTTAGTTCCTCTTACACACACAAAAAAAATATATTCAGCAGTAGTTGATATTGGCATGGTATGTTGATATGATGGTAGTAATTATATCTAAAAAACAAATGCCAGCTACCACAAACTCTCTCTCTCTCTCTCTCTCTCTCTCTCTCTCTCTCTCTCTCTCTCTCTCTCTCTCTCTCTCTCTGAACCAGTGCTGAGTATAGTGTAGACTATTCAATAAACCTCTCCTCACACCTACGAGGAAGTTCGTTATTGTCAGGAACTGGAGGCTTTTGACTCATATTCCCCCAGGTCCCTTAGAACACTTAGAGGTATACGAAGAAGTTTTCACTTACTTCCGAACAAAGGCAAGAGAGAGAGAGAGAGAGAGAGAGAGAGAGAGAGAGAGAGAGAGAGAGAGAGAGAGAGAGAGAGAGAGAGAGAGAGAAGAGCGCGCCAGGAAGCCAACGCTCTCATTTGGATTTTTGTAGCGAAGATAAATCATTATCAGGAGAAACTGGCTTATGCTGTGTTAGGCTTAGTTCTCTTTTTTTTTTTCTCCCCCGGAGCGATGTTTGATAAATGATCTCGTAATACTTCGATATTCCTATGAAAAAACGTATCACCGAACGCGGGAGGGGAAAATGAGTTGGGAAATGAGAGGTCGTCTGGGTCATGACCACAAAAAAAAAAAAAAAAAAAAACTTGTTAGGGAATATAACGGCTGATGCCAGATGCCATATTTTATCTCATCCGGATCCTTTAGGAAAAATTAGCTGAACATGCGATGGTATGAGTTCTGTACTTTAGTATCGTTATTGACTTTATTATTGTTTTGATGTGATATTTATC
>JANJGK010000011.1:6619131-6644131 GCA_039081455.1 Macrobrachium rosenbergii | reverse complement strand
TAGGCATTGCTTAAGGTTCTTTGCAGCGTCCCTTCTATGGCCCCTAGCCGCAACCCCTTTCATTCCTTTTACTGTATCTCCATTCATATTCTCTCTTCCATCTTACTTTCCACCCTCTCCTAACAATTGTTTCATGAGGTTTTCCTCCGGCTACACCTTTCAAACCTCTTACTCTCAATTTTCCCTTCAGCGCCGAATGACCTCATAGGTCCCAGCGCTTGGTCTTATGTCTAAATTGTATACATTCTAATTCCAATGCCAGATGCTCAGGAATGACACGAACAGGTCACGGGATGAAATTCGTACATCACCTCGAGTGCATCCCCCCTGGAGGAACTACGACGCAATTCCCATTCGAGAGCGATGACCGGGAAAAGTCTCTCGCGCTTCGGTGCCTCCGCGAATTGGGGTCGCCATCTTTGCTCTGCTTGACGCTGTACGCTGTTGTGAGTCTAAATGCCGGAGATTTAGTGCCTTCGGATAAGTAACAATTTATTTAAACTGTCGTTGATGCAACGAGTTTCCTGGCGAGCGTTCCGGAAAAAAATAGTGAAGAATGCGGCCGTTGAAGCAGTACCCAGCCCGGATGTTTCTGGGTTCGTTCCGAGCTGCTAGCCTATACACATCGCTTGTGTGGAGAACGATGGTCGAAGGAAAATGTGTTTTTATACTCGTTGTCCCCTCAGTTTTACCTCGGCTGCCATTAAAATGCGGATTAGTTTATCTAGTGCTGTTATGGAATCTGATCTCCAAATATTTAAGCGAGGAGCAAATTCATTGCTGCGCTCTGCTGACGTCTCCTGAATTTCAGGTGTATCGGTTTTATTCTCCATTGCCTCATATTTATTTATTTATCACCCTTTCCTATAACTTCTCTCTCTCTCTCCCTCTCTTTCCCTCTCTCTCTCTCTCTCTCTCTGGGTTAATAGCCTTTTAAACTCTCTCCATAAGGGTTTTTAGCTAATGTCAAGAAAGAAAAGTAGAAGGAATTTCTACATTTGATTCAACGAAACATTTAATTAAATACCTCTCACATAAAATATGAGTGAGGAGTGGATGGTCTCCACAAGTAAACAAGTAAAAAAATGCGCAATCGAGTTTTCTGTACAGCCGCTACAGCGTATAATGAAGGCCACCGAAAACAGATCTATCATTCGGTGGTCTCGGTATAATGCTGTATGAGCTGCGGCCCGTAAAACTTTAACCACTGGCCGGTGGTGGCTTATCCTATATCGTTGTCAGAAGCCTGAGTATGACTAACTTTAATCTTGAATAAAATAAAAACTACTGAGGCTAGAGGGCTGCAATTTGGTATGTTTGATGATTTGAGAGTGGATGACCAACAAACCAATTTGCAGCCTTCTAGCCTCAGTAGTTTTCAAGATCTGAGGTCGGACTGAACAAAGCGCGGACGGACAGACAAAGCCATCTCAATAGTTTTCTTTTACAGAAAACTGAAAAGCATTGAGACCATAACTCTTGTATTTTAAACTTTTGATTTCCATCCCTTTCGAGGACAACAATTACTATGCCTCTCAATTCCCCACTCCCCCCCCTCTCTCTTTCTCCTCCTCCTCCTCCTCCCCCATCCCCCAAGGCCTACAACACATCAACAGTGCTGATGGCGTTTAAATAATTTTCTTATTTATTGAAGACTGACCTTCTTAAAAAAAACAAAAAAACTGGCAGGGCTGAGAGAGAGAGAGAGAGAGAGAGAGAGAGAGAGAGAGAGAGAGAGAGAGAGAGAGAGAGAGAGAGAGATATCTTCGTCAAAGACACTTGGTACCGTAATAATATTCATTACTTATCCGACTTTTGACGGTGGGTAAGAGAGTCACGAGAAGTCAGGTCTTCATATCGTTTTTCATTTTAAAAACGTTGACGAAGTTCCGTTGTATTCATATACATAATTAGCATAGTGTTATTGTCTTGTTGTTTACTGCGTTATAGCTACCGTTATGTATATGCCAGAAATGACTGGATTTGTACTGTGTTATAGCTACCGTTATGTATATTCCAAAAATTATTGGATTTGTAGCGCTGCATTTTCATTGACCCGAATCTAATTCTCTAGAAATCCTCTGTACAAATGGCTTCCAAAGTGATCCATTTCTCGGTTTTATTCTCGTTCTATTTTCGTATGAGACGTGTTCTGCTCCCCTTCCCCCATATTAAAGTAATTTTCATAAGGATTTTAATCGCGATGAACTCAATACAGCATGTGTCTGAGAGTGTCTGAATGCAACTCATGACGATTGAGACGGGCAGCTTCCATGAAAACAAACCAGCCATGCAAAAGTTATGAGCTATCTGCGTCATGTATTGCCGTGCTTGCATTGAATGCCAGTTACAACGCTTGGAAAAAGCTTTCCCGTTTATTTTATTGTAATGATAATGTGTAATGTTAATTATAATAAGAGTTAACAAGCAAACAAGTAATACTCACGCGTATCTCCTGTATTTTGTTGGGTAGTGTTGCATAGACCGACACGTTATGAATTTTAATTTCCTTTTGTAAGAGCTCCTGCATTGTTTTAATGAGATATCCGGTAATTTCTAGTCAAATTGATGAAAGCGATTGTAAAATTCTAGAAGTAACTAGAAACACCGTTGATGGCAGTCGTTCGAAAATTACTTTGAACACTTCAAGTTTGTGTCCTTGTACTTTTACTCTCGTCTTGCGGATTTGTGTTCGCTTTTAAACCACGATGAATGAAAGAATGAATAAAAAAAATGAATGACTGGGTCCATCGAGCATGAATTCTTTTCTTGCGTGCACAATTTGATCGCTTCGTGAGGATCGAATGATGACTGTTGTCCATTTTCCAAATTAACGACAATCATTCTGCGTCCTTTCACAGTTGCCCTTCAAGGCGAGTTTCTTGTATTTTTAACTGAATAGTCTTCCACAGGGTAGAGGAGCTATAACTGAGTGTACGGAATGTATACAGGAGGCCGACAAATCGTACACCTTGCCGGAGATACCTTCTATGCAATGCAGCCTCATTCAGCTCTTCCCGGTAGGGGGGTAGCGCCATCAACGCACCTCCTGCGCTGCACTGTAGTCATTACTGAAGGTTCTTTGCAGCGTCCCTTCGGCCCCTGGCTGCAACCCCTTTCATTCTTTTTACTGTACCTCCGTTCATATTCTCTTTCTTCCATCTTACTTCCAGCCTTTCCAAATAATTGATCAATCGTGCAACTGCTTTGAGGTTTTCCTCCTGTTACACCTTTCAAACCTTTTTACTGTCACTTTCCGTTTCAGCTCTGAATGACCTCACTGGTCCCAGCCCTTGGCCTTTGGCCTAAATTCTAAATTCTATTTTGCTCATCTCTTTAGCATAGGCCTTGAAATCTGGTACGTGAAAAGCATCCTTCGTACAACTCAGGAAATATTGTTGTGATCTACTTATAGGATATCTATAAAGTGAGCAAAAGTTAAATCTGTAAACATATCAGGAAGCTCCTAATAATAATTAGAGTCCTCATAATAACTGTTGCCTTAATAGCCACACCTCTTTAGAGGTATTTTTAGCAGTTTCACATTGTAGTCGTTTTCATTATTCTTGGAATAAGTAATAATAGTGGTTGGTGTGCCGCGTTTTATAGAACTTTAATGGGGCAATGTTGATTGCTTTGTTCATGCTTTTATATGTTAGAGAGATGTTGCTCGTTTTGCCTTGAATATTGAAATATATGTTTTTATTTCATATACATATATATATATATATATATATATATATATATATATATATATATATATATATATATATATATATATATATATATATATATATATATATATATATATATATATATATATATATATATATATATATATATATATATATATATATATATATATATATATATATATATATATATATATATATATATATATATATATATATATATATATATATATATATATAACAGTAGAGTATTCTATATTTTTATATTTGATACTCATTTCATGTTGGCCTTACTTTTTTCTTAGCCTTTTTAGAATATCAATATCATTTTCTATCCAGTATAATTTGTGAATTAAGCGGTCATATTTGCATTTTCACTTGAGCGAAATGTTTTATTAGTCACTGTGCTTATTTCACGAGGAACCCTCTTTTGAAACACCTGATAATTTGGTCGTGTCTTTCAGGTCGTTCTCAATGCTGATATCCTACGGTAAGTACCTAACGTTATTTAAACTTTTCGTAGAGCCTTGGTTTGGATTCTAAACATTTCCAGCAAATTCACGCATGCGCATCATGAGTTGTGTTTGCCCTCTCCTGATTTTTGATCCAGGTAACATTTGCTTGTAAATTAAAATCCTTAATGAGTTTATGAAAAGTATTATTTAGCCGCGGCATGAAAAACATTTAGTAATCTATTTGCTCTGCAGCAGCAGGTATGAACTTCCCTAATCACCTTCAGTCCGATTTGATTGACACGGGTGCCTGTCGGGATTAAACTTATGCCAAGATATATTATCTTACCTGGTAGGCAAATTGCATGAACAAATGATATTAGTTCAAGATAAGAGTACAAAGTAGCTTTGGAAATTAATACAATAAACAAATAGAGTAAGTTGCATAATAATAATAATAACTGTAATTACTATTCTTCCATTAAAAGCTGTCTACATCAGCGGAGTTTACTTTAGTTGTGTAAGAGACGTGTGATCCAGGTAGTTTAGATTTTGAAGAACTGATTGATGATTGGTGGTCTGTAGAAATCTTAGAATTATTTTTAGAGGAACGGAACCTTTTTACATGTGTCAGCATTTTTTCCAGTACGTCCCATAGCATTTTTTCCATTATGTCCAATAGTATTTTTTCCGCTACGTCCCGTACCATTTTTTTCACTATTTCCCATAACATTTTTCCACTATCCCACAGCATTTTTTTTTTCATTACATCCTTTAGTATTTTTTCACTACGTCCCATAGCTTTTTTTCCATAAGTCCCATAGCATGTTTTCCATTACGTCCCAAAGCATTTTTTCCATACGTCCCTAGCATGTTTTCCATTACGTCCCATAGCATTTTTTCCATACGTCCCATAGCATTTTTGTCACTACGTCCATAGCATTTTCATTCACTTCTTCCCACAGCATTTTTTCCATTACGTCCCATAGTATTTTTTCCATTACGTCCCATAGCATTTTTGTCACTACGTCCATAGCATTTTCATTCACTACTTCCCATAGCATTTTTTCCATAACGTCCCATAGCATTTTCAGTCACTACTTTCCATAGCATTTTTTCCATTACGTCCCATAGCATTTTCATTCACTACTTCCCAGAATAGCATTTTTTCCATTCATTCACTACTTCCCATAGCAATTTTTTCCACTAATTCCCATAGCATTTTTTCCATGACGTCCCATAGCATTTTTTTCCACCAATTCCCATACGACTCTTCCACAAACATCTGTACAGTGTGAAAATACCCCTATTCCTCCCTCTGACACAACCGGCGTAATCCTAGTCTTGTGCCTGGAGGTCCTTAATGAGGTTTTTGTGCGAAGAACCTATTATGGCCGGCCATAAAATCTTGTTTCCATTAACTTTACTCAGCAGAACGTCACATGCAATGTACGCCCTTGTTTAAAAAATCGAGTATATCATATTGTGATGTCCGCTTTCGCGTTCTGGGTTCCCGGATTTAAATATCTCCCTTGTTATTTTTATGGGAATATAATTATGGTTTTTTGCGACGAGGTATAAAGATGAAGTGAGCAATTTGCAGGCGAGGGTGAGGGGTGGTGGGCGCGAGGGGAAACAGGACGGGGGTGAAATGAGGGGAGAATGGAGCGGGTGTGGGATAACGGTGATGATTGAGCCGTGATGAACAAAAGGGGGAAGCGTAGGGAAGCATGTGCTGTGGGTGAACGTGGAAGCTGAAACTTCCGAAGTGAAATACAACAAGTAGATGATGCGCTGAAGAAACTTCGGCGCAATCGAGTTTTCTGTACAGCCGCTACAGGGTACAATCAAGGCCACCGATTCTATCTTTCGGTGGTCTCGGTATAATGCTGCATGAGCCGCTGCCCGTGAAACTTTAACCACGGCCCGGTGGTGGCATATCCTATAGCGTTGCCAGGAGCGCGAATATAGATAAATTTAACCTTAAATAGAGTAAAAACTACTGAAGCTAGAGGGCTGCAATTTGGTATGTTTGATGATTGGAAGGTAGATGATCAACATACCGATTTGCAGTCCTGTAGCCTCAGTAGTCTTTAAGATCAGAGGGCGAAGAAAAAAAGTGCGGACAGAAAAAGTGCCGGACGGACAGACAAAGCCGACACAATAGTTTTACTTTTAAAGAAAGGTAAAATGGGGAACACTTTTACTCCTTCGATGCAAAAGGAAAGAGAGACGATCTTTTTTGGGGGTAGGATAATGGAGGTATGCGTACATCCTCACTCTTTCAGACTGTTTAATTACATATAAATACGTGCTTGTAGATTTGTAAGTTCATTTGTATGTGTGTCTTTGTTCCATTTTTTTCCATTATACAAACAAAGCCATACCAGTAGATCGAATGACAAACAAAATTGCAAAACTACAAAGGAAGCTATTGTATTCGACACTTGAAGTTACATCTGAATACACACACACAATTATATATATATATATATATATATATATATATATATATATATATATATATATATATATATATATATATATATATATATAATATATATATATATATATATATATATATATATATATATATATATATATTATATTATATATATATTTATATATGTGTGTGTATGTCTGTGTATATATATAAATATGTATATATATATATATATATATATATATATATATATATATATATATATATAAATGGGAAAAAGCACTTTAAAAGAAGAAGAAGAATATATTATATATGCGTGTTTGTATATATATTTAAAACACTACAAAGATCGCTTGTGCGTGTATACATAAAAACCTCGCGATAAAGAAAGCTAGTTTGCTAACCAGTCTAGGAAGGCCAGTGGATAGTGAGAGTTGATACACTGTGTCTAAAAGACTGGAGATTGGGAGATTTTTTCGTGGGAGTAATTCGTGTCAGTGTTGAGGACAACAAATCCTAGCTGAATTACTTGTCCCAGAAAATAGAAGAGTCCATGACATCAACATTAATGTATATGTGGAATTATAGTACAGTAGATCTGCATTTTATTGAGTAAGTAATTGATTCTCAGTAAAAAAATGCCGTACTACTTCCTAGAGAAGAAGCAAAACACAAAGTGATATCGTATGGAAAAGAAGAATTTAGATTTAAATAGTAATATGGGGGAGTGATTTTATAGCAGGTCAGCCACTGGGCTCAGTCCAGCACAAACAGATCGAGAGGGCTGAGTCAGGAAGGGCATCGGTCCGTGGAACATCTTCCAAAATCGATTATGAAATGGTCCGGCCACGAAGAGAAACAGGTGGAGGAAGCTTTCCAACAAGAGCGACCCCGACTAGGGATTAAGCCGAGAAGAAGAAACAGAACAGAGACTCAGCAGCCTTTAGTCCCAGTATAGATGTAGGGAATGTGTGACCACACCTTGGAGGAAGATAAGTTAGAGGAGTATAGGGATACGTTCACAGAATGAGAAAATAAATAACAAGTCCAGAGTATTCTTTTAACAGAAAACACGAATTAAATTGGATGGTTAACGTCATGGTATGGAAGCAATGCTACTCGTGGCTACGTCATCCTTAGTCCCAACCCCCGCCCCCGCCCCGCCCTACAAAGTGTATTGAGGAACGTAATATAAGTGAGTGTTGAGCACGCATCAAAATTTCAACATGGAGAAATATGGTGAACTTAAAAGGCTGAGTATTTGTAGTTCTCTTTAATTGTATTGGTGTGTGTGTGTGTGTGTGTGTGTGTGTGTGTGTGTGTGTGCGTGTGTGTGCGTTTACAGTAAAACATACTGAGATACTGTCATAGACAAGGTTTGAGACTCCATTACGTCCCCTAGCGTACAAAGATCTCTTGTGGGTGAGAAAATAAAATCTCGGAAATCATTCGCACAAAATGTTCTCATTTTGTTACAGTTTTCAAATTAGACAGTTCATTCAAAGGACCAATCACTTCTTGAACAACACTATTCAATCTGCATGTTTGGAATACGAGCTGTAATCGTATGTGTGTGTGTGTGTGTGTGTGTGTGTGTATATGTATATATATATATATATATATATATATATATATATATATATATATATATATATATATATATGCCCTTGCGTATCGGGAGAGAGAGAGAGAGAGAGAGAGAGAGAGAGAGGACATGTATGGAGGGCACCAGGTGGATTCTGTCTCCCTACTTTTCAAGTAAATCCCGCTCCTCATCACCGACCTTGCTCCCCACAGCGCACAATGTGCTGTGTAGTATTCGCTCCACGAGCTCTCTCGCTTTTTTCCTGGCCGCTCTCTGTCTCTCCCCTACTCTCAGGTCGTGACTCCGCATCCAATACCTTCATTCTTCAGCCAGCAGTGGCGGCTGATCGAGTCCCAAAACGAGTGCATGATGCACAGAGGTCGGAGAGGTCACGCGGATCGGATTCGCAAAAGATTGAAACTATATGGGGAGACGAATATGAAAGATGTGATCTGAATCATATTCATTCCTTTCAGGGAGCCTTCGTGCTGTCAGTCTTCGAGGCAATATGCGCAGGTTATAGAGAGGGCCGTATTCTACGGCGTCTCGTCTATAGAAGGTCCTTGTTCAAATTCAAAGCGAATATATATATATATATATATATATATATATATATATATATATATATATATATATATATATATATATATATATATATAAAAATCGTGAAGATGGAACATGCCTACACTGTCCCGTATTGCTCTTCTAGTGTTTTTGGTGAATTTTGACTACAAATGCCCAATGAATTTAAAATACCACGATCAAATAAATCTGTATTTTTATATTGTTGCCTTCTTCATTTTAGATGAATTTGGGATGTTGATTCTAAAGAGAAATGAGGAAGATCCTGTGTCTAAGTCTAGTAGGCGAGTTAAAATTCACCCGAAAGTTCAGTGGAATCGAAGCGCATTTTAAACTAGCAAAATGTTGTTTTAATGTTTCGGAGAAGGTGATAAGTCAGCAATTTCATTTAAGATGCATTATTTTTGGTTTCAGAGTAAGCGACGCTGTCTACATTTACTCAAGTAATTATGCCATTCTCAGCACTGATGCTTTTCGTACGCAGACAATACACTCGTGTGAAGGCGCATTGGCACTCTCAAGTACTTGATGACTGATTACGAAACGGTATTTGTTGCACAGAAGTATTTCTCCAGAAGTGGCAATGATAACTGAAGCCGCTGAACCGAGAGATGCTATCAAATTATGCTCCGTAACTGGATGCTATAATTGGCATGGAGATGAATGCAGATTAGCGAGGAATCGCTTCATAAATCAATGAAGTTGTTCGGGTTGCGTTCATCATCAGACTGCTTCGTCGGGGAGGGATGAGATCTGCAGAGGATGGAAAGAGCTATCGGTGACTGACAGGTTTCATTTGTTATTGGAGGGTGCCTTGAGAACGCATACCCCCGCCAGGCCAGAAAAGAATGTTTTGAAATCGAAATATTGTTTTCGGGTGTTTGAGCTAGCAATATAACTGTGTATTATGCCACCGCATGATTCCTTTCGCGATCTCTAACCACCTGTATTGTATTGACTTTCATCTATAACGTATAGTTTAACAAAGAAACAGGCGGACGGGCGCAGGTTAACATGGAACTTTACCCCAGTTTCCATGGCGGCGGTTGGCAAAGCAATTAAATTTGTTACACTAACTTTGAGGGTTAATGAATAAAGTAATTAAGAAAGATTTTAACTTTTAAGGAACAGCAATTCGTAAGATCCGGTGATCATCAGTTCTTAAGATTTATTATTTTAATATAAAATGTTATAAAATTGCATTCGGTTTACTTACCGAATAATAATAATAATAATAATAATAATAATAATAATAATAATAATAATAATAATAATAAAACTGTACACGTATGCAAGAGTTTGGAATTTCTTCAAGTAATTTGTCAAATTACATCTTTGTTTATGCAATTTTTCCTCTAAGTTATCGTTAAATGGCTATTTTCTCGTAATATACTGCAATGATTTCGAAACATCCAGTGCCTATTTCGAAAATGCCTCGACTGGTGTTAATACTGATTAATTTTGTTTTTTCTTCCGGAGGATCAGCAGGTTCTCAATTGCAGTTATATAATATTCTACATCTAATAATTCCGAGGCCATTTCCTCTTGTTGTCATCAGTGAATTATGAAATGTACTAATATGAACAGGACGTCCTTTAAGACTGGAGACAGTGAGAGTAAAGTTTCAAGAACTGACTAACATTTAGTATGACACGCTCGTATAAGAGGGTCCCCGTGATGAGATTTTAATGAAAAATTTTACCTTGGGTTGAGGTGCTTGCTTGTGCAGCAAGCACGTCCTATCTTTGTTGACAGTTCCGCATCAAACAGCTTTTGAGTTTGGTACGTAGTTTGCTGTGAAACGTCTGTCATACCGAAATTATTATACTTATCCGCAAATTTCTATGGATAAGAATTGTACTTTCTTTCTGTCAATGGCCTCACTGTCTATTATTGTGTGTCACACGGCTGGGAACAGATCCCTCATCAGTACCCGGGTAACATCGCTAATTTCCATGTTCGTTCGCGTCGGCGCTTATCGAGTCTGTACACCAATTAAATCATTTATCAAAAGCAGCTCATAGGTTATTTAAATGGCATATAATAAGCAGTACGTAGTTTCAGCGAATAATGCATCTGAGGTGTAGCGTAGAAGCCAGTTTCATGAATAAAGAGACTAAGTGTTGAAACGAAGCCGCAGAGATGTGTCAGAACACAGCCGTAGTGGTGTACGTGGCCTTGGTGATAATTGATTTCATTCTGTACTTTCCCCTAACGATCATCCAGTTTGAACGGGTCAGGTATATATATCATACTACCGAAAATTTGTATAGATGATTTTATAAACAGCTGATGATGTATGAAGAACAGCAGGTTATTTAGCTGACCGGTTTCCTGACTCGTATATAAACGTTTGAACGCATTCGATTATCACAGTTTACTGAGATCTGTGCTCGTTGTGCAATTACAAGAGAAAGTCATGTTTTGTACTCACTGTATGAAATAACCTTACAGCAGGGCGCGTGTTGTGAAATATGCAGCAGTTGTAGGCCGTGAATCTTGGGCACACATCCACAAACACGTTCTGGAGTCCACTATATCGTAAAACATAACGCTTACTCCACACTCAAGTCACCCACACTGGCACTGCCCAAACACAAACTGCCTGTTATCGCCCTCCTCTTTGCTAATCTTATCGGTCAGACGGTACCATGTGCCTTTTCACGGCGGATGTGTGAGCGAAATGGGTGAAACATAACGAAAAACGGTCAATGGCAAGAGGAGGAATCGCTCTTACCTTGAAAATGCGGACGGTGGTTGGTTGCTTAAAAGCAATGCTGCTGCATTGAAGGCGCTTATAGACGAATGTTTTACTCCGCCTCGTCATGAACCATGAGAAGATGGAAAGTACTATTTGGCACCCTCGACCCAGACTTGCACCTCAGAGTATTTTTCGATCGCCCCTCCGGTAAATTGCTCTTCTTCCGCTCAAGCTTCCGGGATGTTTAGGCTTTGCATAATCACTGATATCCTTATTCAGTAATGATCTAAAAAGTCGCGATAATTGCGGGTCATTTTCCCGTGTTTTGAACATTCCTCCCTAAGCTTAGCCATTACACCCGTTTATGTCAAATTTATCAGTGGGTCTAATAGTCTGTCTTCCGGGAACGAAACTAGAATATCTAAAGCGTATATGTTTGTCATTAACGACCACAGTTATGTGATCTGGTAAAATGAACATTAGTTGGTACCTTCTAGAATGTACTGTACCTACGATTTATTCTTCAAGCACGTTTATATAATATTGCATTTCTCTAGAAAAATTACACAGCATATTACATGTTCAGAGCTAAATACCATGGATGAGATACCCTAGAACTGACTCACAAGGCAACGCATGCTACAAGACTTCTAGGCCAGGACTAATGTTTATTTATAACTGTTATACGGTACAATTTCGCGATTTTTTTTTTTTTTCCACTGTCAAAAGCTCTGTTCTATTCTCTTAACGTTTTTTCTAAATTCGTATAGCCTCTCCCCTTAAAGCGCAGGCCTTTCACTTTCAACAACTTCTAAGCCCCACCGTACCCACCGTACCCCTTGAATAGCCTGATGAAGAGTTAGAGGAATTTATTTCTGGTGATAGAAATTCATTTCTCTCTATAATGTGGTTCGGATTCCACAATAAGCTGTAGGTCCCGTTGCTAAGTAACCAGTTGGTTCTTAGCCACGTAAAATAAGTCTAATCCTTCGGGCCAGCCCTAGGAGAGCTGTTAATCAGCTCAGTGGTCTGGTAAAACTAAGGTATACTTAACTTCGTACCCCTTGAATAATAATAATAATAATAATAATAATTCCTTGTTTTCTTTAGACCTGGGTTGAAAGGAGACTTTAGGTTGCCACTCCCAGTGGCCTCCGTACTTTTATGTCCCTCTGACCTGTCATGTTCAGCAAAGGTGGTGTTCATCTCATTTCAAAGTACCTATTTCCATTCATCGTCAGTAAAGTGCGGATGACTACTTGAACCTCCATTTTTCAGATGAAATTTGTTGCAGTCATTATTTAACGTCACTTAGACGTGAAGAAGAAGCCTTTTACTAGACAGTAGTTTTTAGAACAGATTTATGTTAGTATTTTTGAAGACTAAGAACACCTATACAACGTATGGTGTTTTTAAGGAAATCTACCGAGAAGGTAAATAAAAGCAACATTTTCCTCTTTCTCTCTCTCTCTCTCTCTCTCTCTCTCTCTCTCTCTCTCTCTCTCTCTCTCTCTCTCTCTCTCTCTCTCTCTCTCTCAGCGGTGGTTTCAAAATATTGCTATACAGGAAGTCCGGTTTTCTGTAACTTTCACTTTTTGCTTATGATTATTATGTTTTTTTTTTTATCCTGTTCATTTACTTATTTATGTGACTGCAGAAATAATCTGGTTGTTTGAAATTTCTGTAATTTTAGATTTAACATTAGGTGACAGAGGGACATCTGATTTTCATTTTCTTTTATGATTATGTGGTCTTACTTTCATCACAGCTAAGCTGTCACTAGTCTTTTGTTTCTATTATATATAGTTGTTACTTTGATATTGATTTATCTTTACCCCATAAATAACACCGTCAGTGCCCCGTGCATTTGCCTTGGGAAGGGAAAAGTTCATCTCGTAAAAAAAAAATATATATATATATATATATATATATATATATATATATATATATATATATATATATATATATATATATATATATATATATATAAGAATCCGTTGATTATTATGCCATATATTTCAATGTTCTCCCTTTACTTATCTCCTATTTTAATATTTCGGTGAAAGTAGACGATGATTTGAAATTTCGTTCGAAATTTAACGATAATTTCATGGTATGTTCGTGTTGAGTATCCTTCCTTTCAGATTCTCACATGAATGCGAGACTATAAATACAAGTACTTCGACATGATGCATATACTCCGGGAATATTGTTGTGTGTAAGCGCCTGGGGGATTACTCAGTGTTATGGAAATAGTTGAAGAGGATTCCGTCTAAGCCCGTGAACCAAGTGCTAGTTGAAAATAGCCATTGCGTTTGTGTGTGTGGGTGTGTGCATATATATATATGTGTATATATATATATATATATATATATATATATATATATATATATATATATATATATATATATATATATATATATGTGTGTGTGTGTGTGTGTGTGTGTGTGTGTGTGTGTGTGTGTGTGTATAACTGAATCACGAAAATATGGAACGTGATGAATATATAAATAAAGATAAAATCCACGAAGGAAACGGAAACACTGGAGTGCTGCGAGGCCTTTCGACCCTAGGTCTGCTAAGTAAAGGACCTAGCGTCGAAAGGCCTCGCAGCACTCCAGTGTTTCCGTTTCCTTCGTGGATTTTATCTTTATTTATATATATATGTAATGTACATACATGCATAAATTTATATAACTGGAATCTTTGTGTGTACCATGTTATATATAAGTATTTTCGTAGCCTTTACTGCTACCACTTATCAGGTTATATGAAGTTATCATAATAGTCTCTCAAGCCACATGAAAGACAATATCTCAGGAACATCGACATTAGTGATTCAGACATCGCCTATACCTTTCGACTAATACGGCATAATCCGAACGTAGACACAGATAGTGAGCTAATGGACAAGGCCAGACAATAACTCTTACGCTGTTTAAGGTTCTTCGTTGTGCATCACTAAATTTGGACCTGTGTTGAGGACTAGATAATTTTCTAAGTCTCTTTAAGCTATTATTTAACTGGAGAAATTGGGAAATATTGTGGAAATATTTTCATTTGGACCTGTGTTGAGGACTAGATAATTTTCTAAGTCTTTTTAAGCTTTTATTTAACTGGAGAAATTGGGAAATAAGGAAATATCTTCATTTGGACCTGTGTTGAGGACTAGATAATTTTCTAAGTCTCTTTAAGCTTTTATTTAACTGGAGAAATTGGGAAATATTGTGGAAATATCTTCATTTGGACCTGTGTTGAGGACTAGATAATTTTCTAAGTCTCTTTAAGCTTTTGTTTAACTGGAGAAATTGGGAAATATGGAAACATCTTCATGCTGCAAAGGAAAAGGAATTACAGGTTTTTTCGATGTGCAGTTTGGTTGCAGAAGAATGATAATGTTACACAAAATGTCCGTTGTAGTATTAACTCAGCATAAGTTAAAGTAAAATGAAAAGCCAATTTTTCACCCCCAAATTTCGATTTTAATTGTAATTGCTGTTTGGTTTTTCTTTGCCAAATGGAATAAGATGAAATCAGCCCTTAACAAAACCACTTATATTCCTCTGAACCAAATATAAAATCTTGACATCTTTTCATTACTTTAAAGAAAAAAACGAAATATCTAACTTTGCTCTTATAGTGGAATAAAAGAAAATAAAGAAACGCCCACTTATATTTCTCTGAACCAAATGTAAATTCTTGACATCTTTTAAAGAAAAAACGAAATACCTAGCTTTACTGTTATCGTGGAATAAAAAAAATAAAGAAACCCTTCAATTTATCACTAAAAGTGAAAAAAAAAAAACCGATCCGTACTCCCAAAAAGTAATGAAATAAAATGACCTCACTCTCAACGCAGAGTGGAAAGACTACCTGACTGTAATAATAATGTGAAGTGTCAAAAGGACGTCCTGACCTTATTCTTAACGTAAAGTGATAACAAAAACCTACTGACCTTAATTTTAACAGCTGACCTTGCTCGTAACTTAAAGTGATAGGAGAAGCTCTTGGCCTTTTGACGTTGTGATAAAAAAACTGACCTTGTCAGAGAAATCTCTGACCTTACTTTTAATAACATAGTGATTAGAGATATTTGCTCTTCACGTTAAGTGGTAAAAGAAACCCCCTGACCTTTTTTTAAATGTGGAAAAAAATTATCAGTGGTCTTTACTTAAAGAACATGTTCCTGCGAGTAATGTAAACGAAAAGTTTTAAGAATGGCCTTTAACTGTAATACAGAATTTGTACTATTCTTCTTGCATATGAATACATTTTTATCCATTTATGTATTTATCAATTTATTCATTTCTTTTTTTAATAAGTTGGATCTCATCTTTCTGTATTTCCCTTTACTTCCTCTTACTTCTTCCTAATGAACACCATATTCTTTTGGGAGCTTGAGTTTCAAGTCAGTGGCCCCTGAGGGCTTGTTCCATATGAATAGGTTTCATCTGAATAATAATAATAATAATAATAATAATAATAATAATAATAATAATAATAATAATAACAATATATGAAGGGAGTAGACCCTCTTTTAAACAGGTCTTATTAAAAAGGATGGCTGTATTATGCGAATTTATCTTATATAGTGTCTTTTCTATCTTCCTTATGATTCGCTTTTCAGGCTCAGCGATGTTAGTCAGCAACTGGCCGATATTCATGTTGGAAAAGGATAGTGTGCGGAATATGGGAAGTCTTTTATTATAATATCCAATCAGAAATCGTTCGTCTAAAACTGAACCTGAATCGAGACGAACGATTTCTGATTGGATATTATAATAAAAGCCTTCCCATATTCCGCACACTATCCTTTTCCAACATGAATATCGGCCAGTTGCTGACTAACATCGCTGAGCCTGAAAAGCGAATCATAAGGAAGATAGAAAAGACACTATATAAGATAAATTCGCATAATACAGCCATCCTTTTTAATAATAATAATAATAATAATAATAATAATAATAATAATAATAATAATAATAATAATAATAATTGTATTAAGATTAATTGGAAGCAATACAAGTCAACCCCTCTTTATGTAAGTGTAAAGTACAGAAGCCATAAACATTTGATTTCGATTAAAACTTGTGAGAAATCCTTGTATGTGAATTTCTTACGGATAAGGAACATCATGGCCATTTATCACTTGAATAGTCAAAAGAAAATTTAATTCATTAAAACGGGCACTGAATGACGCAGTAGTTTCTGTTCTTTAAAGGTTCTAGACATGCTTTCATTAACATTACATAGCGACTGTTTTAGTTGCTAGTGAGGCTAGAGGGCTGCAAATTGGTACATTGATCATCCACCCTCCAATCATCAAACATACCAAATTACGACCCTCTAGCCTTAATAGTTTTTATTTTATTTAAGGTTAACGTTAGCCATAATCGTACTTCTGGCACCGCTATAGGTACCAACAACACATGCCACCACCGGACCGTGGCTGAGTTTCATGGGCCGCAGCTAAGAGTTTCGTGGGCCGTGGCTGAAATTTTCATACAGCATTATACGCTGTACAGAAAACTCGATTGTGTCGAAGAAACTTCGGCGCAAATTTTTACTTGTTTTATTAAAGAATAGGTACTGTGACTGCAAATTTTATATCCTCTTTTCAGTAAATATTTCTTAACGATGTCAGTAATGAAAATAATCTAAGGAAACAGTATTACTGGAAGAACATCAGTGGCTCATATTATAGCTGATCTTTTCTTGAAGGTTTCTAATTGACAATTACGAGTATCATATTGTTATGTAATACGATTTGTCTAGGAAATCGTTAGGTATTCTTTGATCATTAATTATTCTTTGATCACTACCTATTGTCTGTCTTTTTTCGTTTGGAAATTCATGAATATGAGAAAGTCTTCCCTCAGAGGGAAGCAGCCTTCTCACGCAGAGAAATACTAGGTAGGAGAACCGATTTGTGTAGCCTCTGTTGATTTTCATCAGTAGAAGTCACTTTAATCCATTTAACTTCGCCAGATCTGGTATCCAAAATACTTTCAAAACTTAGCTGTTCGCATCGTCTCATTGTGTAAATTGCAAATTGCGTAAATTGCATAGTGTTATAAACCTACACGTGTGACTTGATTCAAGCATTTTTTGGGGGGCAATAGGTCATTTCCAAGAGTTGTCATATAACGTTTTATCCTGTTCATTTATCATTTTTTTCTTTGAGAGTGGAGAGTCTTGCCAGTATGTGGTTAACCCGGGTCTTATTAAGTAAGATATAAAAGGGCAATGCAACGGATGGCTTAATTTCAGTCTCAGTTTTGTCCTGCTGAACTTCATTGTCATCGTTAAGGTTGTGCACAGGTTAATTGCTTTTACTAAAGAGCAAAGCAGCCGGTGTTCTGTTTCTGGAACTTCTCTTGTGCAACGTACTGTCTCTAATTGGGAACAGGTGCGAAGAGGCAGCTTTGAGAAGTGTACTGTCACTGATGAATGTGATTCCTGTAACCATAATAATTACATGATCTCCTTACTAGTAACGTACAACCTCTAAGTATTATATCATGACAGATTGAAGTTACGCCCTGCAAGTATGACACTGCATGACAGTGACAGAAACTATCAATGAAATGGCGACATAAGCATCTTTACTGCATCGTAATTGTATCAGATTTTGATGCATTACAATCCTCCAGTTTTCTTCATTCAAGTGATGCTCAGTTTGGGAGTGATTCTTGTATGGGGATTCCTTGTATCATTAGCTTAGCATAAACTCTCTACGGATACTGTGAATATCAAATGATTTTCATTTTCCACTTTTCCATGCTTCTGATCCGTAGATAAAATATTTATTACGTCTCTCTCTCTCTCTCTCTCTCTCTCTCTCTCTCTCTCTCTCTCTCTCTCTCTCTCTCTCTCTCTCTCTCTCTCTCTCTCTCTTGCTGTTGTAAAATTAAAATTATTCTTCAGCTAGCCCTGAGATTAGAAAAAAAGAACTTTAATCTTTGATATTGTCTTGGTCCATCTCTTCCCCATATTCATTATGCCATTTCACTCCTCCACGGGCCAAGATAATTGCATATTCCCACGGCCTTTCTTCCTCACTGGGGGAACCTCTAGAAGGGCTTGGAGGAGAATAAGCTTCTTGTCTAACTTTGAGCCCATGGCGGCCGAAAACGACTCGGACCCGACTACGAATGGGAACTCTTCAACTCTCTTTGAGGGGAAGCAACAGAACTGAAATATTCTTTACCAACGGCCAAAGTTTTGTTCTTGACCTGAATTATTGGGGGGTTTTAGGTGGTAGTAGATTGTCCGGAGTTATGTAGAGGGGAAGAAATAGTTCAAAATATGCCCTTGCGAATTTTGAGTCGGACACTGTACGTATTGCACTTTTCATTCTCTACGTAGTACATATGACTTAAGAAGAACTGTAAGTGTAAAAAGGGCAAAGATGCATTCTAGCAGTCGTAAAAAGAGTAATGTAAATCTAAAGCTTTAGAAGTCTAGATGGCTCGGAGTGTTGTGAGTTGGTCTGATCTTGTGGAAAGGAGGGGGGTGGGTAATAGGTTTGTGAAGAGTGTACCATCTGGTAGGTTCAGAGGGCGAAGTGAATGACTTAAGATGACCTGGTAATAGAGTGTGAAGGAAGTGTTTTAAAAGAAGGGATAAATAACCAGGAAATGACGAAGAGTGTACAAGATAAAGGTGAATGGTGCCGTGACTGTAGGTGGGCTTGATATGCTTTTGATGAGCCCTCTGTTTAGCGTTTGATGTGGATGACGTTGTGGAAGTATTCAATGAATGTGACAGTGATAGTAATCTTTTCTTCTTTTGGGAGCCACCTCTTTATATATATATATATATATATATATATATATATATATATATATATATATATATATATATATATATATATATATATAAATAATCAACACACAATCACGTGTGGGACAGAAATAAATTTCTGACTCACTTCTGGATCGAACCCAGGTCTTTCAGGTGGAAGGCAAGGGCGCTATCCACTAGGCCATAAAAGTCTAAAAGAAGTTGGAGCCTGAGAGCGCCCTTGCCTTCCACCTGAACGACCTGGGTTCGATCCCGACGTGAGTCAGAAATTTATTTCTGTTCCACACGTGATTGTGTGTTGATTATTTCTATCTTATTCACTCAGAAGGGATAATTCGAATGAAATGCTGTCTATTGGGTCATTGCTGAGTCGGGAAGTTGGGGAAAACTCGCTGGTATGCAAGCAGTTAGCTTGTCCAGGTAATTCCTTGGGTGCAGTTGCCCTCAGGTTCCAACTTCTTTTAGACTTGTATGGCCTAGTGGATAGCGCCCTTGCCTTCCACCTGAAAGACCTGGCTTCGATCCCGACGTGAGTCAGAAATTTATATATATATATATATATATATATATATATATATATATATATATATATATATATATATATATATATATATATATATATATATATATATATATATATATATGTGTGTGTGTGTGTGTGTGTGTGTGTGTGTGTGTGTGTGTGTGTCGAGGTTATAAACATACATATACACCAATTGAGAGCTGACTCAGGCGCACACATGCATCAGCATTCAAAAGGCTTTGCTTACGAGAAAGACTGCGCCACAGAATGTACAAGGAGAACGAGAAAAGGGTTTTATTCTGCTGTTAAATCCATCCAGAGTGTTCCTGCACTTTTGTAAATTTCTAGTGTAATTCGACCGGTGTAGGAAATGTGGTAATATCTCTGTAATATCGTTTTGGTTGCTTTTCCTTCCTCATAAATGTTATGAATGCAGCTATTTTTCAACGCTTATTCTTATCATTTCTTCATTTATTGCATTGTTTCACCTTGTTGGCGATTTTGTTTTCCGGCATTCTCTCTCGTTGGCAGTTGTATTTCCTGATGTCCTTTCAATGCGAGCATTGCTGATGGCCAAATGATATTTTCAGAGAATAGACGTACTGTTAAAATCTTGAGACAGCCTTTGTATATTGCAGCTGCATTGCAGCTGTTTAATATATAACATTTAAGAACGCCGTAGACTAAATCTAAGTAGATGCCTTGGTATTTATATTCCATTCATCAGAAGGGAACACAGGTCAGACATGAAGATATCTGGTGATCCAGTCTCTGCACTGGATCTAATGAAATTGATCATCTTTTCATATTTCATAATTCCCTCTGAAGGTCAGAACGAGAATGATTTAATTGAAATATCAACAATGTCAGAGGCGACACATTTCAGCCATTAACATCTCTCCTTATATATAGTAACTGTCACGAGTAATGTCTCTTGTATCATGTCGGAGCATTCCACTGAGAAAATTGGTTCCGGTTTGCGTTTGCAGTTTAGAGTGAACTCGAACTGTTGTACGGACGGCGAAATATCTTTTTGGAAAAGCGTGAATTTAGCTTTCAAAATCTGTGTTCGTGGCTACTACAAATATATATATATATATATATATATATATATATATATATATATATATATATATATATATATATATATATATATATATATATATATATAGTATATATTACACACACATACACACACACACACACACACACACACACATATATATATATATATATATATATATATATATATATATATATATATATATATATATATATGTGTGTGTGTGTGTGTGTGTGTGTGTGTGTGTGTGTGTGTGTGTGTGTGTGTGTGTGTGTGTGTGTATATATAGATATATATACATATACACATATATATAAAGTGTGCATATTTAAACACGTCAACAAAGTGCATACGTAGCATCCATTTACGAATGCGCCCACAGAATTATATGTATATATGTGTGTGTCTCTGTGCGTGTGTCTGTGCGTGTGTTTGTGTGTGTTTGTGTGTATTTATATCATCTCTTCCAACTCTATTATGGCCTCCCGTGTCCTTCCTATGCTGTGTCTTCCGCAAATCTCCACTCACTTCTCCCCCCCCCCCGCCCCCCCAATCATCTCTCATAGTTCTCAGCCAAGTAGGTCTAGAGCCCAGCTGACATTATCACGTACTATTCCCCTGGGGTTGCGCAAAGGATACGTCCAAGCCATCTACATTTCCCTTTCGTTATTATCATCTACAGTGGGCACTACCCTTATGGTGTCATTTCTACCTCTATCTTACGAACTTGCTCTTAATAATCTCCTTAAAATTTCATTTTTAAAACCATAAAATCTCTCAGGTATAGTTCGCTGTACTACCATGATTCATGTCCTTTCTAGACTGAAATATAATCTCACTTTCGTACGCAATTTCAGGCAACCTTATTCCCAAGTCTTACTCGTCCGCCCATTGTTTGATTTGCAGTTTTTTGGTCTTTCGCTAAATTCCATCCCGAGAGATCCTGAATGGGATGTAATTGTACCTATTTTTTTTTTTTTACTTCAACCTCATTAATCCTTTCTCTGTCTAATGTTATTTCATCCCTTTGTGCGCACTCTGTCTCCATTACATTTGTTTTCCTTAAATTTATCTTGAGTCCCGTTTTTCGACATGAAGGATGCATTCTATTAAGCGAGTTTTCTTAATCTTAATTATGGCAGAAGGAACAACAACAAAGCTAAGATAGCACACGCGCATGCACACACGCACACACACACACACACACACACACACACACACACACATATATATATATATATATATATATATATATATATATATATATATATATATATATATATATATATATATATATATATCTATATATATATATATATATATATATACATATATATATTTACACTGTACTTACAATGGGTATATTTGAAGAAATTCATAAAAGTGTAAGCATAATATGCTGTTGGAAAATACTAAGAGCATATATATAAATATATGTATGTATATATATACATATATAAATATACATATACATATATATATATATATATATATATATATATATATATATATATATATATATATACACACACAGTGTGTACTTCTTCTTCGTTTTAACGTGCTTTCTAACAAATTCATAAAATTGTAAGCGTAATATATATATATATATATATATATATATATATATATATATATATATATATATATATATATATATATATATATATATATTTATATATATATATATATATATATATATATATATATATATATATATATATATATATATACATACTGTATATGTGTGTGTGAATGTCTGTGCATGTATGTTAGTGAAAATAAATGTTAAGTGTCCTGATTCGACTGTGATCCATGAACGAAGACCGAACTATATTTCGTCTTTATGCAATTTCGAAGGATGTATTCTTTTTGGGATAAGATCAAATCACTAAGTTCCAAATAGAGAATTAGTTTCAGACTTATTTTCACGTTTATATACACAAATGGTTATAGAGTATAAAAGGGCTTTTCAAGGAAAAAGTCAATAAAAGATGTTTACACTAAGAGCATTTAAGAATTAAATGTGTTCCTATTTTCCTTACATACCTTAGGGAGTAAGTTATTTACGTTTGTAATAAATCAATTAACCTCTAATAAGAAAAAGGCCTTAACAGCACATGAAATTGATTGAATCTCGGTAATTCAGATGAAACTGTAGAAACCTGTAAGCATTAAAGTGGAAAGAATTAAAATTATGTTAAGGGCAGCGGTTCAATACAGGAGTGACATGTCGTTGGAGTGACATAACAAAGGAGTGAAACCTCAGATATAAATATCAAAGGAGTGACAACCATCCAACCAATATTTAAAGCGTGTTCACAATTCAGTGGTTCTAGTTTTTAAGATCAAATCTCAATAATTTGATAATTTTTTAAATTTGTGGTTACTTCGTCACTTCATCGTTACGTCACTCCAATAAAACGTCACTGCTTTGAAACGGTATTATGTCACTCCTTTGTTAAACTACTCCTGTGAAATGTCACTCCTTTGTTTTACCACCCCAATAAAATGTCACTCCTTTGTTATACCACTCCAAGAAAATGTCACTCCTTTAAAATGGTATTTATGTCACTCCTTTGTTATACCACTCCAATAAAATGTCACTCATTTAATACGGTATTTATGTCACTCCTTTGTTATACCACTCCAATAAAATGTCACTCCTTTAATACGGTATTTATGTCACTCCTTTGTTACATCACTTTAATAAAATGTCACTCCTTTAATACGGTATTTATGTCACTCCTTTGTTATATCACTCCAATAAAATGCCACTTCTTTAAAACGGTATTTATGTCACTCCTTTGTTATATCACTCCAATAAAATGCCACTTCTTTAAAACGGTATTTATGTCACTCCTTTGTTATATCACTCCAATAAAATGCCACTTCTTTAAAACGGTATTTATGTCACTCCTTTGTTATATCACTCCAATAAAATGTCACTTCTTTAAAATGGTATTTATGTCACTCCTTTGTTATATCACTCCAACAAAATGTCACCTCTTTAAAACGGTATTTATGTCACTCCTTTGTTACATCACTCCAACAAAATGTCACCTCTTTAAAACGGTATTTATGTCACTCCTTTGTTATATCACTCCAACAAAATGTCACCTCTTTAAAACGGTATTTATGTCACTCCTTTGTTACATCACTCCAACAAAATGTCACCTCTTTAAAACGGTATATATGTCACTCCTTTGTTATACCACTCCTGTGAAATGCCACTCCTTCGTTGTGAAGTGTATAAGACAAACAGACAACTAGGTAGACAAATGACGCACGTTTCGGGATAGAATAGAAACACGAATGAGGAGAGCGAAGAGTGAAAGCGTAAACGGAGAAGGAACAGAGAACTGGCGATATACGAAACAAGATGTAGCGGCGGCCGCGAGTTGATTTTCAGGAAGTGTTTCCCATCCAGACAGTTGTTGGGGCCAAATTGAAAAATGTTGTAGCCCCAAAACTCTCGATGGAAACCGATTATATCGCCTCGAAAAGTTACGATCTGGCGAAAGTTGCTCTTCTGTGGTCTGTAGGGTCTGAATTTTTATGTCGCCCAAGTTTATTACTTTCTTCCAAACAGCAACTGTATTTTGGGGGGGAAACTTTTTGTTTTATTCCGGGATAAAAAAAGGATCAGTTTAGAAAGACTTTATTTCGCGTGGATGTTCTTGGCGTTAGCGTTGCCCTCTGTATATATATATACGTATATGTATGTATATATATATATATATATATATATATATATATATATATATATATATATATATATATATATATATGTGTGTGTGTGTGTGTGTGTGTGTGTGTGTGTATGTATGTGTGTATGTATACGTGGGACTGTATTGGAAACACTCACGCACGCACACACACACACACACACACATATATATATATATATATATATATATATATATATATATATATATATATATATATATATATATATATATATATATATATATATATATATATATATATATATATATATATATATATATATATATATATATATATATAATGTATGTATGTGTGTGTATATATAATTTTCCTAACCAGGTCCCAGACGTTCCTGGATATAGAAATAATGCTAACATTTAAAACGACAATAAAATTTATCAGAAATATCTTTTTAGAGGAAAGGTTA
>JANJGK010000011.1:6604131-6616631 GCA_039081455.1 Macrobrachium rosenbergii | reverse complement strand
CGTATCTTTTTTTTTTTTTTAACACTGTTCTTGAGAAAGTGGAACACACTAAAATCACGAAGTCTTTGATTTCTGGTTGAGATCAAAAGGCCAGGCGTCCCAGGAAATTAAGAAACTGCAACTCTAGGAGTCAGTTCGTGACGTCTCAGAACACGAAAACGAAGAGATAAAAATATTGAAAAGGCTGTTGGTGTAAAAAGAGAAGTAAAAAGAGAAAAATATGAAGTAAAAGCAAATTATTTGACATTTTTTTCATTGCTTCCATATTGCCGAATTTGGTGAGATTATCTGTATTTCTGAAAAACTTCAGAAATACAGAAGATATGAAATACTACTATGAAAATCCTATAAATACTAATATGCTTAGTGACCGGGAAAACATATGTAAATTATGATGTATTTAAAATGAATTGGCCTTCAGAGGCTATTTTTCCTTAAGAAGATAATCATTTTTCGGTCTTGCTTCTCCATACTCACAACACCGCACATCTGTTTTATATATACATATATACACACACACACACACACACACACACACACACACACATATATATATATATATATATATATATATATATATATATATATATATATATATATATATATATATATATATATATATATATACAGTTTGTATATATTCGCTGCAAAACAGTGTTGGGACTGAAGTCCAAAAAAAACGAGAGAATCGTAAATCATTGTGAATGGCCCATAACACAAAAATCTTTGCAGCCTCATTCTTCTCCTGACAGATATATCATTGCTAAAGACCTGTTCCAAGGTCAGTTATGACTCCTTAGAGGACCTCTGATAAATGGAAACGCAGCTCATGTCGCCTAAGAAATGTTTTTTGTAAGTGGTAGATGGCATAAATTCAAACAATTCTCTCGCTTACTGGAACTTTGTGTTAAGCCCACCAAGGAATTCCTTTGTATAGGCAGTTATAGAAAATGCTACGTAGAACTCTACACGTAAGCATTGGTAACGAAATTTATCATGGCTAAGCCTTCAGTAGATTATTTAACAAGTAATTAAAGTTTTAACAGCTATTATTTGCTTTAAGAAAAGCCATGTCTTACTTTGAAAGACTTCGTATAAAAACTGGTACACGGTAAGAGCATTCAGGAATTCGTTTGCACTGACAGAAACGCACTGCTCTCTTAGGGGAACGTAGAATTTTAGCATAAACTGACGTTGATATTAGGAGGTATACTTTATTGTGAACTGATAAAACGTGATATCATTAAACCTTCAGAATGTTAATTCGCGGTCTCAGAGAGGTTTACATGGCTATAAGGCATAGCAGAGTTAATTAAACTCCCTGGCACGAAGGAGCATGAAGAGAAGACGAAATATTCAGTGGACTATCATCCACTGAAAGAAAGCTTCTCAATGAGACCGGGTCTACCAGTGACGTGAGTGCTGATGATAATTTCTCATACTCAGCTAATTATAGCGTATCATTTCCAAAGAATACGTGGAAGATAAAGCTGAGGGTCACCAAGGCCCTTTGTGACAATGAGAGAGACACAACAGGACTTCAAGTTAAAGATACAGAATCCTGGAATGCTTATCGGATACTTAAGCAAACGGGTTATTAAAGATTCCGTTTCTTAGGAGTAACGATCCCTGAAGAGTATCACATCTTGGGTACGCGAAGGTGATAATCTTTAAGAAGGGAGAAATGAATCTTTATGGAGGGAGAAATGAATCTTTATGGAGGGAGAAATGAATCTTTATGGAGGGAGAAATGAATCTTTATGGAGGGAGAAATGAATCATTATGGAGGGAGAAATGAATCTCTATGGAGGGAGAAATTAACCTTTATGGAGGAGAAATGAATCTTAATGGAGGGAGAAATTAATCTTAATAGAGGGAGATATGAATCTTTATGAAGGGAGAAATGAATCTTAATGGCGGGAGAAATGAATCTATATGGAAGGAGAAGTTAATCTTTATGGAGGGAGAAATTAATCTTTATGGAAGGAGAAATTAATCTTTGTGGTGGGAGAAATGGATCTTTATGGAGGGAGAAATTAATCTTTACGGAGGGAGAAATTAATCCTTATTGAAGGAAAAATTAACCTTTATGGAGGGAGAAATGAATCTTTGTGGAGGGAGAAATGAATCTTTATGGAAGGAAAATTTAATCTTTATGGAGGAAGAAATTAATCTGTATGGTGGGAGAAATGAATCTTTATGGAGGGAGAGATTAATCTTTATGAAAGGAGAAATGAATCTTTATAGAGGCAGAAATCAGTCTTTATGGTGGGAGAAATGAATCTTTATGGAGGGAGAAATTAATCTTTATGAAAGGAGAAATGAATCTTTACGGAGGGAGAAATCAATCTTTATGGTGGGAGAAATGACTCTTTATGGAGGGAGAAATTAATCTTTATGAAAGGAGAAATGAATCTTCATGGAGGGAGAAATAAATCTTTATGGAGGGAGAAATGAATCTTTATGGAGGGAGGAATTAAAGAGAGCACCCTTGCAATCGCGTCATCAACCTGGGGAAGTGGGTAACAAATGGAGAGAAGTGAGGGAGTCCTGCCATACCATACTTGGATATTTCTCCCTTTTTTTTCGTGTTGCCACGTAGATTAAACACAGCCTACCGTATAGTTATACCTTACATAACAAAATGAAAATCAACTTTAAAATTATTGTAAATTCTCAACACTGAAGTTCATTTCTCTTTCTGTGTCTGAATTCTGGGGGGACATGTCTCTTAATCACATGCAGAGTGACATTCTGAAAAGTCTCGCACTCATTATCGAGAGATGTAATTATCACCGAGTCATTAGAAGAGAATAGATTAAAATGCTATAGTTTTACTGTAGAGAAAACTACGATATTAATGGGTTATGCCAACACTTATAAATCCACATCTGAAATTTTAAATACAGAACCATAAGTAGAATACGATAACAACTGGAATTTCAGTTCCCCTTCTTCATCATCGTTTCGTTTTCACAGACTTGAATTCTGTACAGTTCTGCACATTGGATTTATCTATTAATCTTCTATTTCACGTTTAATCTTACAAACCAGAACTCAGAGATGGGCTGCTTTGAGTCTCTAATTCCTTCGTAATATCTCAATTATGTTTCTCATTTTCATGCCTCGTCATATATCCGGGCCTTATAATGGTGTTGGTTATATCCGTCTTCCATCCGACCCGTTTTGTGTTTAGTCATTTCCGATGAAACTTAGGAATGCCTTCATATAAATTCTAACGCAGCACATTGCAACGACAATTTTAACAGCTCGGTTCCAGAGTTCCAGGTGGAGGGAAGGAGGAAACGAAGAACTGGAAGACCAAACTTCAGATAGGGGGGATAAGGCAACAAATGACATGCTGGAGAAAGGTTTTAAGAAATCAGGATGCACTGGACAGAGGAAGGTGGAGAAGGCTGAAAGGAAATAGCGACCGCCATGTAGAAATGGGCAAAGCTGGAGACAAAGAAGAAGAAGAGGAGTTCCGGAGAAACTGTGAAAATACCTTCTTTAAGCCATACCTCCCTCAAGTTTACCAGTTTCCTGTTGCCAGAAACTGTAACCTACGGTCCCTTGGACATATATTTCCTGAAGTATATGATATGACAAGGGAATTTTCCGTGTCTCTTTCAGAATGACAGTGGGCGTCGTCTCGCCTGACAGCCTCCTGAGTGACTTTTTGAGTGAATGTATACAGGAAAGCCTTGTTTGTGGTAGAATACTTCAAATGATTTATTGTTGTGTCAGTGGCGGCTGATATATTTGCCTTTCAGAGGTCGGTTTTTATACAGGAAGACCTGCACGTACCCCTACCTTCATACAATCCGTGCTCTACATCCGGACAGTAAGTATTATTATTATTATTATTATTATTATTATTATTATTATTATTATTATTATTATTATTATTATTCAGAAGATGAACCCTATTCATATGGAACAAGCCCAACTAAAATAAATTTTATGAAGATGGATGAAACTAAACTTCTCTTTATCAATAGTCCTTTAAGGAGCCATAACTAACCCTTGGAATAAGGATTTAGCAATGACATATCCTGGCAGGAGAAAAATGGCAACAGGCATATTTCCTATCGTTTTTTTGCACAATGAATATAAAGAGATGCAGAGCAGGATAGGAGTGGATAAACTGAGCAGACATAAATATGAAAAACTCGAGGGGTAACGAGAGATTATTCTCGAATGATAACATTAGACCCATCGTGAGGTATTCGGTAGCCATGATCGTACGTGTTTTTTTTATATGATCTTACGTGTTTTTTTTTTTATACTCAAAAAGACGAGAGTCACTTATATCTGGTTTACTTTTCATTCAGCTCTTGTTCTTTTATTCATTCATAAAAAAAAAACTTGGCTATATAAATTACCCTTTCTTAAACTCTTCATTATTCAGCCACTTCAGATACAGTCACTTGTGGAACTTTCCCATCACTGCGCACACTGACCTTTCACCTTTGTCTCATTACAGTCTCCCAGAGAACGTCGTGTAATTGGAACTAAAGAAGTTCTGTGGAAGATGCAGTGCATTACTATCCTAATACAGTTCAACTTGTATTTTAATATTTTACTAACATTTTTTATTTATTTATTAATTTGTTAATTTATCTAATTTTCTAACAACTGATCTCTCTCTATACTTCACATTGCCTTCTGTTACTTCTTTGGAATGAACACCATATAATTTGGAAGCTTGAATTTCAGGTCAATGGCCCTCGCGGGCTTGTTCCGTACGAATAGGGTTCATCTACTGAATAATAATAATAATAATAATAATAATAATAATAATAATAATAATAATAATAATAATAATAATAAACTGCCAGAACACCCAGCCTTCTTTAATTAAAGAAGTAAACTGCCCCTTATTTCTTTTCTGTACAAAATCAACGTAAGTTCAATATATATATATATAGTATATATATATATATAAAGATAAAATCCACGAAGGAAACGGAAACACTGGAGTGCTGCGAGGCCTTTCGACCTAGCGTCGAAAGGCCTCGCAGCACTCCAGTGTTTCCGTTTCCTTCGTGGATTTTATCTTTATTTATATATTCATCACGTTCCATATTTTCGTGATTCAGTTATACATATATATGTATATATATATATATATATATATATATATAATTTTTTATTTACAGTATTTTTTTTTGGGGGGGGGCGGGTAATAATGCTGGGTATAGGGCTATTTGGCGATTTCCATGTTATGTAGAGAGGCAAGAATTCTATTATTTGAATTTCTCGGTATCCTGTAGGGGTGAAAGTGCGGTTGCCACAGGCTTCAGGGGAAGCCTGGACCTGAGTTCCCTTCTGCTTGGAATTCATCGTAATTGTGTTCAGAGCTGTTGGCATTTTCCTAGATGGAAATGTTTAGGTTCTTCTGTTTACTACAACTACGGTGGAAAGCAATCCTTAACAATGGAATGACAGGAGACATGTTTGTGTTTTGCTTCAAGAGAAATACACACACACACACACACACACACACACATATATATATATATATATATACGTGTGTGTGCGTGTGTTTGTGCATGTGTGTGTTTGTGTGTTTACGTGTGTGAGTGTGTGTTGCTATAAATGGCACATGGAGTAAACGAGTTCATTACTTGTTCCAAAAGTAGCTTGTGAAATATTGGTAAATTACCAGAACACCAAGTTGGATCGAGATCCTGAAATGATGTGAATGTTGACAAATGTTTTTTTTTTTAACTGGAATCAGGAGAAAAGTCCCACGAAAAGAAATTCAAGGCGAATTATTTTATCAAACATATTGTTTTGATCCCTTGTGGAATACAGGAAGAAGATCTTGGAGCTTAACAGAAGAGTAATTTCCGTACTTTTCTAATTGATGATTCTGTATAAGCATTTATAATCCATTCCGGGTTCAGAGAAGACAATAGTATCTCTCTCTCTCTCTCTCTCTCTCTCTCTCTGTGTGTGTGTGTGTGTGTGCGTGTGTGTGTGTGTGTCGCGCTCCTGAGAGTGCTCATTAAATTATAATCCAGTTTGCCCTAGGCTAACAAATCACACTTTGCTCCGTGGCATTTCCTACTGGCATCTTTTCTCAGACTCCACCATCTTTTTTTTTTCCTTTCGTAGCGCTCGGATAATATCTGTTTCCCAATCCCTTCTTCCCTATCAGAGAACCCCTCCGAAGGGACCCGAAGTAGAATATGGTTCTTGCCTAACTTTGAGCCCATGGCGGCCAGAAACGACCCTGACCCGACTGCGAATGGGGATTCTTTCCAAGTGTCCCTGGGAAGGAACAGCTCTGAATTGTTCTTTACCAACGGCCGAAGTTTTGTTCCCGACGTAAATTACTGGACCGAAAGAAAAGACTTAGGAAGACGGTGGATTAACGGCGGTTAGTAGAGGGATTGGTGAATTGCTCAGTGATGGGTGCGGAAAAATTCTACGTATACCGTCCCACTTCCAAAATTCAGTAGTTGGGTCAGTTTTGAAGGGAAAATTGTGAATTTATGCGAGGACAGGGATTCAAGTTTCTATCATAGATGCTTGAGAAAGTCTTTGCGTTATTCTGTTGATATATTTACACACATACTCATACAAACACACACACATATATATATACACTATATATATATATATATATATACACACACACACACACACACACACACATATATATATATATATATATATATATGTATATATATATATATATATATATATTTATATATATATATATATATACATACACATATATTATATATAATATATATATGTATATATATATATATAATATATAGTATATAGGTATAGGTAAATACATACATATATAGGGGTGTATATATTATATATAATGTATGAAGAATGTTAGTCATCAACAGAAAAACTATTGGAAATTCTTGCACTTTCACACATGTAAATGAACGTTTTTCCGGAGGAAATTAAATTTGCCAAGAAATAAACAACAGCATATCTGTACTGCAACATTGTTTAGAGGTGAAAATGAAAATTGCGAGACAAATTTCACCTCTGTGCATTAGTAATGCGATATGGAAGGGGGAGAGTGGAATAAGAAACGCCCTTGATTCTCCTATTTCACAGCAAAAAGCAGGAAGTCCCTAGTAAAACCTTTTTAAATTCTGATTACGATATGAACATAAGAATTTCTGTCTTTAGGCTAGAGGAGTAATGAGTTAATCGTTTAGTGGTGCTATTTACGTTGCTTCTCTTCTTTTTTTTTTAACGTGCTTGTTTTCCAACTTGTATGGGGTAAGCACGATGCCTTCTTTGTCCCCGTTAATGTTATTACTGATACTATTTTTCGACCGTGGTACTTTAGTCCAATTAAAAAGAAAACTGACTGATTGGGAGGTTAAAAAGCCTATGGAACGAATAACTGATATTTCGAGGAAAAGCTTAGATTAAGCACAGATCACGAGGGAGAGGAGATGGAAGACGAATACAAGAAAGGAAAATGGAAGAGTGTTTGGAGGAATAACAGACAAAGGCAGAGACATAAAAAGAAGATGTTGCAGTGTTGGATTGATTTTCAGGCATTGTTCCCATCCAGACAGTTGTTGGGGCCAAATTGAAAAATGTTGCAGCCCCAACATTCTCGGTGGGAAACGATTATATCTCCTCTCAGAGTTACGGTCTTACGATAGCTCTTCTTCTGTCTTTTTATTGATTTAATTTGAATATTTACGTCTCTCAAGTTTATTGAGTTCTTGAAAGCAACAGCCGCCGTTTGAAAGAAAACACGTCTGTTTTTCATGATGAACTCACCGAAATATTTCTATATTTTTTACGCTAATCCTGTTTAAAAGCATTGGAGAAAGGCTCTTTGGCTGTATAAGGAAAACGTTTTTTCATATATTCTCTCTCTCTCTCTCTCTCTCTCTCTCTCTCTCTTTACACACACACACACACACACACACACACACATATATATATATATATATATATGTGTGTGTAAGATACGTCTCAGTGTATCCTGTTGCCATCTACTGACCTAAGCAGTGAAGTACGTACCTGGAATCAAATTAGTGTGTCATACTCATAGATAACTTTCAGTCGATCATTGGTTTTGTCATCTTCCTTTAAGATACGCCGTCCTTATGATCCTAAAATTGACACAACAGCACTTGGATGGAGGAACGGAGATCACCACAGAATTCCGGAATGCCCGACGTATACTTTCAAAGCTGGCTAAAAAAATGTATTTTATAAAAAAACCATCTCTTGGGAATATCACCTCAGCCACTTGGATACGCAAGGCTGATAATCTTGACGGAGAGAGCAATTAAGAGCTTACCTTGCAATTGTCTTATCTACCTTTTCCACTTAAGGGGGGATAGGAGCGAGGTTTAGCGGGAGAAAAATCTGAAGAAAGACAAAAGAGATAAGTCCTAGACGACGCGAGGGGAAAGAACAAACGAAAAGAGAGGAGGCCTGAAGAAGAAAATGATTCTTTTCTCGTTCGAGACTTTAGAAAAGCTGTGGGGGAAACTTCGCCTTGTCTCTGACCTTGTCGTTTTCTCGTTACGTCACTAAACGTGGGACGTGTTGTACTCATCATTGTTGAGTAAAAATACTCGATGATAACCACTCTAGATTTATTCTGGATTTCAGTATTAAAGATGTACATAATCTTTATAACAGACTATCAAGCATCTTATGTTGCAAGCATTGGATTTTCTGAAATTTTAACATTCATAGAGAGAGAAGTGAGTCATTGATTCGTTAGAGAGAAATTATGTCGAGATAAAGTAGTCTTGATGTAATGGAGGATAATCCTTGGTAATAAACATAAATCGATATTTTAACAAACATTTTTGCTTGCAGAACTTTATAAGCAACATTAACAATCGCATTTAATCTCTTGCAGCAATTAAAAAAGAATTTTTTCCATGGTTTGATTCTTAACACGGCCACCTGGAAATCATACCTTCTTTCAGTATATTAATCTTCAGAATCATTGGAAAATTGGAATGCTTGCTGTCTTCGGTGGCTACTCATGTGAGGTAAAACACTTATTTAAAACACTTATTTATGTATGAGAATCTGTGTACTTTATTTATAGTAAGAAATAACAAGGGGAAGTATGAGGGAATGACAGCTTCTCTTTTCCTTCTTTATGCTATTGTAAGAATGAAGGCACAAATCCTTCCATCACAGTCTCTCCCCTTTCACCTGTTCTTCGGATGCCCTCTTCCTGTTCCCTTCACCCTCGCTGAATGGTCCTTCTTCCCTTTCATCCTCCCTCAGCTTCTTTCCCCCCCTCTCTACCTCCCCCATTCCCCATTGCACAGGTAGATGAGACGATTGCAAGGTGTTCTCCGTAAGTGCTCCCTCCATCAAGATTATCGCCCCTGTGTACCCAAGAGGCCGAGATGATATTCCCAAGCGATCGTTACTCCTGAGATACGAATTCTTTAACCCGTTTGTAGAAATATACGTTCAGGCATTCGGGGATGCTGTCGTGGTCTCCGTTACTCCCTTCAAATGTTGCCGTGCCCGTCGTAGAGCCTCGACGGGCGTCGTCACTTTCACCCGTCAAGACGATTCCACAATCAATGGCCCCTTAGTAGTTACCAATTTTGTGGCCGCGTCACTGGGGGATTCTCTTCCCGGTGACAGCGGCTCTCCGCCATCTTCTCTGGGATTTATTCGGCCCCTTAGGTCCAATCTTACCTTCGAAATCTGTTCTGTCACGTTCTGGAATTGCCCGTTCGCTTTTTCGTCCATTTATTTGGAAGGATTCTTTGGCTCCTTAATTTAGCTTTGCGCCGGATGTTTCACTGTTTATTTGATGAGGATTATTTTTTAGAATTATTATTTTAGTTAAATTGCAGTACCATACTTATAATTTTTCATTAGCAGATTATGGTTTACCCGTGGTTATATATCATAGGTTGAATGAACCTCAACCATTATACTACTAGGAAATGTCTTGTGAAAAACATAAATTACAGAATTCACTGTCTAAATAATTGCAAAATCATTATTATAACAGTTAATATTAAGGTTAAAATAAGAAAAATTGCAAATTTACCGAAGTAGAATTATATTATTAAGAAATAAAATGTAAAATATATAATCTGTACAATTCACTATGTCAGTATAGTGCAAAATCATTTTTGTAATATGTTAATATTAAGGCCATACTAAGAAAAATTGTACCTTTATCTAAACAAAATTGTGGCCAAACCACACTTTACATTACTCTCACTAATACTTAACTTTCTAAACTATTCCTTATCATGATTAGCTAGCTAACTGCCCTCATTCTTCTTTCACCCATCTTACCTATCACCTAAAAAAAAAAAAAAAAAAAAATATATATATATATATATATATATATATATATATATATATATATATATATATATATTTCTAATCTGCGTTTTGTATCTCTATGGTACTGAAGTTAACATTTTCGTAAATGCAAAAGGACACCCTGATTGCGAATAACAATATCATCGTTAATTTATGGTGCAGATAGTGTGATTAATCATAAGCTAAGTCACCATCAACAATCCTCAGAGCATTTTGTCTTACATCATATATCTTGTCCTTAAGCTAAAGGATCCTTGAGGTAAGAATATAATAATTTGATTTTTTTATGGGTTTACTTCTGAGTCAAGTTCTCCATACCACGTAACGCCATTCAGATCAAAGGAACCTTTCGAAATGAAAAAGGAAACCTCTGATTTTATATTAAATTCTCCATTACAGCGCTTCCAGGTATTATCCAGTTATCATGTTTCATATAGAAGACCTTGTACAATTGTGTCTATTATAGAACTGTGTGTTTTGTTCTAAAGTGAATGCTAGTGTAATAAAAGCGACATGAAAAGCACTTCAGTTTAACAATTTTTCTCCGAGGCTTCATTGATGGCCCTCGGAGTAGGCTTATAGTAATGCAATATCTAGCTCGAAAATTCTGGAGCTAAGTTGTTTCCCAATCGATTTAGACATCGTTATAAAAGTTAAGTATATCTTAGTTTAACCAGACCACTGAGCTGATTAACAGCCCTCCTAGGGCTGGCGCGAAGGATTAGACTTATTTTACGTGGCTAAGAACCAATTGGTTACCTAGCAACGGGACCTGCAGCTTATTGTGGAATCCGAACCACATTATAGCGAGAAATGAATTTCTGTCACCAGAAATAAATTCCTCTTATTCTTCATTGGTCGGTCGGAGATTCGAACTCGCGGCCAGCAGAGTGCTAGCTGAGAACGGAACCCATTCACACAACGAGGAACTATAGTGTTACTTTCCCAATACTTCTTCAAGGTTGACTATTATAAGTTAAAGGTTGTCGTGGAAGTTGACGAAGTCAGCAAAATCATGGTCTATAGAGATATATAGACCTTGGGCAAAATAACCTATTCTGAGGAGCTTAGAGATGGAGCATTCTTTTGATTAATCATATTATATTGATATTGGTACTACGTGGTGCTAAATTTCACTTACTTTTACAGAAGAGCACACTGGAAGTGCTTTAAAATGGGAAGCTGCCTTCTTCACGGGAAACGAAGCCAAAAAACGAAAGGCAATAATTTTCGAAATAAAGAATCGCTGAACAGGTTTTTTTTTTTTTTTAGCACGCAATTGTTTTTCTAGAGTTCGTTGTTTCCTTATTCACTTTGTTCGTTGAAATATGAAGTCGTGGTCCTTGTATTCATTTTTGTTTCTTTTCAACGCGTGTTTACCTCTCCGCTTGTTTATGTCTTTTGTTGAAGGGAACATGTTTACCAAAGGAAAATTTCTCGATGCATATTATTCTTCCTGTGTTTGTCTGTCTTGCTCATTTTTTTTCCAGACCTCAAACGCGTTTCAGTACATGCGCATACACATGAAAATACTAAACACCCGTTCGCTATTTTTCTGCGTTACTGAAGTTGAAGCAGGTCGCTGAAATATTTTTACTTGTGTTGCGGTCAGGTTTTGTATTTTGTATTCCACTAAATGTGATTCATGCGAAAAATTCATTAAAGATATATATTTTTAGAAAGAGTAAGGGTGGGGGGTTGGGGGGGGGGGACATTTATTATTCCATTCAGCAATACAAAAATAACAAGTTTGATCGTATAGAACATGTTTCATTCTAACTCTCCTCCCATCTAGCCAAGCATTTCAGTTCTCATAGATCTGAAACTCTGAAGGGGGAATCATTCAGACGCTTCTCGATTGTTATCCATTTCAGGGACCCCGCGCCATCGTTTTTCTCAAATATCTTTCAAACTCATTATTTGATCGAAATGGTACTTTGACACAGTGTACTAGACACCTCCCGCTAAGTTTTGGTAATAGAGTGCATGTCAAATGGTTTTAGTTAAGGCGTTTACTCTTGGCTTGCATGGTGTTGCCAAGCAACGGCAAACTATGCATTCAAACGTCCTTTATCCCCATCCCGTCCCTCCCTCTCCTCATCCCTCCCTCAACCCTCTTTCCTGGCCTCCCCATCTCCGCCCCCCCCCCCCTCCCCTTTCCTGTTCAT
>JANJGK010000011.1:6591631-6599131 GCA_039081455.1 Macrobrachium rosenbergii | reverse complement strand
TTGATGGCAAGTACCCATACCGTCCCTCCTCGTCCAGCTCACGAATCGAACGCTGGTCCCTCAGTTTGCTACCTGAGTTCCCTGCCCCTACGACTGGAAAGCTTGAGAGAGAGAGAGAGAGAGAGAGAGAGAGAGAGAGAGAGAGAGAGAGAGAGAGAGAGAGAGAGAGAGAGAGAGGTCTGTTCAATATAAAGCATATTATTATTATTATTATTATTATTATTATTATTATTATTATTATTATTATTATTATTATTTCAAAACCATGCATTACAAAACGATTGTTTTAGAACTGCGGTACATCAGCCTTTAAGAGAAAGTATGTCCTCGGAACCCTCATGAATTTTTGGATAAACATTTTTAAGTGTTTTAGAGAAAAGTTTATGAGTTATTAAACCTGAAGATTCAACTTAGTTTTACAGCTTTGCATTTTCCTCTCTCGCTGCTCGACTCATTGCCCCCATGGGAGGGCTTAAAACCAGAATACTGGAGTCTGTCATATTTTATCCATGCCATTATTCTTAGCTGCTGGCTCTAACTTTTTTTTTTTTTTTTTGTAGACTATTTTTCACTCATGCTTATGTCTCTGGATACACTGAAAGTTCCAAGTTTCTTTGCATGCATTTGCGCATTAGGTAAGGATTGTAGTTATATAAAGGCATTGTTGTTGTTGTTATTATTATTTTTGTTGTGGTAGGAGACGCTCATTTGAGCATATGTCAACTATTATTTATAGTTTGTCTTGGTAGTTTTAGAAAGGAGAGGTCTCAACGATTAGCAAGTCCGGGTCCAGTTACGATTCAGGTGCTAATGTGGGAATTTGGCAGTGATTTATGCCTTGCACTTTCTTAGAATAAAAGACCAGAATAGTGCAGAGTTTAGGGCAAAGGCCAAGCACTGGGACTTATGAGGTCATTCAGGGCTGGAAAGGAAACTGAGAGAGCAGGTAGGTCTGAAAGGTGTAACAAGGAGGAAAACCTCAAAGCAGTTGCACTATATTTGTTAAGAGAGGGTGGATAGAGAGATGGAAGAAAGATAATATGAATAATGATAAGGAATGAAAGAGGCTGCAGCTAGGGGCCGAAGGGATGCTGCAAAGAACCTTTAGTAATCCCTACAGTGTACATCATGAGGGGCACTGACGGCACTACCCCCCCTAAGGGGTGTATTTTCTTAGGACCACTATTTAGTAGGGTAAACGGCTTAATGTTAGAAAAGGCTACTAGTATTAGTATTTATTGTTGTTGCAGGAGGGCTAGTAGTAGTAGTAGTAGTAGTGGCAGTAAAATAATAGTAGTAATATTTAGTACTGATGCAATGAAACCTTTTATGGCCTTTTGAAGAAGTTTATTAATAAATAAACTTCTCCAAAATGGACGGCAGACTCTGATATTTAAATTTTAAGCATCTGTCCTTGGTAAGATTTTTCATCCTAAACTAAAAAAAAAAAAAAAGATTTTGTAAGCATTCACAATTGACAGTGACAACCTGAACGATGAGGATATTGACCGTCGTGACTTTTGTGTATGGTAAACGTATTGCTTCGTGAGTGAGGCAGCATGAAAAATTAAATTTGACAAGAAAATCTCAACTACTGTTACGAAGCGGAAGGAAATCTGTCGGAAATGAATGTAATAGTACAGTACTGCGTGAACTGTCTTGAAGTCGGCTTGGGAATAGAGAAAAAAGGCTCAAAGTTCATTGTTGTCTTCTCCTAATCCTTTGATTCAGGGCGCTCGAGAGGTTTATGAAATTCATGTTGAGCCACCATATTTCTCGTAATTTTTTTTAACGTGAAGGAATAGAGACAGACCCATTAAATACACAATTTATGTCAGAAATTTGTGAACTGAACGGGCAAGTGTGATCACAAAAAAAAAATAAATAATAATAATAATAATAATAATAATAATAATAATAATACTGGCTACTTGTTGAAAACAAGTGATAGAAAACACACCACTTAAACTAAGAAAGGAAGGAATATGATCTTGCCGTAGACATATCATCCGCAAACCAAAGAGCGAAGGAGTCGCAACTCTGACTCAAGAATGGTAATTTATTCAACAGAATTCTTATATTTCGCGATACGAGGGTCCCTAGTCACGGGTTTATGATCACTGGCGAGCAAACTTTCCCACAAAATCGATCCGATTTGGGGAAACGGTAAGTGAGATACGGTTTCTTTAAGGGAGCCTTGTCTTGAGATACAGGGAGAGATTACAAAATAAATCTGCTAAATAGCAAATTCATCTCAGCCGTCATTCGTTTCATGATAAAACTAAGATGATTCCCTTCGATAGGTGTTATGGCGTCTTTCGACTGAGAATGAGGATGAGAATGGAGAATGAGGAAAGAAAATTCGTTTCCTTCTAAAATTGACTTGTACGATTTCCAGGTGCTGGCTAATTTGAATTAGACTTTCCCGTTCAAGTGGAAGAAACGCTTCCTTTGAGTAGGGTATGGCTGGTGTGGTAAATGTATTTGCAAAAGCTCCCTTGCAATTTTTGGAGTGTGGTTAAGTTGTAATTTTATTATTATTATTATTATTATTATTATTATTATTATTATTATTATTATTAAAAAGAATGGCTGTCTGGGTGCCGTTGAGTTTATACTGCAATTTCTCACTCCCACGAATGAGTTCACCTGCTGCTAAGTGAGAGTGAGACTGAGACATTACAGTGTAAACTAATCGGCATCCTGACGGCCATTCTTTTTAATAATAATAATAATAATAATAATAATAATAATAATAATAATAATAATAATAATAATAATAATAATAATAATAATAAGTTAAAGTCCTTCTGGGCCTCTGTAGGCTCATAGGGCAGGTGCTGATCTCCTGTTTCTTAGGCCGATATAATAATAATAATAATAATAATAATAATAATAATAATAATAATAATAATAATAATAATAATAAAAATCCACAATTATATAGTAAATATATTTTACATAGTAATATATTTACTATATAATTGTGGACTTTTATTATACAGATTGTTTTTTACGAAATTGTGAATCTATTAGCAATAATAATAATAATAATAATAATAATAATAATAATAATATTTTTATTATTATTATTTTTTGTTTGTCTGTTGGTTTATTCAGGAAAGCAGTCAAGTACCTTATCAAGACATGCAAGCCTACTATCCAAATGTAAACGAGAGAAACTAACGTAGCCGGAGCTGATTACAGTGGTTGCTTTCGCATTTATGCATTTATTAACGTGGTTTTCCCTCAAGTGTTTCACTTGATGAAGTTCGTTCGTGTTGGAAGATTCGGTGAAGTTGTAGTCTCTAGAAATGTTTCAGTTGTGATTATAATGATTAAAGTTATTTTTTAATATTTATTGGAACCAAATATATGTATTTTTCGTTGGAACTGTCCACAAAATGGAAATCCCAGATGCCAAATTGCAGAGAAATGAGAGGGAAAAGAATAGACAGTGATTAGTCAGCATGCAGGTTAATAAATAAATAAATAAATATAAATTATATATATATTCGTAAGTTACAAAGTTATGTATGTGGATATGTAAATGCACAAATATTCGGTGCTTTGAACACTTGCTTCCAAATTTGGTGCCAGCGCACGCGAGAAAATTCGTGACCACTTCAAGAAGTTTCGTGAGATTGCGTCAGTTTTTCCAATCTCTAAAAAAGAAGTAAAAAAATAAAATTCGAATAATATATGAAACCTATTTTAATCAAAAAGAAGCTTTTAACTGGTATGTTATACAGGTTTATCAGCATTGTGAGTTCAGATAGCCTGTTGCCTGATTTACAAGTTAATTTTGAACGAGAATGCCATAGTCATGATATTGTTACCCGTCACGGTTTTAGTTTCATTTGCAGTAGTGTATATCCTATGACAAAAGCATAAAATTTATGCATCACATATTGTACATAATGAATATGAGAATCGTCGAAGAACACCCGTTATATTCGTTGGCATATTCTCTGTCATAAGCAAGCAAAATAATTAATTTAATTTGCATAAACTTAATGTAATCAGATGATTAACTTAAAATTATTTGCAAAGACCATTTGTGCTACGCAAAGTTTCGAAGGTCATTCACGTCATATCAACCTTTCTTTCCTTTAATATCATTATGTTGTGAGATAAGCAACGATATATTTCCTTGAGAATGTCTATTTCTGTATTAGGATGAAAAGCTCAGAATCCTAATGGATCAGGAAAGATGAAATCTTAATTACTAATACATCGAGTCAAACCACAGCATGTCAGATATTTATAGGTGGATGCAACACAGTAGTTCTGTGAAACTGGAACGATGATTCCCTTGTGTTATTTGTAGTTTCATCATTATTCGAGATTCTTGGCGTTGCTTTGCATTGGAGTAATTGCATTCATTTACAGCTTTGCAAGTATGGTATGAAGTTTAATTTTGTTTTATAACTGTCTGTTATTTCACATGATTTTAAGGGTTAACGACTTGTGATAAGGACACAATAGTATGATAGTTTTTTTATGAATTTTAATCCTTAAATTGTGACATTTATTGATTTTTCTTTTAAATAACCTTCAATAAATATTTCATTTCTTTACATTTTGGCGTTCTTGGGTTTCCCATTCTTTGGATTCAAACAAAATGAAAGGTTTCATTTGTTTAAGATGTTTTTTAGCCTTTGACCTAACCTAATTGAACTTATAGAGCTGTAGCCTAATAAGCCATACGAGACGCCATTACATATCCATTCATGATGGAGAAGAATAACGAATAACGTATAAAGAGTAATAACCTTCCCGCATCGTGTGCCTGCATTTTTATCATGGTTGACCCACAGCAATACTCCGAGACCGTGTTAGAATTCAGATGACAAACCTTTAGAGACTGACCTGATTTCTGAATCTACAGGGGCGTGTAAACCAAGGAAAGAATATAGAAGGCTGAAACGAGTTTAAATGGGAAACGGATGTTACCACTATCACCATTATTACTACTACTGCTACCACCAAAACGCGATATTTAACCGCCCGTAACCTCGGAGGATGAAACCGAACATTCATTTGTCAAGGTCAGCACCATTCAACAGCGGATGGCCCATTCATCGGAGGAGCCGATTCCGAAGTTACTTCGACAAATGAGTGCGTATGAAAGGAAGCGAAGGAGAGCCTCCCCTAGAGAGAGAGAGAGAGAGAGCAAACAACATCGGCCAGGACCCGAGACCCATCGGATATCAGCAGACATCCAACAAAACGTTCAATTTCCCCTCGGCTCTGCGATAGATGAGGGGAGTTGGAACTCCTCACCCGCACACAAGGGACCGAGATGGGTTCTCTCTCTCTCTCTCTCTCTCTCTCTTTCTCTGTGTGTGTGTGTGTGTGTGTGTGTGTGTGTGTGTGTGTGTGTGTATGTGTATGTCCCTTGATGACTAAGTAGGTGTGTGACGTTTGAAAGATATTCGTGTATGCATCTGCAAGTCACTTACATTATTTATGAATTATTACGGAGACAGAGAATATCCTGAGAGAGAGAGAGAGAGAGAGAGAGAGAGAGAGGGTGTTTGTTCTTACATATCAAGAGGGAATTTATTCATGATTTATGACAAAGAAAGAGAAGCAACTTTGGAAGAGAGAGAGAGAGAGAGAGAGAGAGAGAGAGAGAGAGAGAGAGAGAGAAGTTATTCTTACGTTAGATATCAAAAGATGGAAATTCATGATTTATGAAGGAGAGAGAGAGAGAGAGAGAGAGAGAGAGAGAGAGAGAGAGAGAGAGAGAGAGAATTGTACCTACTCGTTGTGTTGTGGAACGCCGGTAATTGTCTCCAGGCTGGGGCTGAGCACAGAAACTTAATTAGGAGTTTTCATGTACTTGTGAAGCTCTTGTTTTTGTTCCGTTGGGTTCCAAGAATTCACTGAGCACGTACTTGGAATCGTATACAGCCTCTTAACCTGGCAATAATTAATTACTTTCCGGATATGCTAAAACACATTAGTTGTTATTAATATCTAGATATTGCGCTTAATTTTGTTTTATTGACAATAGTGAGTTTTGCTTCAAATGAAATGGCAGTTGATATAATCCTGAATTTGTATTCGGTTTTCTTTTGTGAATAAACAAATTGTAATTGTTGCATTTCAGCCTTGATGCCATACTTTATTTAATGTTGCCTTTATATTGTATTTCCCTTTGTGTACTCGAAAATAACTAGTTATATTTCAGCCATGCTAAGGTATATGAGAAGATGATGTCTAGAAATTTTATTTGATTTTGTTTACTTACCAATGCCTGGTCGCGTTTTGTCTAAGATTACATGATTTATTAATATTGTCTTGTTCCGTCGATTTATCAAGAAATGCCCAGGATGTAGAGTCGGGGCATTTAAGATACTCGCATTGATATCAGATTAATTGCTTCAGGTACTACTTTTTAGTTGAATTCATATTTATTCTTCCGCATGTTTGGTGAGTCCAGCGTACAGTAAAACACCCACAAACTTTTACTCACGGTGCTCTTACTAACATGCATTCATTTCATTTTCTGTATCATACTGCTTTCTATTAGCAATATTAGTTCTTTGTCCACACAAGATTTCTATTTCTCATATTACATGCATTTAGATAATTAAAGTCAGATTTACGGATTCACTTCATCTTTTATGGTTTCGGGGAATTGTTCTGACCTTAACGACAAAGTCTGGGGACCGAAAGTTTTTCCCTCCGCCAGTCTTTCTTTCTGCGTGGCTGTCACGTTTGCCAGGTCATAACAAACTCCTCCTACACGGGTGAAGTGATTTCACTCAGACTTGGTACAAAAAATGCTCCGTGCACAGATGCGCGTGAAGGGAGATCGCCCCCCTCCTTTTGTCCACACTTATCGTGTCATCGAAGCTCCTACAGAGTAGAAAAAAAGTATATCTTAGTTTAACCAGACCACTGAGCTGATTAACAGCTCTCCTAGAGAGGGCTGGCCCGAAGGATTAGACTTATTTTACGTGGCTAAGAACCAATTGGTTACCTAGCAACGGGACCTACAGCTTATTGTGGAATCCGAACCACATTATAGCGAGAAATGAATTTCTATCACCAGAAATAAATTCCTCTTATTCTTCATTGGCCGGTCGGAGATTCGAACTCGCGGCCAACAGAGTGGTAGCTGAGAACGGAACCCGCTCGCCCAACGAAGAACTGAAGGGATTCCAGTCAAACTTCGTACAAGGGCAGACCATCAAGCACACAGACGTGCATGACTGTAGATGGTTTGTTCGTTTATCCTCCTGTCTGTCTGTCGGGGAGTGCTTATACACTTGCCTCGTCACTGCGGATCCTACACAGGTTGAAAGGATTTTAGTTGAACTTAGTATAAAGACAGACCATCGTGCATAGAGAACAGTGAAGGAACAGTGTCGTCCTCTCTGTTTGTGTGTCCGTCACGCTTACCTTGTCATCACTCCTCCTCCTAAACGATTGGAGTGTTTGCATCAAACAAGATGAGAGCAGACCATCATGAATCAATGAGAGTGA
>JANJGK010000011.1:6547506-6585006 GCA_039081455.1 Macrobrachium rosenbergii | reverse complement strand
ATATATATATATATATATATATATATATATATATATATATATAATATATATATATATATATATATATATATATATATATATATATATATATATATATATATATATATATATATATATATATATATATATATATATATATATATATATATATATATATATATATATATATATATATATATATATATATATATATATATATAATATATATATATATATATATATATATATATATATATATATATATATATATATATATATATATATATATATATATATATATATATATATATTTATATATATATATATATATATATATATATATATATATATATATATATATATATATATATTATATATATATATATATATATATATATATATATATATATATATATATATATATATAAATGTGTGTGTCCGTGCTTGGTATTTTCTCAGAACATTCAATAATGAAAAACAGTTTAGAGCACAGATAAATTCATACTTAAAAAAAATGCTTATAGAAAAAATATGGACGCCGAAAGTCCATCGTCTTTACAGAAACAGGCAAACAAATTTATGAGTATATATTTTTTATTCCGAGACGTAATTCCATTTTGGAGGTTCAATACGTCCAAGGCGACGCAATCGTTCAATATCCTCAAGGACTAGAAGCCATAGCGCCTCGCGAATACGTAATTCATGGAATTCTAGGCCCTATCCCTATACTATTTCCTTATCTTTACGAGTAAGGATTAATTTCTGGTGTTAATACCAATTTTCTAACAGTCTTCAAGTGTTCATTGATATTTTGATACGAAGAAAAGAATTTTTTTTTCATTTCAGATATTTGACAGTGCCTCCTTTATTATGGAGCAAAATTAATCTGGTCAGAACGATAAGAATTAATTTCTGGTGGTAATACCACTTTTCTAACAGTCTTCAAGTGTTCATTGATATCTTGATATGGAGAAAGGATTTTTTTTCACTTTAGATATTTGACAGTTCCTCCTCTATCATGGAGGAAAATTAATCTGGTCTGAACGATAAGAATTAACTTCTAGTGTTACTACTTATTTTCTAACAGTCTTCAAGTGTTCATTGATATTTTGATATGAAGAAAAGAATTTTTTTTATTTGAAGTATTTGACAGTTGCTCCTCTATCATGAAGCAAAATTAATCTGGTCAGAACGATAAGAATTAATTTCTAGAGTTAATACCAATTTTCTAACAGTCTTCAAGTGTTCATTGATATTTTGATACGAAGAAAAGATTTTTTTTTTCGTTTCAGATATCTGACAGCGCCTCCTTTGTTATGGAGCAAAATTAATCTGGTCAGAACGATAAGAATTAATTTGTAGAGTTAATACCAGTTTTCTAACAGTCTTCAAGTGTTCATTGATATCTTGATATGAAGAAAAGTTTTTTTTTTTTCATTTCAGATATTTGACAGTTCCTCCTTTATCATGGAGCAAAATTAATCTGGTCAGAATGATAAGAATTAATTTCTAGTGTTAATGCCTTTTTTCTAACAGTCTTCAAGTGTTCATTGATATCTTGATATGAAGAAAAGATTTTTTCTATTTCAGATATTTGACAGTTGCTCCTCTATCATGGAGCTAAATTAATCTGGTCAGAATGATAAGAATTAATTTCTAGTGTTAATACCAATTTTCTAACAGTCTTCAAGTGTTCATTGATGTTTTGATATGAAGAGATTATTTTTCTTATTTAAAGTATTTGACAGTTGCTCCTTTATTATGGAGCAAAATTAATCTGGTCAGAACGATAAGAATTAATTTCTAAGTGTTAATACAAATTTTCTAACAGTCTTCAAGTGTTCACTGATATCTTGATATGAAGAAAAGATTTTTTCTATTTAAAGTATTTGACATTTGCTCCTCTATCATGGAGCAAAATTAATCTGGTCAGAATGATAAGAATTAATTTCTAGTGTTAATACTAATTTTCTAACAGTCTTCAAGTGTTCATTGATATCCTGATATGAAGAAAAGATTTTTTTAATTTAAAATATATGACAGTCCCTCCTCTATCAAAGAGCAAAATTAATCACGTCAGAATGATCTGAAATGCAGCACAATTCCCTTCAAGTCAGACCTAAATTATTGGAAGCGGTAATAGCGCTGCTATTCAGAATAATAAAAATGTTTGAGAGATAAAGCGGGTTTCGTTCGAAAAAGCGCTTTAGATGCATAAATCTCTTTATAATTCCCGTTGATCATCGGGTATTAAACGTCAGCAGAAGGATTATTTAATCCTTCAGTAATAACGCCAATGCTTAACTGGGCTTACTCACTCAAAAGAGTGACATCCCCCGGATTCTTCATGCATAAATTCTAATAAATATTTAGGCGACGCTTCGGAAGTGGCATTGTGACGATGTTTTGTATAGTATTTTTTTTTTTATCAAGATAAATTTTAGGCTGATTCTTTCTTATGATTTCAGTGGGAATTATAAATAAATTGTATCATTTTGATACAGTGACTAACCTGGAAGTAAATTCGCTTTGTGTACTCTCTATTTCTGATAGTGTCGCAAAGGACTTGCGGGCAGTGCAGACTGGGCTGCCCGTGTATGGTCTTATGGTTAATGACAGATTTCAGTTCTTTCAGTCGGTTTGTGATGGAAAAAAAAATTCTCTTAACACATTTGCAATCTGCAGTTAAAGTATTTATTGCCTTTTCTTTTTCTTAAACGAAGCGTAATAGAGATTACATTGGAACACTAAAGACAGTTCAGTTTTCATGGTAAGCATTCGTGAAGTAACTGAATACTTGTCAGTCCCAGCCTTTATTACTTGTATTCTTGTTCATGCAGATACAGGCCATTTGTTAAAAAAAAATAATATATCCAGCTTTCAAAGAAAAGAAACAGTTAATGAATGAGGGAGTGTAATATAAAAATGAATGAGAGGTGCTGAAAGGTCATTGTGCATCATGAGGAAGAATCTAATGCGACATTACTCTCAAGCTTTATGGCATAATGGCAGAAAATAAATGGCTTACTCGTTTAATGATTTTCAGATTATAAGAAGATTATAATTATTTAAGGACAGTCTGTCACATGTTCCTTCCTACGTGAAGGGCCTGAAAAATAAATAGGTTTGAGTATTTAGAATTTACGGTATTTCTGGCATTTGGAAGCCCTATGCTCCCCCAATTAAGCAAATTTTCATGTCACAGAGCAGAAGGAATGCTGTCATTTCCTTTTCAAAGTAATCCACAGCAACAAACAGTGTGATTACTAATGGTCCCTGAAGAATAGGATCATCCACCTTTTAAAGGGTATTGCCTTCAAACAAGGGGTCCACAACCCTTTACTAGGCGCCCCTGCTTTGTGGTGTATTGTCTCTGTATCGCCAACCATTGGCACAACCTAGGGCAGTGGTTTTCAACCTGTGGGCCATGGTCGGCCAGTGGGCCGTAGGCAGTTCTGAGGGGGCCCACACCACGAACAACCTCAAAATAGTATTAAAAAAATTAAAAATCCTGTACAGTAAATGCAGGCCACTGCTTTCTTTCATAAATGAAAATTTATAACTAATAAAGTGTTCTGAAAATGCTTTCTAATAATTCTTTTATCATCATTACACAATTCTGAAGGGCAGTGGGTCATGAGTATTTAGGAATGCCACATGGGCACAAAAAGGTTGAAAACTACTGACCTATGGTATCGATGGTCACGTTGTACCGCTCAGTCAATATATATATATATATATATATATATATATATATATATATATATATATATATATATATATATATATATATATATATATATATATATATATATATATATATATATATATATATATATGTATATGTATATATATACATGCATACACACACACACACACACACACACACACACATATATATATATATATATATATATATATATATATATATATATATATATATATATATATATATATATGATCAGAAAGCTACAAACGTCCTTTAATATCCAATTCGCTCTACCTCGGAAATAATATATTTTCATATATGTTACCGAAGGGGAATTTTTTAGTTGATAATAAGTCCACCGTCCCGTGGGGTCGAACCAGCGACGGACGAGGACTCCGTCGCTGGTTCGACCCCACGGGACGGTGGACTTATTATCAACTAAAAAATTCCCCTTCGGTAACATATATGAAAATATATTATTTCCGAGGTAGAGCGAATTGGATATTAAAGGACGTTTGTAGCTTTCTGATTGTATATGAATCGCGGTGATGTGATAAATAGTCATATATATATATATATATATATATATATATATATATATATATATATATATATATATATATATATATATATATATATATATATATATATATATTGGCCCTGGTACGGCTCACCAACGCTACAACAGTAGCTCTCCTCAGTAAGTAGACTGACCTGCCATATGCGGTTGCTTTCAGCCTCATGAATGAGAGGTTCATCTGCTTTTTGGGGTATACTCCTGCCAAGGGGTCCACGTCCTCTGCTCTGGGATATGATACATTAGGAGCCCCAGTCACTGGCACTTCCAAGGGTCCACATCCTCTGCTCGGGGATATGATACATTAGAAGCCCCAGTCACTGGCACATCCAAGGGTCCACATCCTCTGCACTGGGATATGATACATTAGAAGCCCCAGTCACTGGCACTTCCAAGGGTCCACATCCTCTGCTCGGGGATATGATACATTAGAAGCCCCAGTCACTGGCACTTCCAAGGGTCCACATCCTCTGCACTGGGATATGATACATTAGAAGCCCCAGTCACTGGCACTTCCAAGGGTCCACACCCTCTGCTCTGGGATATGATACATTAGAAGCCCCAGTCACTGGCACTTCCAAGGGTCCACATCCTCTGCACTGGGATATGATACATTAGAAGCCCCAGTCACTGCCACTTCCAAGGGTCCACATCCTCTGCTCTGGGATATGATACATTAGAAGCCCCAGTCACTGGCACTTCCAAGGGTCCACATCCTCTGCACTGGGATATGATACATTAGAAGCCCCAGTCACTGCCACTTCCAAGGGTCCACATCCTCTGCTCGGGGATATGATACATTAGAAGCCCCAGTCACTGGCACTTCCAAGGGTCCACATCCTCTGCACTGGGATATGATACATTAGAAGCCCCAGTCACTGGCACTTCCAAGGGTCCACACCCTCTGCTCTGGGATATGATACATTAGAAGCCCCAGTCACTGGCACTTCGAAGGGTCCACATCCTCTGCACTGGGATATGATACATTAGAAGCCCCAGTCACTGGCACTTCCAAGGGTCCACACCCTCTGCTCTGGGATATGATACATTAGAAGCCCCAGTCACTGGCACTTCCAAGGGTCCACATCCTCTGCACTGGGATATGATACATTAGAAGCCCCAGTCACTGGCACTTCCAAGGGTCCACATCCTCTGCTCTGGGATATGATACATTAGAAGCCCCAGTCACTGGCACTTCCAAGGGTCCACATCCTCTGCACTGGGATATGATACATTAGAAGCCCCAGTCACTGGCACTTCCAAGGGTCCACATCCTCTGCTCGGGGATATGATACATTAGAAGCCCCAGTCACTGGCACTTCCAAGGGTCCACATCCTCTGCACTGGGATATGATACATTAGAAGCCCCAGTCACTGGCACTTCCAAGGGTCCACACCCTCTGCTCTGGGATATAAATACATTAGAAGCCCCAGTCACTGGCACTTCCAAGGGTCCACACCCTCTGCTCTGGGATATGATACATTAGAAGCCCCAGTCACTGGCACTTCCAAGGGTCCACACCCTCTGCTCTTGGATATGATACATTAGAAGCCCCAGTCACTGGCACTTCCAAGGGTCCACATCCTCTGCACTGGGATATGATACATTAGAAGCCCCAGTCACTGGCACTTCCAAGGGTCCACATCCTCTGCTCGGGGATATGATACATTAGAAGCCCCAGTCACTGGCACTTCCAAGGGTCCACATCCTCTGCACTGGGATATGATACATTAGAAGCCCCAGTCACTGGCACTTCCAAGGGTCCACACCCTCTGCTCTGGGATATAAATACATTAGAAGCCCCAGTCACTGGCACTTCCAAGGGTCCACACCCTCTGCTCTGGGATATGATACATTAGAAGCCCCAGTCACTGGCACTTCCAAGGGTCCACACCCTCTGCTCTTGGATATGATACATTAGAAGCCCCAGTCACTGGCACTTCCAAGGGTCCACACCCTCTGCTCTGGGATATGATACATTAGAAGCCCCAGTCACTGCCACTTTCAAAGGCAAAAGTGTCCAGTTAAAGATTTTTCTCCTTAGGCTGGCTGCTTCAGAGGTTGTTACCTGTCCAGTTTTCATTAGGTCCACTGGGATGAGATTGTTAGCCCATTGCCTTTCGCTATGGTTTCAGCCCACGGCAATTATACATAATTCACTGCCTACCTGGTCAGAGATACAATGAGCTTTAAAGCAGTGTTTGTTAAACTCTTCAGTTCACCTGATAATTTAACCCTGTATTGATGAGGCGAATACCATAACCGTTAGTACACTAGGTCTCACACACAAACACACACTTATATATATATATATATATATATATATATATATATATATATATATATATATATATATATATATACATGTATATATATATATGTGTGTGTGTGTGTGTATGTGTGTAAGTGACTGGAGTGTGTTGACGTGTGTATACTGCCATCGAGTTTTAAAACAACAGAAGCATTTCCGTGCTCTTAACAACTTCTTCAGACTAACATATGATAAAAGTACATTTACGAAGCCACTTTGCAAGAAAGAAATAACCGGTATAAGAACCATTTTACCAGTCGAGTAAATGGCAGCTCGTAATAATTAAGAGAATGGCCATAAAAGCTGGTATGGTCTGGTTCCTGGGAAATCATCTGGGCGCTATTTGCATAAGTCTTAATAACCTCCTTGGTGCACTGGTTAGAGGCCGCATATTCGTCATCTAGGGGCTCAGTAGTGGTGGCACATTCTCTCTCTCTCTCTCTCTCTCTCTCTCTCTCTCTCTCTCTCTCTCTCTCTCTCTCTCTCTCTCTGTATATGTATATATATATATATATATATATATATATATATATATATATATATATATATATATACATACACACACACCTTAAGGTCATAGCAGTTACCCAGTTGAATGGCTGACCCCAGATAGTAACATCCTACTGCATGTTTGCAATTCAGTATCAACGTGAATGGTCTTGCAAACACTCACGCTCCTTGCGCGAGTTTCCTCCTCAAAGAGTCTGGAATTTTTCAGCCGTATTTAAAGACATGCCTGTTATTATTATTATTATTATTATTATTATTATTATTATTATTATTATTATTATTATTATTATTATTATTCTATCTGTCTTGTCTTTGGATGGAAGTCCATGACTTCTGTTTGGACTGTAAGCCTACCCTGTCGTGTCAGACTTTGATCCTCACGCTAAGAAAAGAATTAAAATGTGGTGTCATGCACACACCCACATAAACAGGGAACAATGCCCCTCTGAGGACTCCGGCTATTTGCCTTCGCCTCCTTCGCCACAGAAAAACGCGAATCTGTCCCTCTAGTGTCCTAGGGTAATTGCCTGACTCTTCGGCTATAAGCCTCTCAGCTTTTTGTTGTTGGCGTTTTTGCTGCTTTTAGTTTTCTGGAGGAGAAAACTATTGGGAGGGCTTTGTCTGTCCGTCCGCACTTTTTCTGTCCGCCCTCAGATCTTAAAAACTGCTGGCGCTAGAGGGCTGCAAATTGGTATGATGATCATCCACCCTCCAGTCATCAAACATACCAAATTGCATCCCTCTAGCCTCAGTAGTTTTTATTTTATTTAAGGTTAAAGTTAACCTTAATCGTGCGTCTGGCAACGATATAGGACAGGCCACCACTGGGGAGTGTTAAAGTTTCATGGGCCGCTGCTCATACAGCATTATACCGAGACCACCGAAAGTTAGATCTATTTTCGGTGGCCTTGACTATACGCTGTAGCGGCTGTGCAGAAAACTCGATTGCTCCGAAAAACCTTCGGCGCATTCTTTACTTGTTTACTTGGTCTGTGATGCTAGAAGATACAGTGGCAGTCTCCTCTTGCGGGCTTATCTGTAGTCCTTATCATTTTTACCATGAAAACACCTCTCTTTCCTACCGCTGCAGGCGCGCAACCGCGCGAGCCCTTTTGTAGTCTCGTTCCTGCGACTTTGGCATGGGAGGCAAGAAAACCGTGTGCATTCTCCTTTCCTGCGTTAAAGTAATAAAACCTCTATAGTGCACTAACTCAGCCAAAGTAAACGCGACGTCGGCAAGAATCTAATCTGATGCAAGGGGGAAACGAGCGCTCGTTCCCATCTCATATTTTAAAAGCGACGCTTGAGTGTCCATTAAGTTCTTTCCCTTAAAAGAGAACAATTAAGCTCTGCCATGTCGGTATGGAAGCATTAAAAGACTCCAGGAAACTGCTTCTTCATCCCAGATGGCAATATAGATGGAGGGAAACGTTCTCTATTACACACAGGATCAACGGCTGGATAATATGAACGGGCATGTTGGATGGCCCCTCCCTTACGAAAATTGTTTCAAAGGTCCTGTTGGGGGGATATTTAAAGAGTGAGGCTCTTGCCTCTGTTATTGCATGGACGTTTAAGTTTTTGGGGGGAACGCTGAGAATTGCCGAACTTTTAACATTGTCGGTTCTTTTCTCGTTTTCTTTCAGCCAAGAGCAAAGACATTCGAACTTCTACCAGCTTCCAGTAATGCAGGATGTTAGACATTAAGAGAATTTATGAAAAAATTTCTGTTTATTTTTCTCTTTTCTTGGTTGTTCTCATTGGTACAACCCCTTTTGCCCACATCTAGCAAAATCTGTCTTCTTCAATATACTGTATATATATATATATATATATATATATATATATATATATATATATATATATATATATATATATATATATATATATATATATATATATATATATATATATATGCACACGCATGTCTGTGTTCTGCCATGTCATTCTTTGGCCTTGAACTACCACAGAAACTGCAGTTGTTTTTCCCCTCACGCTTTCTTTTATGTAGTACTTAATTTTCTCTTGTACCTTCTATACTTTTACACTGGTGTCCCCTTCTCACCAAGGTGAATCGCTGGCTTTGTTCTATACTACCAGACTTCAGAGAAACGGAGATTCGCAGTAGCACTGCGAATCTCCCTTAGATGCGAGAGATTCAGTGGCTCATCTTTTGGATTTGGGGGCATGCTTAATTTTACACCGTTAGGTTAGGTTAATTTAGCCGCGCAGCGAGTCCGCGCTGCTGGGAGAACGGGCGCTGGTGACTGGTACAATACATGTACATACGCTTCCGGGGTCTAAGCGATGACAGGCAGGGCAGCCGATCGAGACTACAAAGTCTACCCCAAAGCCAAATCAAAGTCCTTCAAAAAGAGGCCATCGTGCTTACCCCCATACAAATGGGGGAAAAGCACGTTAAAAAAAGAAGAAGGTTCGGTTAATTTAGGTTAGGTTAGGCTAAGTAATTTCCAGTATACTAATTGCTACTTCTGTAGGATGCAAGTAAAAACTGGTTTTGGGTAAAAGCATTTATGAACATTTTGTCTTTTTCAGAGATCACTTTGAGCTCACTGTTGCCGGTTTTGTAACTAAAACCCCGATATGAAGTTTGTTATGATTTTAATGTGGATAATGAAAGACGTAATTACAATAACGTTAAAGATAGAAACCGCTTTGTTCACCTAATGACGGAGAAAAACGGATGGAACAAGAAGCTTCATTATACGGAATTAAATGTGTCATTATTACTTTGCGATATTTTTGACCCATAATGACATGGATGAATTTGATGCATATTTTCAATTATAATGATAATAACCCTGTTTTCATCGCAATTTCTCGTTTCTTTTATTATTGATGAAACAATTAACTTTTTCCATACATCAGTTTACCCCTCATGACCAGACTTTTATTGTTCTTTCTTTCGCTGTAATTGAATCTGAATTTTATGAGCTACAAAATTGTTCGTTTTGCTAAACGAGTTGAATTTGCAAAAAGAAAAAGGAGGGACTAATTGTTTTCAATCTTTATGAGAGCAATAACTGAGTGTTTTGGGTGATCAGTTTTCGTTTTCTGTAAGAGAAAACTATTGTGCCGGCTTTGTCTTTCCGTCCGCACTTTTTTCTGCCCGCACTTTACTCTGTCCGCAATTTTTTCTGTCGCACTTTTTCTGTCAGCACTTTTTTCTGCCCTCAGGTCTTAAAAACCCCTGAGGCTAGAGGGCTGCAAATTGGTATGTTGATCTTCCACCCTCCAATCATTAAACATACCATATTGCAGCCCTCTAGCCTCCTCAGTAGTTTTTTTTTTATCTTATTTAAGGTTAAAGTTAGACATAATCATGCTTCTGGGAACGATATAGGATATGCCACCACCGGGCCGTGGTTAAATTTTCATGGGCCACGGCTCATACAGCATTATACCGAGGCCACCGAAAGACAGATCTATTTTCGGTGGCCTTGATTATACGGATTATACCGTAGCGTCCGTACAGAAAACTCGATTGCGCCGAAAAAACTTCGGGGCATTTTTTTCCTTGTTTCATTTTAAACTTAACATGTGAAGTTTGTTTGAAAATCCTTCAGAAAGAAACTTTGGTTCTTTGATCGTGTAACGAGTTACACAAGATATTCTACCTCCAAGGGTCAAATAAACCGACTTATTTAGAGAATTTAATTTTACAACGACAGATTACATCGTGATAAATCGCAGAGTTAATACCACGGCATTAAGATTTGTTGCTAAATGAAAAATGTTTGTGATACGCGTGATAAACCCGATGGTTTACGGGATATTTAGATTATACATTTTTAATCAAAACCAGCAAACACTTAAATCATGTTGAAATTCTTCAAATAATGGCTTTCTGAAATGGAATTTGCCTCTCTCTCTCTCTCTCTCCCTCTTGATATATTTGTGGGTGAAAACATTTTTATGGAGATTATTTTTCTGTATAAATCATATTAGCATATGATTATAGCTACTGCTTTTAATGCCCTTTTTAGCGGTGACAGTTGGCATTTTTGTAAAATCTGGGCGACAAGCAATACGTTTTTACTCATGTTCTTACGCATACATGTATATAAATGCATATGTATGTATGTGTGGATGTATGTATGTATGTGTGTATGTATGTATGTATGTATGTATGTATATATATATATATATATATATATATATATATATATATATATATATATGTATATATATATATCTTAAGTTATTGCTTTAAATTTTTAGTAAACTGGCCGTTTTGCCGAGGGACGAAGTGAATTCGAGTTTATTTCACAGAGGTGAAAGGTGGATGTTGAATTCAAATGAATAGGATTCGAACCTATACCTCTTTCAGTCGGAACTAGGATAACAGTGACTTTATCCAGCTAGCATTCATCATGTACTGTTACCTTTGGACGTAATTTGTTCTCAGGGTAATGTAATTCTACACTGATGGGTTATTTGTGGTGACATGTTTCAAATTGTAAGAACGCCATGTGTAAAATTAGTGACGATCTATATACATACATACATAATTACATACATACATATATATATACACACAAGAATCATCTGTATGTATATATATATATATATATATATATATATATATATATATATATATATATATATATATACATATATATATGTGTATATATATATATATATATATATATATATATATAGATGAGTCTTCTCTCTCTCTCTCTCTCTCTCTCTCTCTCTCATACCATGACAAAGCGAGTGACCTCACCTTCTTTGCTTATTGTCATCAGTTAGTTAATGCATTTCGTTGGTCCTTTGTTATATAAGCAAGACAGCTCTGCTTATCTATCCTATCTCATGTTGAATGAGACCAGCGTAACAGAAAGTTCTATTCTGTCCAGAGGTAATCATTTAGATGAACTGGTCGCGGTGGATGTTTGAGCGAGAACACTTAAAATTTTGGCTGTCGTTTTGCTGCAGGGTCTCTTACAGCATGTTCCCCAAAGACCAAAACTCAGCACAGTCCTGCAATATCAATTCATTGCTGCAAAGTTCTCGTTATCCTCTCCCTCCCTCTTTCCGCGAGCATCCATCAGGAGCTATTTACGAGCCTGTAATTTTGCGCGACGCCATGCTTAGCGCGGCGAATACCTTTTCATCACGATAATTCCTAATACGTTGTAACCTTTTATTAAAGCGAGCTAATATGCAATAACTTATGCAGACACGAAGCACTTTTACTCTCATTTCGCGGAATGGGAGAGGCGGGCTTCCTCTCGGGAGGGTCTGCAAGTATTGCGTGTCAGTTGACACTAGAATTATCCCGTTGGTTCTTGAATAATCGCCAATTATTCCGTTGGTTCTTGAACAATTGTCAGTTATGCCGTTGGTTCTTGATCGTCAGTTATTCCGTTGGTTCTTGAATAATCGCCCATTATTCCGTTGGTTCTTGAATAATCGCCCATTATTCCGTTGGTTCTTAAATCATCGTCGGTTATTCCGTTGGTTCTTGATTATTCCGTTGGTTCTTGAATAATCGTCAATTATTCCGTTGGTTCTTGATCGCCTATTATTGCGTTGGCTCTTGAATAATCGTCAGTTATTGTGTTGGTTCTTGAATAATCATCAATTATTGCGTTGGTTCTTGAATAATCATCAGTTATTCGACTGGTTCTAGAATAATCGTTAGTTATTTCGTTGGTTCTTGAATAATCGTCAGTTATTCCGTTAGTTCTTGAATAATCGTCAGTTATTCCGTTGGTTCTTGAATAATGGCCAGTTATTCGTTGCTTCTTGAATAATCGCCAGTTATTCGTTGGCTCTTGAATAATCGCCAATTATTCCATTGGTTCTTGAATAATCGTCAATTATTCCGTTGGTTCTTGAATACTAGTCATTATTCCGTTGGTTCTTGATCGCCTATTATTCCGTTGGTTCTTGAATAATCGTCAATTATTGCGTTGGTTCTTGAATAATCATCAATTATTGCGTTGGTTCTTGAATAATCATCAGTTATTCGAGTGGTTCTTGAATAATCGTCAGTTATTCCATTGGTTCTTGAATAATGGCCAGTTATTCCGTTGGTTCTTGTATAATCGCCAGTTATTCCGTTGTTTCTTGAATAATCGCCAATTATTCCATTGGTTCTTGAATAATCGTCAGTTATTCCGTTGCTTCTTGAATAATCGCCAGTTATTCGTTGGTTCTTGAATAATCGCCAGTTATTCCGTTGGTTCTTCAATAATCGCCAGCTATTCCGTTGTATCTTGAATAATCGCCAGCTATTCCGTTGGTTCTTGAATAATCGCCAATTATTCCATTGGTTCTTGAATAATCGTCAGTTATTCCGTTGGTTCTTGAATAATCGTCAGTTGTTCCGTTGGTTCTTGAATACTCGTCCCGAAAAGAGGTGGAAATTCATTATCATTAGTTTAATTCCGCCTCGGGTTTACTGTTACAAGAAGGAAGACTGACGTCATCAAAAGAAGGGATATTTCAACCTGCCCTGCAACAGAAATTAGTTGCAGGGAGGAAGGACGCCATGAGAACATTTTATTAAGCTTAAAAGTTAATACGCCCGAAGTGAAGGGACGCCTTATCCCTACCGCAAAGAAATGCCAAAAAATAGATGGCTTACTCTGCAAGGGACACTTTGTATAAGTTGAAAATAATCCGTGATAATTTTAAGGTACAGAAATGTGTTGCAAGTCGCAGTGGGTTTATTGCAGTGGATATCAATAGATTATCAGTGGGAGAGGAAATTTGGATGTCTGTTCCAAGACCTTTGCATTACTGCAGATATCCTCAACAAACTGGCTTCTATTGCAAAGTAAGCTTTATGACCTCAAAAAATTACTTCAGATGTAGATTGGCATTGCACTTTTTAATCTTATTATTATTATTATTATTATTATTATTATTATTATTATTATTATTATTATTATTATTATTATTATTATTATTATTAATGAGAAAATATGGAACCTTGTTTTGCTCGTTAATTTCTGTATGGCCTGTTGCATGCCATTGTTTGCGCATTTACAGTAATTATATAATAAATCTAAGGTTTGTGATAAGTTAAGATTCCTTCATTTCCGGGTTAAGGATCCCTTTCATAATTAATTCATTTTGCCACCCAAACCTCATGGACCATGCTACTATAACTCTTAAAGTAGTTAATTCTTATTTCATCTCTTATGTTTTTCAAGAAATGTAATTAATAATTAAGGAAGTCCTTCCCTCCCGGTTCCCAGCAAGTCTTCTGGAGTGAGCAAGCCATCCACGTGACCTTTCCCCACCCTGGGTGGAAGCCACCGTAGTCAACTAACTACCAATGCACATAATTCCCTGCTTAGGCGGCCGAGGCTTTGTAGGATTTAATGGAACGTGCCTAACACGTTTCTCGTCATCCTGGGGATTTCAGTGTTTATGCACTTCTCCTTGCCCAGGCTTGAGGCACCTCTCGATGACGTCATAACTCCTACGATGCTCTGAATGCCCCGGGATATTGAGAGCTTTAAATATGAAGCGTCGCATCTACCACCAGGGATTAAATGGTATTTAGACTGGCCATTTTTTTTTTATATTTATTTTCTTATTTACGCCTTCTGATTTGTCCTTCGCAGCTGACACAGATTAGCTTGTTTCGCCTCAATAACTGTTGAGCGGGAGACTGGCCCGGGTTTATAGTTTCATCAGGAGTAAATTATAAAGTTAATATATTCATACAGTGATTTACTAACCTCCCTTTCGGTAATGTAGTCAAACTTTTGAGTCTATCTTTCCCATTTAAATGATAATAAGGAGGCATGGTCGCTGGGATTCATTGTGGGCGATTGGCTTATATTTTCATTCGTTCATTTGCATAAATGTATGCTGGTTTCCACATGCTTTAGAGGGTTGTAAATGTTATATATATATATATATATATATATATATATATATATATATATATATATATATATATATATATATATATATATATATATATATATATATATATATATATATATATATATATATATATATATGACTTTTTTTTATCACATCACCGTGATTCATATTCAATCAGTAAGTTACAAACGTCCTTTAATATCCAATTCGCTCTACCTCGGAAATAATATATTTTCATATATATGTTACCGAAGGGGAATTTTTTAGTCGATAATAAGTTCGTCGTCTCGTGGGCTCGAACCAGCGAAGACAAGAACTCAGGACTACAGTGGACGCATTTTAACCTAAAATGCGTCCACTGTAGTCCTGAGTTCTTGTCTTCGCTGGTTCGAGCCCACGAGACGACGAACTTATCGACTAAAAAATTCCCCGTCGGTAACATATATGAAAATATATTATTTCCGAGGTAGAGAGAATTGGATACTAAAGGACGTTTGTAGCTTACTGATTGAATATATACATATATATATATATATATATATATATATATATATATATATATATATATATATATATATATATATATGTATGTATGTATATATATTATCCAGTCATAGATAATCCAGTTGTTGGTATGGCATAAACTCGCTTGACAGGTAAACGCTAATGCGAGAAACTTTGTCTCCCATTGCCAAAGACTAGAATCTTCTTCTGCTATGTGTACTCTCTCTCTCTCTCTCTCTCTCTCTCTCTCTCTCTCTCTCTCTCTCTTAGTATACTTCGAAAATAGCTTTTTTTTTTTTTATTCATCATTTCCCAAATCTACCGGGTTTCCTGTCCTTCCTCCGTCTGTCTAACAGACCGCGAGGGAAGTCAATCTCGGAGCCTTTCGTTCGAAAGGACTTTATAGGCGAGGAGGAGAAAAGGGGTGTTGAGGGCGTGGAAGAGAAAGCGCCTTGGGGAGGGAGGAACAGAAAATCTCTCGGCAACTGGAGGGAATCTACTCGGGTCTTCTTAATGAGACACGATAGGAAAGGCCGGTATGAATCTTACAGTATCCTTCCTTCTTCAAGGTTATGATGAAGGAATGAGTAGGATGGTATGAATTTTACAGTATCCTTCCTTCAAGGTTATGATGAAGGAATGAGTAGGATGGTGTGAATCTTACAGTATCCTTCCTTCAAGGTTATGATGAAGGAATGAGTAGGATGGTATGAATCTTACAGTATCCTTCCTTCTTCAAGGTTGTGATGAAGGAATGAGGAGGATGGTATGAATCTTACAGTATCCTTCCTTCTTCAAGGTTATAATGAAGGAATGAGTAGGATGGTATGAATCTTACAGTATCCTTCCTTCTTCAAGGTTATGATGAAGGAATGAGTAGGATGGTATGAATCTTACAGTATCCTTCCTTCAAGGTTATGATACAGGAATGAGTAGGATGGTATGAATCTTACAAGGTTATGATGAAGGAATGAGTAGGATGGTATGAATCTTACAGTATCCTTCCTTCTTTAAGGTTATGATGAAAGAAAGATTAGGATGGTATGAATCTTACAGTATCCTTGCTTCTTCAAGGTTATGATGTAAGAATGAGTAGGATGGAATAAATCTTGCAGTATCCTTCCTCCAAGGTTATGATGAAGGAATGAGTAGGATGGTATGAATCTTACAGTATCCTTCCTCCAAGGTTATGATACAGGAATGAGTAGGACGGTATAAATCTTACGTTATCCTTTCTTCAAGGTTATGATGCAGGAATGAGTAGGAATGTTATTAATTGCTCGTATTAGTAGCAACGACCATTAGGTGAATGGGTTGTGATTTAGTGTTATTCTAATTAGGCAAGGTTCCGATTGTTTAAACTTGAAGTTGATTGCAGGATACTTCTCTGGATCCTGGTTGATTGATTGATACACATTAAACTGGCGTCATGACCTGTTAATGTTTGTTCAGCGTCTGTGTTTGTGTCTTCTTATCTCTCATATTTAGTTTCTGTCCGTCCGGACTTTATTCTGTCCGCCCCCAGATCTTATAAACTACTGAGGCTAGAGGGCTGCAAATTGGTATGTTGATCATCCACCCTCCAATCATCAAACACCAAATTGCAGCCCTCTAGCCTCAGTAGTTTTTATTTTACTTAAAGTTAAAGCTAGTCATAATCGTGCTTCTGGCAACGATATAGGCTAGGTCACCACCAGCCCGTTGTTAAAGTTTCGTGGGTCGCGGCTCACACAGCATTATACCGAGACCACCGAAAGATAGATCTATTTTTGGTGGCCTTGATTATATGCTGTAGCGGCTGTACAGGAAACTCGATTGCTCCGGAGAAACTTCGGCGCATTTTTTACATGTTTCTTTCTTTCTCTGTTTATCTATCTCAGAAAAATGAAGACAGAGAATAACAGCATTTTTGTACCACTTAGAATTGTCTTCAATTCTGAGGTGTCTATTTTTGGTGGCCGAAATATCTTTTGACCACAAAGATTAAAATCGGTCCCAATATACTCGAACTTAAAGGTTCTTAGAGGTTCTTTGACTAAGATTCAAGTTCGAATTAGTTGTTTAATTCCGAATTGCTTTCCTGATGGTTTATGAAGTGGTCTTGCAATTTTACCCCTTGGTCTGCAAATGCTATTTGTGAATATCGGCTAGCATGAAGCGCAGACAACCAATTTTTTTTTTTAATTACATTCTTTTATGCAAGAAGTCGGTATGGCTAGACAGAGTAGGTTTTATTAGGTGGAAGGTATTATAATACCACCACCGACACTGCTACTGCCGCCGCTGCCTACTGCTCTGTAAAGGAAAGTACACCTTCTTTGACCTCCCACAGAGAGAGAGAGAGAGAGAGAGAGAGAGAGAGAGAGAGAGAGAGAGAGAGAGAGAGAGAGAGAGAGAGAGAGAGAGAGATGCGTCACGTCTTAGTTCTATTGACCTCCTATGCAATATGCCACTTCCTTGCTCTCAGGTAGTTAGTTAAATTTCAGAATTTGTCTGTTGTTTCCAGGACCTGCGCCATTTAGGAAAGTTTCAAGTTCGTGTATGTGCGTAGGTGTATGTTACTGTAGGTAGATTCAACTGAGCAGGCCGTTAATTCCTTTGGGTGTCTTTTAAATTTACTGAGCAGTCCGTTCCTTCCGGCTACCGCTCAGTGCCCGCGTCCGCTGGGCGTCCTTTATATTTCTTGAAAATTGTGTCAAAATGAAGGAAATTTCTTTAGTGCGAGCTGCTTTATGCTAAAATGCCCTGCCCTTGAGCCTCAGTGCTCTCTTGAGCATTCAGCAAATTCAAACGCATAGCCAAACCAGGCGAACAAACCGATAGACTGGGAGAAAAAAAAAGTCGCTGCCTTTGCCAAACCGACCGACGGGTTCTGTCTTTGAAAAACATCTCCGCGTAACTGAATGCCTCGTCCGCCGTTCCTGGAGGGGGACGAAAAAGGGAAGGAGCGCGTCTTGGCCCATCAAAAGAATATCATCAGGCACCATGATATATAATTTAGTATTCACTGGACCGAACCACCTCTCTTGAGCATCCGCCTTTTTAGCATTCATCTCGCCGACGCCGCCCATCTAAGGAAATATTTTACGAACTAATTCAATTAGCTCCGGAGCGGTCTTCCGCGCGGAAACAGGACGGTTTTCAAGGTTTAATGAAAACGTCGGTCGCTGCTATTTTTTTTTTTTCTTAAGTTTTTACGTTTCTAATTCCTCCGCGATGCCTCTCGTACGTCGTAGTTTTCTTCTTCATTCCTTTACTCTGGTTCTCCTTTTTTGTGATCATGGTAATGATAAAATCAGCACATGCAGGCTACTTATTCATGCGCATCTGTTTTTTAAAAAGATTTTTACTGTTGTACCTGTCCCGGTAAAAATAATGGCAATGCACGATTAATTCTGCTGTTACAGCGTGCTTATGTAAAGCACTATTTTACTCTGATTTTGTCTTCCTGAAGATATTTCTAAATATATTTTTATATTCAAGCATAAACACTGGATTTTGTGTAATAAGATTATTATTTACTACTTTTAAGACATTCAAAACAATTCAAACTGTTGCCCACTGTTCATGCAATTAATTTCATTCAGTTAATTTTATTCAATACCAGCAGCCACTCACATTGCGTTGAGAAGCCAGATGCCATTCCTACGTTCTCTCTGATTTGAAACAGAAATGATTTTAATACAGTTTCATCTGTTTATTAATTTATTAATTTATTTTTTTTCTTTTTAATAAGTGAGATCTCTCCTTTCTGTGTCTTCCTTTACCTTCTATAACTTCCTAATGAGCATCATATTCTTTGGAAGCCTGAATTTCGAGTGAGTGGCTCCTTTGATGGGCTTGTTCCATATGAATAGGGTTCATCTTTTGAATAATAATAATAATGATAATAATAAGTAGTAGTAGTAGTAGTAGTAGTAGTAGTAGTAGTAGTAGTAGTAGTAGTAGTAGTAGTAGTTATCTTTATTTGATTATTGTTTTCAGATTTTTTCGGACGTTTCTTGAAAGTTTTGCTTCAAGAATTTGTTTTCAAATTATTTACACTAAGGAACAAGAGGTTACGCCATCGTCTGATCTTTTTTGTTATTTGGAACGGCAGTTCACAGAAACCGATCACTTATTCAGTTCTCTGTGTTCTCTTTTTTCGATATTATCGCCATTTATTATATTCGCAGACCATTCCATTTTTAAATAGACGCAAATAAAGCCATTCATCCGAGTCTCCCTTAGACAAGTACAAGTGGCAGTATAGGCAGAGAGAGAGAGAGAGAGAGAGAGAGAGAGAGAGAGAGAGAGAGAGAGAGAGAGAGAGAGAGAGAGACTCGTCTCTCCCTCATATTATTCTCCCGTCAAACTAGTTTCCTTATTAGATTACTCTCTCAAGTTGTGGTCGTGACTTTACTTGTTCATGCGAGAAGTATAAGTTTTAGACGTTTCAAAAATAAAATTCCCATATTCGGAGTGTGTTCTTGAATAATGATCTCGTCTTTTAAAAAGCAATTTTTTAAAGTGCCTTCAACCACTAGAAAGACCAAAATGCAAGTATATTGGATAATAGCCTGTTACCGATTCCTTTCTTCTGACCTTTATGCAAAGGAGCTCAGTCGTTATTGTCATAGTTAACTCTGTGACGCTTTGAATAATGAGCTTTAGATTTCAAAGCAAAAAATAGTAACTGCTATACTAGGTCTTGAATAGAGGATTGGGTTGGTTAGTACCGGGATGACAAAAGGACAGTTCTTGCATAGATAGATGAATAAGCAAATAATAAAAATTTAATATTTTACCTGTTAATATAAAGGGGGTCGAGATACTTATTACCAGTGACCTCCTTCGTTAAATGATGCTGGTATACGCTCAGGATATACTATTATTAAGCATTTTTTGCTGATGTTCATATCAATATAAACTGTAACTATTATGGGGAGCTTCTGTATAATGAGCAGTTTTAATTTTTTATTAAACTTAATAACGGTGCGGTGTCTAAGTTACTTCCCCACCCCCCACCCCCCCCAAAAAAAAAGAATTGCCGGTGTGCTCTCAATGCGTTCTTAAGAAACAGGTCACTCTGAACAGCGTTAAAATAAAAAGACGAGAAAGATTATGATAAAATTTTATTTTAATATATTTCCTAATTTTAAGGTAGAGGAAAGGAAAAACTTACCCAATCCTGGACTGTTGGTATATGATGTTGCGCACATATTTATCGGTATGGCGTATGAAATGGTACAAAAAGATGATCACTTCTTGGTGTGCATGTCGTCTCATATGGTTCATTTATGATATAAACAGTTTCTAAATGTTGCCTGTACCTCGTATCCCATAAACGCCCGATGGAAACGCGGCTTTTCAATGAGGCTCGAGGGAACGACCCTTTCTAGTTTGATACTGCGCTGAAATTTTCCAGAAAACCTTAATTAGGTCGAAAGCCCAGTTGAAAGTAGAGAGAAAGACTACGCAAATATTTGCAATAAAGGGTGTTTGCCATAAAATCTACAGAATGCTTTATAGAGTAAGTGACGAGCCAAAATCATTTTCCAAAAGAGAAAGAAGATTTTGTAAAAGTATCTGTCAGGATTCAGATAAATTATGCAACCAGGAAGCTAGACGGTATGGAGGTCTTCCCGACGTTTGAAAGTTTCATGAACCTAGACTGAGAAGACAAAATGTCTTGTCTCTTCATGGCCAGAATGTCTTGTTAGCATTTGCCTTGTGCCGCTGCGGGAACTCGCGTGAAATAAACTATGTTGTCTTACGCTAACCCTCAAGGTTCCCTCTCCCCCCAGCCCCCACAACCCCGTATGCCATGAATGTCTGCATGATATGGCGGCTTTCCAAGGCAGCCTTCCAAGCATCTTCAAATTGCTTAGAAAAACTTATCGACTTATGTGTTTTTTTTTTTTTTTTGTCGATTTATTTCTTACGCTTTTAGTTTTCTGTAAGAGAAAACTTTTGAGAGGGCTTTGCCTGTCCGTCCGCACTTTTTCTGTCCGCCCTCAGATCTTAAAAACTACTGAGGCTAGCGGCCTGCAAATTGGTATGTTGATCATCCACCCTCCAATCATCAAACATACCAAATTACAGCCATATAGCCTCAATAGTTTTTTATTCGATTTAAGGTTAAAGTTAGCCATGGTCGTGCGTCTGGGAGCACTGTAGGTGCCAACAACACAGGCCACCACCAGTCCGTGGCTGAAAGTTTCATGGGCCGCGGCTTAGATTTTCACGGGCCATGGCTGAGATTTCTTAAAGCATTATACGCTGTACAGAAAACTCGATTGCGCCGATGAAACTTCTGCGCATTTGCTACTTGTTTATTATTGGCTTGTAGGCTATGTTATGGTTTTTTGCTTGTCGTAATACACCTGCGTTCCTATATTCATTTTGTTATTTCAATAATACCATCATCAGGTCGGGGTTGGTTGTCCATTAAATCTCGGAGGTCGTTTGGCATTACGTGGGAATTTAAGGAATTATTTTTTATATGTATCACTTCGGACCCCCAGACCGATACATCGCCAATTTCTCCTCCTCCAGATTTATCCCTTGAATTCAGCTCTCATTCATGTTTACAAGTATAGCTTCTGCCGATTTAGAGTTTTCTTGAGTAACTGAAAATTGATTTCATATATGTCAAGTTATGAGCGATGCGTTTATTTGAAGTATCTTTCCAAGCACATTGCAAATATTGCAATATATATCAGCATTAAAGTTGGATCATGTCAAGATTAGCGAACCCACTCGCAGCGGGGTTCGCCATTCTTTACAAGAAGATTATTGGGTTCGTTTTATCCTTTACATGGGAATAATCGGGCTCGCTGCTCCAGACATAAACACTTCGGCACCAGACATTTGATGCCCCAGGGGCTAGTACTAAACAAGGCGAAATACATGTGACCCCCCGGGGGCTAGTACTAAACACGGCGAAACAGTGTAGATGAGTCACCGTTTCGCCGTGTTTAGTACTAGCCCTCATGTGGAATTGGAGGTCGGACCGGAAATGGTTGGTCACCCTTTACATGGGGATCATTGGGTTCGCTGTTCTTGACATGATCCTTAAAGTTTAAATAAATGACGGACTTATTCCCGGTTTTTCTTCCTCACAAAAACAAGACAGACGTCTTCAACCTTTTCGTTTCTTTCTCCTTCTAGTTAATTTGCTTTAGAAAGATTCACAATATTTTCCAGATGCGCCATTGTGTCCATGGCTGTGCTGTTATGCAAAGTAGGCATTGTTCACCTCGGATTCAAAAGGTCTTTGTATTCATTCGAGCTATTGAAATTTAACATTATTCCGTCCTTATTTTAGAAATTGAACAAAGTATACTTAGTTCTACTCCAATGGTTACAGAAACGTAGAAACCGGATGTTGCTTAGAAGTCGTTTTGATAACGAAGTATTTAGCAGAACATATTTGCTAACAGACAGCTGTTGACTGGATTTAATATGATTTTTTTTTTTTTCCTACTTTAGATCTAATCTATTCTAAACGCGATTGTTGCGTATTTTATTCAGATCTTCTTGATCTCATAAAAAGCGTTGTTAATATTAATAATTCTACTTTTACAACGTTTGCATTCGTTTTCAGTGACTGTGGTCTGAATGTCAATCTGCCTCTTAGCAATCCGTAAAAGTTTATGTGTCCGTAAATACAACGAATTATACTATGAATTCTCGACTTCTTTTTTTCTTTGAAAATTCGTAAAAGTTTACATATACGTAAATACGACTTATGCAATGAATTCTCGACTTCTTTTCTTCTTTGACAATTCGTAAAGCTTTATATGTACGTAAATACGACTTATGCAATGAATTCTCGACGTCTTTTCTTCTTTGACAATTCGTAAAATTATATATGTACGTAAATACAACGACTCATGCTATGAATTCTCGACTTCTTTTCCCGTTCGACAGTTCGTAAAAGTTTATATGTACGTAAATACAACGACTTATGCTATGAATTCTCGACTTCCTTTCTCTTTTGACAATTCGTAAAAGTTTACATGTACGTAAATACAACGACTTATGCAATGAATTCTCGACTTCCTTTCTCTTTTGACAATTCGTAAAAGTTTATATGTACGTAAATACAACGACTTATGCAATGAATTCTCGACTTCCTTTCTCTTTTGACAATTCGTAAAAGTTTCTATGAACGTAAATACAACGACTTATGCAATGAATTCTCGACTTCCTTTCTCTTTTGACAATTCGTAGAAGTTTCCATGAACGTAAATACAACGACTTATGCAAAGAATTCCCGACTTCGTCTTTCCTTTTCTTTTGAAATGTTATGCATTTAAAGTCTTGAATATGAACCGGAATTGGCAAGAATGATTTACGACAGCTCACACGAACGTATATCTGTCGAATTCAGATTTGCTGTAACTTGCACTGAAATATTTCGTCCCCACTCTGAAATATTTCTAAACTCAGTTTGTGTTGTCTGACTATCGTATAGTCAATTTTGTCGTCTTCGGTATTCCATTTCTCTTTATGTTTATCCCCGTAACGGTGTACATAGACTGTTAGCAGCTTATTCTGTATAAATAAATATATATATATATATATATATATATATATATATATATATATATATATATATATATATATATATATATATATACTACTACTACTACTACTACTACTACTACTACTACTACTATTCACTGCTGAGGCCAACAGGGAACACAATTGATTTTCCATGAAACGAGCCTAAATCGCTTTCCTCGTTAGAGAAGAAAAATTCACTAATGACAATATGGCCGAACATAATATATATATATATATATATATATATATATACATACACATATATATGTGTGTGTGTTTGTGGGTGTGTGTAGAATCTGCTGGTCAGTTTTTACTAGATACAAATTTAATTGTAATAGTCACAATGCCCTCTTAACTTCTCGAATTCTTTTAAGGCTTCGTAGTGACAAGTGTATCCATAAAAGGGCGAAGAATTCGAGAAGTTAAAAGAGCATTGTGGCTATTACAATTGCATAATATATATATATTTATATATATATATATATATATATATATATATATATATATATATATATATATGTGTGTGTGTGTGTGTGTATATACATACGTGTGTGTGTATACATATGTATATATACACATATACATGTGGCCGTTACTGGCACATGTAGGGTTGCAGTTTAGCGAATATTAGTAATAATGCATATATGTATATACATGTTTTCAAGGAAATGTTTACTAGAGAAACATTTACTTTCTCTTTGATCTCCGAAACTTTCTCTACAACAGTTAAAGTGAAAGCTGAAAGCAAATAAGTAAGCTGTTTTATAATGACGACTGCGTACCTTCAGCGAGATATTAGATAACAGACGAAAGACGAAACATAAATAAAAGCAAAAAAAAAAAAAAAAAAAACTTCGATATATAAAATTATAACACTGAAATCTTCACTGTGGTTTCAATTAAATATTTAGACTTTTTTTTTTTTTTTACTGTTTTGTGAATAAACTTCACGAAATGTCTCCCTTACGATTGCCGAATCGAGAAGACGCAAAAATAAACACGAATGTAACATTTGGACTGAAGCTGTTTTTCAGCTTAAAATACAGTTTTGGGGAATGCTGTAAATATTTCTTTTCCTGGGTGAAATTCAGAGGGAGACTTATTGTTGAAGATTGCTGTGACTACCGAGAGGTTGCTGCAACTTCAAATCAAAGTCGAGAAGGTCTTTTCAAACTCTTTATTTGCACCTGGAATTTAAAGATGTTTACATCTAATTTCTCCTTTATCTGAGATTCGTACAGTTCAGGTTATATTCTTCACAGGAAGATCTCGCAGTTTATATTAAGCGGGAGAGAGAGCTCTTAAAGTAATGCTAGGATTATGTAGCTCGCGTCTGGTCTGCCACCCACCAGTCCACCCAGCTGTAACTGGGCAGTAAACCAGTGTTTAGGTCGAGAAAGGGATGGTGATGGCAACTTCGTCCCCAAAGCTTTCTGGGAAACCAGAAATCTGTACCCCTATGTCGCCAGCCTGTTATGTACATGTATATATATATATATATACAGTATATATATATATATATATATATATATATATATATATATATATATATATTATATATATACACACACATTTACAATTCCCCATGAATGTAAGTTATTCCCAAGGTTCATTAGTGTATAAGTGACAAAAATTCATTCACACACTTACACACACACACACACACACACACACACACACACACACACACACACACACACACATATATATATATATATATATATATATATATATATATATATATATATATATATTATAGAGAGAGAGAGAGAGAGAGAGAGAGAGAGAGAGAGAGAGAGAGAGAGAGACATCAGTGTGCTGTGTGCCCAAACGCTCACACGGCACACGGATGCATGTTCAGATTTTCCTGTATTTGTGTGTAGGAATTCTGTGCCGCTAATTGCACAAATTCCTTTGGTTTAAAGGCTGGTCAATTGATACTCAGTTCCGAATATGAATTTCCTCGTTGCCTCAAACGGACTTGTATCCTGATTGTTAACAATTAATAACAAGTAAAAAATGCGCCGAAGTTTCTTCGGCGTAATCGAGTTTTCTGTACAGCGTATAATGCTTTATGAAACTTTCAGCCACTGCTCATGAAACTCAGTCACGATCCGGTAGTGGCCTGTGTTGTTGGCATCCTTAGCGGTGCCAAACGCACGATCATGGCTAACTTTAATCTTAAATAAAATAAAAACTACTGAGGCTAGAGGGTTGCAATTTGGTATGTTTGATGATTGGAGGGTGGATGATCAACATACCAATTTACTGCCCTCTAGCCTCAGTAGTTTTTAAGAGCTGAGGGCGGACAGAAAAAGTGAGAAAAGTATTGTGACGGCTTTGTCTGTCCTTCCGCACTTTTTCTGTCCGCCCCCAGATCTTAGAAACTACTGAGGCTGGAGGGCTGCAAATTGTTATATTGATCATCCACCCTCCAAGCATCAAACATACCAAATTGCAGGCCACTAGCCTCAGTAGTTTTTACTTATTTAAGGTTGAAGTTAGCCATAATCGTGCGTCTGGCAACGATATAGGATAGAGGTAATAGTTGCTGTAGCTAAAATGCAGAAAAATTTTCAGTGACAGATCAAATTGTTTAGCGGATTCATATTCTTTAAGGAATGGAAGAAACTGTTTTATTAAATTAATGAACGATTATTGATTTCGATTCCCCATAGTGCTAAAATGGCTGGTGCGGCAGCAAACGACAATTTTAATTATCGGTGTTGACAGGTCATATTTATTATTGACGGAAACATTTCAATTTAAAGGTTTGGAGAAGCGATTGACTGACAATTTCGTTTAGCACATTTACATGACTTCAAACCCCCTGACACTAATGATATGTTTTTCCTTAATCATAGTTGTTTTGGTTCTGTTTATATATTTTTTTACAACTATGAAATGATAATGTAAATAAATGTCATACGCAAATATGGTGTAAACAATTTCTCATCTGATTTGTAAAGCGGGTTTTCTGCATCACTAACTTCCTGCCAAGCTGAAATTATTGTATCAAAACTGAACTGTCTCATGTTCAAAGTCTTATTGATTACGAACGCTGATGTTTGAAACCAGTAGCATGATTAACATTTTTCATTTCAAAATGAAGTCTTTGCTCTGTGTCTAATGTCTATTGCGAAATCCACTATGCAACCCAAGGCTGATGGAGACTATAGATCCGACGAAAGAGTCTGAAATTTTGATTTTCGCGGCTAGGCAACCTACCTCACTACAGTGCGTCCGAGAATGAAACCTTCAGAGTCTTTGGCAGCGATTTTGGAAGAGACGGAAAAGTACATCCTGACGCCGAAATGCGAGATGAATCGTTACCTGAAGGATAGGAATCAGCGAACACGAAGTAGGGGGATGAATAAAACCAGTCATCGAATTCTGCAGATCGTTTTAGTTTTCTATAATAGAAAACTATTGTGCCGGCTTTGTCTGTCCGTCCGCACTTTTTTTGTCCGCCCGCAGATTTTAAAAACTACTGAAGCTAGAGGGCTGCAAATTGGTATGTTGATCATCCCCCCTCCAATCATCAAACATACCCAATTGCAGCCCTCTAGCCTCAGTAGTTTTTATTTTATTTAAGGTTAAAGTTAGCCATGATCGTGCATCTGACAACGATATAGGCCAGGCCACCACCGGGCCATGGTTAAAGTTTCATGGGCCGCGGCTCATACAGCAATATACCTAGACCACCGAAAGATAGATCTATTTTCGGTGGCCTTGATTATACGCTGTAAAAAAACTCGATTGCTCCGAAGACTCTTCGGCGCATTTTTTACTTGTTTATCTTAGTTTAGGGGCTGGTAATGGAGGAAGAGTCTTTGCCGACATATGCCAGTTTCCCCGTAGGGGAGGTGGGGCTAATGCAGTCAGTGCACCTCACACCGCGTACTGTAGGCATTACTTAAGGATCTTAGCAGCGTACCTTCGGCCGCTAGTTGCAACCCCTTTCATTCCTTTTTATAGTGCCTCCGTTCATATTCCCTTTCTTCGATCATACTGTCCAGCCTCTCCTAACAATTGATTCATGGTGCAACGGCGAGGTTTTCCTCCTGTTACACCTTTCAAACCTTTTAACTCTCAATAACCCTTTCAGCTCTGAACGACCTTAAAGGTCCCAGTGCTTGGCTTTTGTACTAAATATTATATCCATTCCATAATGCCAGCTTTATCTGCACGTGAACAAACACACCGTATTATCATAATTCATCTTCATACAGTAACCATTTACAAAGGACTAAACTGTTGTGGCTTTACTGCAGCGACCTTTCGTATCTTTCACCTTGAGCGTCATTCTTGTCGACTTATTCCATCGTCACTGGAGTTTGTTGGCACTTTGAATGATCAGAAATACATAATGCCACTTGTTGCGAATATAATTGATTGTCCTCTTGCATCAGAGGATGTGTAGAATCTACTTTCATGTCGGTTAGAGAGAGAGAGAGGGGGGGGGGGAGGGAGGGAGAGAGAGAGATTTGCTTAGAAGTTGGAGAGGGGGGAAGGGAGGAAGGAAAGTACAAGGGAATGAACACAGAACAGGACGATATCCATTTACTCTGTTCTGCGTACGCTTAGCTCTCCTTTAACCGTGAAGAAATCCGAGTGAAATTCATCGAGTTAACTGACGTGTTCGTTTACATTTGCTGCGTTAATCGCGGGTTTTTCTCTATATCACTTTTTCAGAACATTTACGGTAATTAGTTGAACTCGTCTTTAAGTTTCATTTATGAATTTAAGAATTCTCTGTATCACTTTGCTAGAATATTTAATTGGTTAAACTCATCTTTGAGTTTTATTTATGAATTCTCTATATCACTTTGCTAGAATATTTAAATTGTTAAACTCATCTTTGAGTTTTATTTATGAATTCTTTATATCACTTTGCTAGAATATTTAATTGGTTAAACTCATCTTTAAGTTTTATTTATGAATTTATGAATTCTCTATATCACTTTGCTAGAATATTTAATTGGCTAAACTCATCTTTGAGTTTCGTTTATTAATTTATGTATTCTCTGTATCACTTTGCTTGAATATTTAATTGGTTAAACTCATCTTTAAGTTTCATTTATGAATTTATGAATTCTCTGTATCACTTTGCTAGAATATTTAATTAGTTCAACTCATCTTTGAGGTTCATTTATGAATTTATGAATTCTCTATTTCACTTTGCTAGAATATTTAATTGGTTAAACTCATCTTTGAGTTTCATTTATGAATTCTTCTTATATAGGATATGTAATGCTAAAGAATGATTCAGTAAAAAGTTAGATGTTCTTTGGAAATCGAACGTTTCTCCATCTTTAAGATTACGGGCTCTGAAATTATATGAATATGAATAGATAAATTAGATATGCGCAAGTATAAAGAAACAGTTTTTGTTAATATGGAGCGGAGCACATGACAGTATTTGCGAGGCATCCGAGGTACCTCCAAGCACCATTATGTCACTCCAGACGCTCATGGAAAGAGCGTTCCAGATCCTGGAAAGACCAAGGCCTGGAGGGCCCCCCAGAAAGACACACGATGGAAAGCGTGAGTTGCTGGAGTTGCTAACCTAGTAAACATTGTCTCCCGACATTTATTTCCTCTGAGGATGTTTATGCGCAGGATAAATTGAACCTTTTTGCACATTCCGGATGTTCTGATAAAGAGAAGGCATTAGAGGGGATGGAAAGAAATATGTTGGGAAGTGTACGTGCGTGAGTTATTGTACGTTGGCCGCGGCTCAGGCCTTTACGGATGGGAGCTAAATGGGAAGGAATTATGACCGTGCTGTATTCCATTTGTTCTGGCTTCCTCGTTTCTTCTGTGCGTCCTGTTACTCTCTGTTCGTTGCCTCTGGGTCTTTGTTTTGTGGCCTCTCTCTCTCTCTCTCTCTCTCTCTCTCTCTCTCTCTCTCTCTCTCTCTCTCTCTCTCTCTCTCTCTCCCTCTATGTGTATGTATATATATCTATATATATGCATGTATGTACATATACATATAATTATATATGTACATACATGTATTATAATATATATACATATATGTACATATAATATATATACATACATACATATATATATATATATATACTCGTATATATATATATATATATATATATATATATATATATATATATATATATATATATATATATATATAAAATTATATATTCAAGCCAAGATTCAACCTTTAGTGGAAAAATAGAATGCTACTTGCCGAAGGCACCAGTAAGGAGTCTTCCCCCGAATACAGAAAAGGAGATTGAAAGGTAAAGAACAAATCATGAAAGAAAAATAACAGAAAAAAAACAAACTAAATAAATAACAAAATAAAATACACGAAGCAAATAACAAACATCCAGTGACTTATGTCAAGCTACTTAAAAAAAAAAGAAAAAAATGTATTTGCACCGAGTTTGAAATTCAGAAGTTCTATCGATTCAGCAATGACGTTTGGAAAATCATCCCACAATTTGGTCACAGCAGGAATCAAACTGCCAGAAGATCTGAATGCAAACGATGAGCAGAAATATGAGATGTCCTTTACAGCCTGCATATATATATATAAATATATATATATATATATATATATATATATATATATATATATATATATATATATATATATATATATGAATTAATATATATATATATATATATATATATATATATATATATATATATATATATATATATATATATATATATATATATATATATATATATATATATATATATATATTAATTCATATATATATAATAATTATATATATATATATATATATATATATATATATATATATATATATATATATATATATATATATGTGTGTGTGTGTGTGTGTGTGTGTGTGTGTGTGTGTATGTATGTATAATGTGTGTGTGTGCGTGTGTTGAAATAATGGAAAAGTCTATAGTATGGTGGTAGAAGCTTAATTCATTTACTGCCACGGTCTGAGAGGTAGTCATACCTAAAGAAAAGGTTGTGAAGGCACGGATAATAGGTATAATCGTCCCTCTGTATAATGAGAAAGGAGTCTGAGGTGAATGTGAGATAATGAATAAGTGTTTCGGCTTACGAAGGATAAGACGGGCAGCCAGGGGATTAATAGGAGGGAAAGCAGTTGGGGGTCGCAACAGGGAGAAGGGCGTGTGTTAGATATGTATCTCCTAAAGCGTTTGTTTGGGAAGTTTGAAAGTAAGAGAGGAAATGCTGCATTTCATATATATACGAGTTATATATATATATATATATATATAAATTTATATATACATACACACACATATGTATATAATGGTCTGAAACAAGTTTCCTGAGAAAGAAAGATACTTTTAGTGGAAGATGTTACATGAGGTAATTTGTCGAGAGCGCATTGATGTTTTCCGTAATGAGGGAACAGAATGTTATGCAGTGGTTCGGTCTGTTGGAAGATGATTGGCTGGTGATGTTGGATGCGATATGGCCCTCATGAAATGCTGTTGTTTTGCGTTGAGCTCCAGCATTCTCTCAGTCTATAGTTCGCTATAATATTTAACAATAGCCGGTGTGGCCTTCATCTCCAAACGTTCTCTCTCCCAGTACTTAAAAATATATAATCTTGTACCGACAGAAAGTTAAGCGTTCCTGATATAGCGAAAGTCTTAAGGAGGATGGAGTAACTATGTTTGGTTATGTACGTTCGTTTGTTATTTTTGTTTATCAGTCAATTAGGTCTTTGCAGATGGGAGTTTGATGAGAAGAAAGTCTCTCTCTCTCTCTCTCTCTCCTCTCTCTCTCTCTCTCTCTCTCTCTCTCTCTCTCTCTCTCTCATTGATTGTTAATGTAAATCATGATGTATAATCTGACTGAGGCCATAATGTCCCAAGAAGATGCATCTAATAACCTCATGATTTACGCCAATAATCAGAGAGAGAGAGAAGAGAGAGAGAGAGAGAGAGAGAGAGAGAGGTTATTAGATACATCTCCTTGGAACAGTATTGGTTCAAGCCCCCTACGCATCACTTGAACATATTCTGTAAAAACTTCAAAGACGTATTTGACACTGCGAGGAAATATTCACGCATGATTTTGTAAGTCAGTGTATGATGATTTCAGAAAGCTTTAAATTCATCCGTGAAGTTAAATAAATCTCTGAATAAGACTGTGAAAGTGGCTATTTATCAGAACGAAGGTCCTAATTGCGAATCTTGGTATACCTTGGAAAGACCCACGCATTTTCATCAGTATTTTATAATTATCAAAGATTCTACCTCTGACGTGAAGTTTTATCCCAAGCGATGGCGATTCATTAAGACCACCTGCAAAGTCAATCATCCAAAATACGTAGCTGATCGTTGGCTTCGATATCTTTAATGTCTTTCCTGCTCTTCATAAATATTTCCAAGCGTGGCATTGCCTTCATTTGCATGTAGGACGGGTTCTGTATGTGGCCGTATTGCACCACTTACTTGTGCCGTTCTTAAATTTACTGTCATTAGCAACTTGATAGTCTCATTCACAGCATGTGCTATAGGAGGCTCTTTCCAGAGCACCTGATGCAAATTGAGGCTTCTTTTTCTAATGGCCAATGTCAGCTATCTTCGGACTATTTTTTTTCGGCAGGAATGCTGTTGAAATTGCACGGCTGAAAAGGTAACTCGTCCGCTGGAATTGAGAATAAACTTCACCGTTTATTATGCAGATGCGACTTGTACTTTTTGTCTTGGGGACTTAGGTGTTAACTATTTGAGGGTTTCTTTCTGATTTGTGTGTCTTTATGCATATACGTACACACACATACACACGCATATATATATATATATATATATATATATATATATATATATATATATATATATATATATATATATATGTATGTGTGTGTGTGTGTATGTATATATTATATATATATATATATATAATATATATATATATATATATATATATATAGAGAGAGAGAGAGAGAGAGAGAGAGAGAGAGAGAGAGAGAGAGAGAGAGAGAGAGAGAGAGAGAGAGAGAGAGATAAACGTAATTATTATCTATAGTTAGAGCAAATTACTTCACATATAATCTTAATTAAAATATCGTATAAAATATATATATACATATATATATATGTGTATGTGTATGTATATACATACATATACATATGTATATATATATATATATATATATATATATATATATATATATACATATATATATATATATATATATATATATATAGAGAGAGAGAGAGAGAGAGAGAGAGAGAGAGAGAGAGAGAGAGAGAGAGAGAGAGAGATAAACGTAATCATTCCCTATAGTCAGAGCAAATTAACTTCACCATATAATCTTAATTAAAATATCGTATAAAAATAGTTGATAGAGGGAAAAGTAATTTCCATTTCTACCAGAAGAGAGAAATTGCCTTTGACAGTATCAAGACACGCGTAGCCTTGAGACACGTTGTAACAGAATATTACAGAGCGTCAAGGACTTCTTGGAGAAGGACGGGTAACGAACGCTGGAGTGTAGAATAGGAAACGATAATGAAACCGAAAAACGAAAGAAGAGGATAGGAAATATAATGCATGAAACGGGTTGAGGTATTTAGGAATGAGACAGAAAATAATCATGCAATAAAAATCGTCAGAAAGTATAGTAAATTGCGATTAAATACTCTTCGATATTCTTATCCGTCCTATATTTTGTTTCTGTTTCTCGTTAATTTTTTTTTTTTTTTTTTTTTTGCAAGACAGTTCAGTTCGGATGTTTTTTTAACCTTACTTTGATTCGAGTCGCAAAATTCTCATTCCAACTTGTTCGGTTCTTACTTCATTTGCATCTCTGTTTTCGCTTACAAACTTGGTTTTTTATTTAATTTACATCTTTTTTCCCTCAGGCAGGAAAAACTGGCAACATGCAAATAGAGAAAAAAAAATATGTACGCAGGTGGTGAATATAACTGTAAAATAATTGTGGAAAATCGAGAAACTCTGAGAATAAAACTGAACAAAAACAAGAAATCCTTACAACGGATGATGTGAAATTACGTAGGAAAGAACTGTGAGGAGAAAGGGTCCACTAAATATGAGGAATGTATGAATATATGAGAAATGAAGGTGACAGGCAAAGGTTAAATGATGTGAAATGAAAATAAGTAACATTAGAAACACGATATAAGATTACATGAAAAATGCAATCCCTTTGGGTCTGAGAAGTTAAACGGGAACAGGAAAACAAGAAACATGGTAAATAAAAATGATTATGTAAATGGAACAAAAGCCAATTTTGTAAATGAAAACACTGATGTAAATGGGATAAGAACTGAGCGAGCTGGAACGGGGATTTTAAGAACCGAGCGAGCTGGAACGGGAATTTTATCATTTGAATCAAAGTAAAGTAAAAAAAAAATTTTCGAAGTCAACTGTTGTGGAAAAAGAAAATAAAGTAGTAACGAGAACAGAAGGAAATATAGGACGGAGGAAACTATTTGAAAGGAAAATAGGAAATACAAGATGGAACTAGTAATTAAGATGAGATAAGAATTATGACTGGACAGACACGACATAAACAGAGGAGAACGGACGGTACAAGTTTGTAGATAGAAATAATAACAGCTATAAAATGGACAGAGACTCAAAAGGAATTATTTAAGTACTGAACGCACAACAGAAACAGGTACAAAATGCGTCGAAGTTTCTCCGGCGCAATCGAGTTTTCTCTACAGCCGCTACTGTGTGTAATCAAAGCCACCGAAAATAGACCTATCTCTCGGTGATCTCGGTATATGCTGTATGAGCTGCGGCCCATGAAACTTTAACCACGGCCCGGTCGTGGCCTGGCCTATATCGCTGCAAGAAGCACGATCATGGGTAACTTTAACCTTGAATAAAATAAAAACTATTGAGACTAGAGGGCTGCAATTTGGTATGTTTGGTGATGAGGGTGGATGATCAACATACCAATTTGCAGCCCTCTAACCTCAGTAGTTTTTAAGGTCTGAGGGCGGACAGAAAATGTGCGGACGGCCAGACAACCTCTAACCTCAGTAGTTTTTAAGGTCTGAGGGCGGACAGAAAATGTGCGGACGGCCAGACAACCTCTAACCTCAGTAGTTTTTAAGGTCTGAGGGCGGACAGAAAATGTGCGGACGGCCAGACAAAGCCGGCACAGTAGTTTTCGTTTCAGAAAACTAAAAATGCAAATATCGGGAACAGGGAAGAGGCATGAAATCAAAAGATGGGAAATTAGATTATCAGTTTGAACGTAAAAGTGACAGGAACAAACAAAACGCGAGAAGAGGGGCAGGGAGAAAAGGTAAAAAGTAAAAAAAAAAAAAAAAAAAAAAAAAGTAAAAAAAAAAAAGGAAATAAAAACCTTTGGGATTTTCTGAACGGACAGGAAATAATTTGAGGTATCATTAAGATGATAAGAAGAGAAATTGCCTGGAAGTGGAGGGTGCTAGTAAAAGAAATGTAAAGGAAATTATACGAAAATACGAAGAACAAAAGGCAATCCGAAATAAGGGGACTGAAGAAGAATGAGTGGGTAGGTTTTGGAGTAAAATTTCTCGAAATTATTTCAGGGGGAATAGGATCATTTTATGAGGAAATGGAATATTCCAATAAAGAGGAAATAAACGAAAGTACTAAAGATGCAAAGTGATGAGAGAATTCGAAGGAGGGTGAAAAATTCCTTTAAATGGCTGCGTTTAAAGAAAAGAAAACAGAGGAAAAATACTTCCATAAATCGTGCAAATTCCTTTTGGAACCTCAACGAAACAGAGGAAAAATACTTCCATAAATCGTGCAAATTCCTTTTGGAACCTCAACGAAAAAGAGAGATTGAAGCATCGGAAATAAAGTAGAATTTATTTGAAATCGGCAGGAAATCAGTCTGAGAAGGAATAGCAGTAGGAATTGAAAAAGAAAAAAAAAAGAAAAAGGAAATCTAAGAAGACAATCTCAAGAAGTCAGGAAGCTGAACCAAAAACAAATCGGAAATAATGCTGTATTTGATCACCGAAACTGGCATCGCGAATGACGTAAGCACGGATAATAAAACCACTGACTAAAGGGGGGAGAAGAAAAATGATAAAGGCGTTAGGATAAAGTAGGTCAAAAATAGTCTGAAAAAATTTTGTGCCTTGAAGAAACATTAATCCACTTAATGATTACCTTTTTCTGAATAGAGAAAGTTTTTTTGTATATTTTTTTATTAATGACATTTCTACAACCTAATTATATTTTTAAGCCATTATGGGAAAATAAAAAAGAACTTTGTCTCTCTGACCAAGGGAAGGTAAAGTTGTCAAGCATCGTTTATTCATCGTGTCGAAGAGAAGACCCTTTAAGATAAGTTTATACATAAAATGGAACGCGATTGAGATAAGTTTCTACAGAATGTGGAACGCGACTGAGATAAGTTTCTACAGAATATGAAGCGCGATTGAGATAAGTTTCTACAGAATATGGAACGCGACTGAGATAAGTTTATACAGAATAAGGAGCGCGGTTGAGATAAGTTCCTACAGAATATGGAACGCGATTGAGATAAGTTTATACAGAATAAGGAGCGCGATTGAGATAAGTTTCTACAGAATATGGAGCGCGATTGAGATAAGTTTATACATAAAATGGAATGCGACTGAGATAAAATTTATACAGAATAAGGAGCGCGATTGATTGTAAGAATCACAAAAAAAAAACAAAAAACTGTTCGATTTTGCTCTACCTAAATAACTTTCGAGGAGAGCAGGAATTATGATGTGTTCGTCATTTTGTTCACCTTTCGTTTTGTTGTCCTTTTGAATTTGTGTTCTTGGGCGGCTTTTGGGATACAACAGATTGCATTTTTATGTTATGAAAGCGCCTATTAAATTTCATAATTGTTCGATTTTAAAGTAAGTGTCACTAAGGTTTTAATTTTACTTTTGGCGTATATTAGATTGGTTTAATTGCAACTTTTGTAGAAAGTAATTCAAAACTGTTATTGCGTCATATCTCCTTTGAACATTTAAATGACGCAGTGAGAATGACGTCAGTATCTGTATTTATTAATCATTTTTGGTAGCTAGCGGTACACATGAATTTATAACCCAACACAGTGTGCTATGTTAAAAACTCCCTCTCTCTCTCTCTCTCTCTCTCTCTCTCTCTCTCTCTCTCTCTCTCTCTCTCTCTCTATATATATATATATATATATATATATATATATATATATATATATATAATATATATATATATATATATATATATATATTATATATATATATATATATATATATATGTATATAAAAAATGTATATTTATATATATATATATATATATATATAGCTATATATATATATATATATATATATATATATATATATATATATATACATATATATATCACACACATTCTGAGAAAGCCATGGAGCATATTGTGTCATATGCCATTCTCTGAACACCCTGGTCACTGTGACTAAGTTACTAAGCCTCCTATGGTTGGTCAGAGTGCAGAGGTCCAAACCAGGCC
>JANJGK010000011.1:6539819-6544819 GCA_039081455.1 Macrobrachium rosenbergii | reverse complement strand
CGCACATACACATACGCACACACACATATACATACATATATTTATGTTTGTGTGTGTGTGTGTGTAATGCATGTGCTATATCGCACACAGAGCAAATCGTCTAATTCGATATTTTTTATCAAGGCTTTGAAAGCTGGCAATTATGATTCGCTGGGTATCAGTATGCGTTGTTATTCGCTGCGTATCGGTATGCTCCGTTTTGAAACTACAGCATCACGAAAATACGAATAACTTTGCCCTGTAATAATAATTTTCAAAGCATGAAGAAAAAAATAGTTGGAGGCTTGACATTATCTCGTCGGAGAGCCCGCTCGACGCTAACCAGAAAAATATTGCGCATTACTAAGTCATCTGTGCCCGAGGAGTTGGCGAATAACTTTGCCGTCGAAGATTTGGTCACACGTCTCTCGTGAATTTGTAATGTCCTGTCAATCTCAGCTGTTGCGTTGACTCTCCGGCAATGGCTGATCCAACTCTCCAGGCGTGAGGATTTAATGAACGTTTCCCCCTCTTCGGGTGGTCGGAGTGGGATTACTGTTCCCTGTCTCTGATGCTTTTAGAGGAAGTGGCAAGTTTAGTCTCGGAAAATAAGTAGGTTTCGTGATATTTTTAATCCTTTTTCAAACTCTACAGAATATTTGTACTTTAATGGGGATAGTTGTTGATGTTATTATTATTAATTTATTTATTTATTTATTTTATTATTTATTTATTTATTATTATTTTTTTTGTCTATCACAGTCATCCTATTCGACTGGGTGGTTTTTTATTGTGTGGGATTCCGGGTTGCCATCCTGCCTCCTTAGGAGTCCATCACTTTTCTCACTATGTGCGCTGTTTCTAGTAGCACACTTTATTTATTATTATTATTATTATTATTATTATTATTATTATTATTATTATTATTATTATTATTCAGAAGATGAGCCCTGTTCATGTTGAACAAGCCCAAGCGGGCCATTGATAGTGAAATTCAAGCTTCTAAGAAAAATGGTGTTCATTTGAAAGAAGTAACAGAAGGCCATGGGAAATACAGAAAGTTACAGATGATAATTATCATGTGAGGTTTCCATGAATGGTTTGTGATAGGTCTTTTTACTCATTTTAATTTACTTATTAAAATTCAAACTACATATGCCTTTTCAAACCACAACGACTCTTAGCCTTTTCCCTCCTCCTGATTGACATCCAAAAGGCAAAACTAATTTGTAATTGTTCCCCATCATCAGTTCTGTTTTTATTCTTGCTTCCTCCTAGTACTTTGGGCATGATTTGTGCCCTTTTATGTTTAGATGTTGTCAAAGTATAACCCACTCAATCTGCTCTTCAGTCCTGTAACTTGTGCCCCTTCTCACACTCTTGACAGTCGCGTTCTCCTGCGTAGTTATCGTATATGTATTCAAATTTTCTTCGACGCAAGCACTGAATTGCATATCTGTCAAAGATGCTCTAACTCTTCTTAGGTACGTATAGCTTATTCTCACTTATTCTTTTATTCTCATCTTCGGTGAGCGTTTTATGATGTAATGTTCCGTCCTTCTGGTTTTAGATTTCGCTTCTGCAATCTTTTTGGAAATCAACTATGAGCAAGGAAAACTCTTCTCTCTCTCTCTCTCTCTCTCTCTCTCTCTCTCTCTCTCTCTCTCTCTCTCTCTCTCTCTCTCTCTCTCTCTCTGTGCCAGATATTTTTTGCAAACCGGTTCTTGTCATGTATAACTTTTTCCTATCATGACCTTTGGAGCCTTCTTGTAAAATAGCAACACTTCACATGAAGCCGCTGAAATTGGCGGACGTAACGCTTTACCTATTTTGTTTCTTCTGATGTCCAGTAAAATCATTTCTAACGTCGGGGGAAGATTTGCCTCCCAAGTTGAGAAGTTTATTATTTCCTTAATGTTTTACCAGATTTTTTTCTTGTTTTTTATTTTTATTTTTTTTTGTAAGGCTAAGTCTGATATACCTTTAAATTCCCGTCTCTCTGGGGGAAACAAAAAACACGGAATTTTCCGTCACTGATAACTTGGGTAAGTGACGAGGTCAAAGCTGAGAATTCTCTCTCAAATCACTAAAATCATTTGAAGAAACGCGTGCTATTTTCATTCCACGTCCGGGATATTGGAATCTATAGCTGTCACGTCCTGATATCCCAGCAGTCCTTAGGGTAAATAACTGTGTTGATACGGAAATCCCAGCGGAGGAGGCTTCTGAAAGATAGATTTCACCAAAACCTAATGCGGAAAGAGACGTTGTTAACGTGTTTATTTAAGATCAGGAATCTGTGAAGGAGATATTCCAAGATATTTCATACTTTTTTCATTTATTGTTCTCGGTTAATCATCTTAGATATTGTCTAAAAAATATATAAACACATGTACTATATATATATATATATATATATATATATATATATATATATATATATATATATATATACATATACATACATACATACATACATACATACATACATACATACATATACAGTATATATTTGTGTATATATATATATATATATATATATATATATATATATATATATATATATATATATATATATTTATTTATAATCACTCTTACACTTTTCCATGTAAATATCAAAATTATGATTGTTAAAAAATGACTTTCATTTAAAAAAAGAATTTGAGACACGCATAGAAAAACCCTAGTCAGAGAAGATGGGACATTTGAAGCCTCGCCACATTCTAAATATCGAACTTTGAATTTAGAACGTAATTATTGGTCAAATCATCACTTCACGGAAAATTTTTCTTCTAATTTTACTGTTGTTAAATTGATTATCATTGAAATCGCAGAGACTGGCGGTAACAAATCTCTTCAAATTAAGTTGCAAATGTTCCTTCAAAGTGCGTGGACTCAGTCACCAGTGATACAAATTCATTTTACGAAAGTTTTTTTCATGTAAATGTCAGAGTGACTTAGTCGCCCAGTGATACCAATTCCCTTTAAGAAGGCTTTTTGTAAAGTAAATTTCAGAGTGACTTAGTCACCAGTGATACAAATTCCATTTACAAATTCCTTTTACGAAGGCTTTTTGTAATGTGAATTTCAGAGTGACTTAGTCACCAGTGATACAAATTCATTAACGAAGGTTTTTCGTAATGTAAATTTCAGAGTGACTTAGTCACCAGTGACACAAACTCATTTTACGAAGGCTTTTTGTAATGTAAATTTCAGAGTGACTTAGTCACCAATGATACACATTCATTTTACGAAGGCTTTTTGTAATGTAAATTTCAGAGTGACTCAGTCACCAGGGATACAAATTCCTTATACGCAAGCTTTTTGTAATGTAAATTTCAGAATAATTCGTCGAAATCTCACGAGCGCCATTTTCTTGTTTTGAGAGTTTAAAATAATAGCTTACTTAAAAGGATTTCGCGGGGCGATCCGGTAATCACGTTAGATTAATGGTTTTATCCAATGCAAGTAACCAGACTTTTACAGAATATTCATCTCATTTCAGCAGTTTGTCCAACTCATTTGCATCAGTAATTCATAATCGATTAAGGAATGGTTGCCGACACAAATGACGCAGCCATTGATGCGAAGAGACGGTGATACCTTCATTATCCATTCTTATTGGGAGGAAACAGCACGTTCTTCCTTCTTAGGAAGGAAGGAAGGAAGTGCTGTTTCCTTTCTCAAAATTCTCTAGCCGTGTATTTCCAGAGTTCGTCCGCATCTGGAATTGAGTATTTCCGGCGATTCTTGGTCGCGTAGTTCTCGGAAATGAAGGGAAATATGCTTCACCCAAATCGCTGCAAGGTATCGGGACACTAAATGTGTTTATAAAATCGGGACACTAAATATGTCTGTAAAATTGGGACACTAGATATGTCTATAAAATTGGGGCACTAAATTTGTCTATAAAAGTGGGACACTAGATATGTCTATAAAATCGGGACGCTAAATATGTCTATAAAATCGGGACATTAAATATGTCTATAAAATCGGGCACTAAATATGTCTATAAAATCGGGACACTAGATATGTCTATAAAATCGGGACACTAAATATGTATATAAAATCGGGACACTAAATACGTCTATAAAATCGGGACACTAAATATGCATATAAAATCGGGACACTAAATATGTCTATAAAATTGGGACACTAAATATGTCAGCAAAATCGGGGCACTAAATACGTCTATAAAATCGGGGCACTGAATATGTATATAAAACCGGGACGCTAAATATGTCTATAAAAATGTTTGGACTGGTTGAACAAACGTGATTGTGAATAAAATGTATCGTGGTTGATTCACTTAGGAAATTGATAAAAAAAAAAACATTTTTGAACTTTATGTTTTCAGGAGTTTTGTCTCTCTCCTGTTTTCTTGTTTATTTGTTTTTGAGATGATGAACACTCCCTGGCCATTAATACTTTACCTCTCTCCATTGAGAGCTGTGTTAAGAAATAAAAGATTTTGGAATTGAATATTGATTCTTGGCGTGCATATGCAATTTTTCACTCAAGCCTGAAATTTCCAACGCTGTCAAAAATAAATGTGAACGCTCTCTTTGAATATTATAAAACCAGAGGGAATCGTAAACGATTTTACATGCCCATTCAGTCTCACTGATGATCATGTTTTGGTAAGGAATTCCTAGTTTCCAAACCTACATACGAAATGATAAGGGAAATATAGGTTTGATCCAAAGCTTCATTTTATACTGATCACAGTCATTAGTGTTTGCAATATTCCTGAAACCTTCAGGATATGTTTTCCTTTCTGGGAAATCCTTTCATCAAAATAATTTATCTAATTAATGATCGTTCTCAGTTTTTTCCCCCCTCATTTCTTCAGTGTCCTTCAGAGCAAGCTCTCTCTCTCTCTCTCTCTCTCTCTCTCTCTCTCTCTCTCTCTCTCTCTCTCTCTCTCTCTCTCTCTTAATGATCTGAAATAAAGGGTTCCTATACCTTTTCATAGTCATTAAAAGCTGGGAGAGAATCCTAAACATGAGTGTACATATACA
>JANJGK010000011.1:6499819-6534819 GCA_039081455.1 Macrobrachium rosenbergii | reverse complement strand
AGTCTTAATCACTGCACAGAATTCAACCCTTTTTTATCAAGAGATTCGAAGGATGTATTAGATGGGGGAGCCATAATGTTTCCAGATCTTAATGGCTGCTATTTTCGGTGCCATTCGTTGGTTCAGCAAATGAATGTTGAAAGTTGTACAGTTATTGGAGGATCCAGTGTCTGAAATTCGAATGATTGCAGTATAAATCTACGAGGGAATGAACACGACTGAAATATAATCCTAATGTTTAAGACTAAAAAGAAATATATATACGAGGCACGTGACAGTTATATCGGGAAATAGTTCATTTTCTTCCGTTTTAAATCTCGTAGCCAAATAGGTATATCATTCTAAAAAAAAAAATAAAATAAAATAAAATAATAATAATAATAATAATAATAATAATAATAATAATAATAATAATAATAATAATAATAATAATAACGGAGAAGCAAATCCACAGTTATGTATATGGACATATATTTAAAGGTAAATCAATATAGATAGCTTTCGGGAACTTGTTCGGTTCCCCTTTTCAATCAGATTGAAAAGGGGAGCCGAACAAGTTCCCGAAAGCTACCTATATTGATTTATCTTTAAATATATGTCCATATACATAACTGTGGATTTGCTTCTCCATTTTAAGACTCATGCTACTATGAGTATTTTTTAAATAATAATAATAATAATAATAATAATAATAATAATAATAATAATAATAATAATAATAATAACCTCTTCCCATGAATAGACTCCAGATGGAAAAAGGTGTTTAATTCACCGCACCTTGAAAAGTTCAAGGGAAGGTGCAATGCATTTACTACCCTAATACTATTCTCCTTTTCATTTTAATACGTTTTATCTATTTATTAATTTTTAATTTTTTCCTTTTTCTTCTTCCCATGAATAGACTCCAGATGGAAAAAAGGTATTGAAAGGCGAATAGTATTGGGGTAGTAATTCATTGCACCTTGAGAAGTTCAAGCGAAGGCGCAATGCATTACTACCCTAATAATATTCTCCTTTGCATTTTGATACATTTTTATTTATTTATTAATTTATTGATTTATTTTTTTACTTTTTTTTAATTAGTGGGATCTCTTCTTTCTGTATTTCCTTTTACCTCCTCCTACTTCTTCCTAATGAACGCCGTATTCTTTGGAAGCTTGAATTTCAAGTCAGTGGTCCCTGTGGGCTTGTTCCATGTGAATAGGTTTCATTTCATGAATAATAATAATAATAATAATAATAATAATAATAATAATAATAATAATAATAATAATAATAATAATAATACGGAAGCAAGACCTAATGTGACAAGGTACCATGATGACATCGCTCAGAGCAATTTTTTTCAAGTTCTTTGTTGTTTTCATGACGATAAAGCAAGATTTTTAAGATTATATGTAGGGAGATCTTAATATAGAATAACCAATATGTTTTGTTACATTCATATCTGTGGGACTATTAATTATTATTTAGAGCCACTATGAAAATATTTACTCCTCTACTACAAATCATAACTGGAAATATTTATTCCTCTACTACAAATCATAACTGGAAATATTTATTCCTCTACTACAAATCATAACTGGAAATATTTATTCCTCTACTACAATTCATAACTGGAAATATTTATTCCCCTACTACAAATCATAACTGGAAATATTTATTCCTCTACTACAATTCATAACTGGAAATATTTATTCCTCTACTACAAATCATAACTGGAAATATTTATTCCTCTACTACAAATCATAACTGGAAATATTTATTCCTCTACTACAATTCATAACTGGAAATATTTATTCCTCTACTACAAATCATAACTGGAAAAATTTATTCCTCTACTACAAATCATAACTGGAAATATTTATTCCTCTACTACAAATCATGACTGGAAATATTTATTCCTCTACTACAAATCATAACTGGAAATATTTATTCCTCTATTACAATTCATAACTGGAAATATTTATTCCTCTACTACAAATCATAACTGGAAATATTTATTCCTCTACTACAAATCATAACTGGAAATATTTATTCCTCTACTACAAATCATGACTGGAAATATTTATTCCTCTACTACAAATCATAACTGGAACCAGATGACTATTTTATTGCGAAGATAGAACTCCCAGTTTGTGGATTAATCGCGGAGGCTCGTCAGCAAAGCCTCTCAGGAAATGAGAAGGATATGCCTTTGGAGTCACAAAACCCTTATTCATTTCCTGAGATTTGAGTCGGTGGCTTTAGGTGTGTGACCTACGAAAGCTTCCGACTTCAGCAAAAGCTGAGTTAACGAGGAAATTATTTTAGATAGACATTATAAAAAAAAGAATGACAACGCAGTGTTTAATTTTAACCAGGAAAGAAATTGCAGTATCATCATCAACATTCCAAACAGCCTGAATACTCTCCACAGCTCCTGAACAGTGTGGAGGATAATTGCTCTCTTTATTAAAGAAATGTCGTATTGTGCGGCTCGGAGCAGTTAGTCAGTGCAAAACGTCATCCTGCGAAAGATTCTTCAATCTGTTTTCCCATCTTTACGTAATGATTTAAAAGGTGTCATCGTAACTCACAGCAATAAATGAAGTGACCAGCGTCAGACGAAGCTACGGTTTTCACAGCAACGAAAGTTTCAAGTGGAAAATATGATTACCTCTCCAGTAAGCTAAGACATAAGTTGGTTTCAACTGCGGTTTTTCATTCCCGGAAAAGGATTCAGTTGCTTGAACGCACATTGCATGGACTCAGTAATTAGGCATATCGCAAGACACACAGAGAGTAAGACGGCGATATTTAAATTCTTGTGCAAGGGGATGCTCGTGACCGTTCATAACATTGTATTCAATACATGAATTTTATGCTGAAACTTCGAAAAATTATTTATTGTAAGCAAAGCGTACACACACACACACACACACACACATATATATATATATATATATATATATATATATATATATATATATATATATATATATATATATATATATATATATATATATATATATATATATATATATGCATATATATTGATGTACGTATATACATATACATATCTACGTATATGTATGCATGTATATGTGTGTGTACATATACCTTTTTTACTTGATAATGCGTGGACTAATATGCAGGTTCTTATTTACAGACCTGCTCATTAATATCTATATCATAAGCAAGGATTATCTCTCCTTCTTAATCTCATTCGGTGCTAATTAAGCAAAACATGCGCCGAAGTTTCTTCGGCGCAATCGAATTTGCTGTACATTGTATAATGCTGTATGAAACTCTCACCCGCGGCCCGGTGGTGGCATGTGTTGTTGCCACCTATAGAGGTGCCATGCGCACGATCATGGCTAACTTTAACCTTAAATAAAATCAAAACTGCTGAGGCTGGAGGGCTGCAATTTGCTATGTGTGATGCTTGGAGGGTGGATGATCAACATACCAATTTGCAGCCCTCTAGCCTCAGCAGGTTTTAAGATCTGAGGGCGGACAGAACAGAGTGCGAACGGACAGACAAAACCTGCACAACAGTTTTCTTTTCAGAAAACTAAAATTTTTTTTTTTTGGATGTAAATTTTTGTTTTGTTTTACATTGGTGTTTTCATCTTGCTTTTAACAGCATAAAGAACATAACTACTGTACAGTAGAACCCATTGAGAAAATCAGATAAAAATAAAATTCGATTTCCTGATATGCATAAATATTTTTTAATGGGAATTTACAGAATCTGACTTTACAAGGGGTTAGTCCATTCGAGAATTAATTTTAAGCTTCAAATTTTATCCTGTATGTCGCTGTATTTTGTGTCATGTTTACATTGAAAGAGAAAATAATATACGCACACACTTATATTGAATAGCATTTTTGGGTTCCATATTTGCATATGATAGCGCATGCCAGGTATTACTCTATGCAATATTGACCTGCTCGTCATTCGGACATACAGTCATGAACATGCAGTAATTACCGAGGGAAAATCAGCAAATATATAACGCATGTACAGTCGCGTACTCAAAGATATTAAAAACATTTGGATTAACCTTACCAAACAAACTTTTTCTGGCTAGATTCCAATCACAATGATGGCATCTACCGGTAAAGATATTTAGATAGATATACTATATATATATATATATATATATATATATATATATATATATATATATATATATATATATATATATATATATACATATATATATATATATATATATATATATATATATATATATATATATATATATATATATATATATATATATATATATATATATATATATATTATATATATATATTTTATATATATATATATATATATATATATATATATACATATATATATATATATATATATATATATATATATATATATATATATATATATATATAAAGAAAACTATTGCTCCAGCTTTATCTGTCCGTCCGCCCTCAGATCTTAAAAACTGCTGAGGCTAGAGGGCTGCAAATTGGTATGTTGATCATCCACCCTCCAGTCATCAAACATACCAAATTGCAGCCCTCTGGCTTCGGTAGTTTTTATTTTATATAAGGTTAAAGTTAGCCATAATCAAATTCTGACACCGCTAAACGTACCAACAACATAACGAGATCTTTATGAAAGCTGTAATGCCATCGTTTCCCTTCCGTTTTCATAAAATTATTATATAATGTAACGATAAAGAATGTGAAGCGTACACTCCTATAGAACCTGTGTTATGATGGTACCTGATTTAATGCTGCTTCTATGCTTTTAAAGTCACAGCTCCCCCGTAAGGGGATTGTGCCGCCAGTGCACCTCGCACGGTGCACTGTAAGCATTACTTACGGTTCTTTGCAGCGTCCCTTCTATGGCCCCTAGCTGCAACCCCTTTCATTCCTTTTACTGTACCTCCTTTTACATTCGTTTTTTCTATCTTACTTTCCACCTTATTCTAACAATAAATTGTTTCATGGTGCAACTGCTTTGAGGTTTCCCTCCTGTTACGCCTTTCTAACCTTTTACTGCCAATTTTCCTTTCAACGCTGAATGACCTTATAGGTCCCAGTGCTTGGCCTTCGGCCTAAATTGTATATTCTATTCTATTTTGCTCTTAAAGTCACAGCTCAAAAAAAAAAAGGTATCTGGTACGTTTGTGATTGAGGATGAATTACTACTTTTAGATTAATTAGGAGCTCTCGACAGATTCCATTTAAACATGCCATCCTGTTTACTTAGTTTAATCAATTTATTCGGCGTTTCATTACTATTTGGAAATAATTGTATAATTTATTCATTAGCATTTGATAATTATAATAATACATTTATATATATATATATATATATATATATATATATATATATATATATATATATATATATATATATATATATATATATATATATATATATATATATATATATATATATATACTCGTATATATGTGTGTGTGTGTGTATTTATACACACATATATATACACGTATGTACATATACACATATATTTATATGTATGTATTCATCTTTACCTTATTGCTTGTTTATATATAGGCATTTATTTCGTGAAGTCTTTTTCGAGTTCATGGCATTTTGCCTCATTGCATGAAAAACATATGCTCGTTATGAATGATAAAAATATATATATAATTATAATAATTTTCCTTCAGAATCATCAAAAGATATAGAAACCAGCGAGGTTAGTGATTTATGAGTTAAAACTTTAGGAAATGTGTCTGCCTTGCTTATACGATATGAAATGACACACTCAGAGAATATCAGGCAAAGCTATATGAAGAACAACAAAACGTGACGAAAAAAAGCGAAAATCTTTATGGAAGTAAACTCCGAAGACCTACGCAGTCGCACATAGCACCGAGTTCACGTTTGCAAGGTCCTCAATTGATTCCGGCCAGCCTCCACCAGTTGACCCGAATACTAATGGTTAAAAGCCTTGCCCTGGGGATGAAAGAAAAGTCATCTTGCTTGCAAGCTCGCCTCCAAAGGACCTGCCGGGAATCGGATCGTGCAAAATTCCCGGGAGAATTAGAAGGGTGTTTCACATCTCTGGACGTCCAGACCTTCTGGCTAAGGGACGGAGTGGCACTGTAGTTACGCTTGATTTAGCTTGTATTTCCTCCAAGGATTTCCAGAGTTACATTTTCCTGCTAAATCTGGACGTCCCTGGCGTGTCAGCGTGTGATTCAGTTCTAGTTCCTCCCTTCAGTCAAGCATCAAAATAAGAGACTTTTACCGGCAGTCTTCTTACGATAATTTCTTATTGTTTAACAATAATCCAAGACACAAATTAAATGCAGATTTTGTATTGCTCCATTTTTATTTTATTTTATTTTTTTTACTCCTTTTTTATTTTCATAAATCATATTCTTTTTCCTTTAAATCTTCAGTATTCAATATAATTACAGATGTACGCGCGGAAAAATTATATTAATCAGGGAGTGAGACTTACGATTCAATCCCATATCAACAGTTTATCATAATTTCACATTTGAATAATTATTAACATGAGAAATGAACAGGGACACTGTCCACAAAAGATATAGAAATGAATAAATGATTTATTTTGTCTTCAAGAAACAAAACATAGCTGTATCTTTTACGTTTTTACTTCAGAAAACTAAACTATAAAAAAATTTTAAAGAATTATTCGAAAAGACAATGGATTTTGATTTAAGGATGCAATATCCTCAACCAACAATATTCACTGTGAATAAATAGTCAAAGTACTGTCAAAATCGAAAAAGAAAGCAAGAAGTAACAATTGATCAACAACACATTTCTTTGCTGTGCAAATGTTGACTACGATACAAGTTTTATTTTTCCCTAGTGCTTAATTTCTGTACGGGAATGCATATTTATGCACTAGTTTCGGTACCCAGCTCAGAACTTTTTTTCTCGCGCACGCACGCACGCACGCACGCACGCACGCACGCACGCGCACACACACACACACACACACACACACACACACACACACACACACACACATATATATATATATATATATATATATATATATATATATATATATATATATATATATATATATATATATATATATATGCATGTAATTTATATGCCCCATAAAACTTGACAAAGGGACTTTTTAGTCTGATATTTCAGATTCCCTTTTGCACACAAATATTTTGAAGAAGAAAACACTTGTAAGATTCATATCATTACATGCAATTCAGTAACATGCCTCACTTTCCTGTGGACTGACGCTTTTTATAAATTGAATGAACATAATGACTAAGTGTACCAGTTTCCTTTTAGCTGTAGTTTTTTCTTTTCACGGTACTTGGGAGCATACCCTCTAATGCTGCCGTAACCTTGGTATATAGCGCGTGAGCCTTCCTCTATCTTTAGAAATGGTGGTATTAGAGCCTCGTGCTTCTAAGCTTTTGTTTCCAATGGTAAAAGATTCTCATTTTTTTAATGTGTCGTGAATGGGAATGGGCCGTCCTTTTCTAGACAAAGTTTCTCAACATAGCAGTGTCCTTTTTCTTATTTATTTATTTTTTTGTGTATAGTCTTTCCGTATGGACTCCCTTCTTGAGTTTATACATCAACAGAGAAATATTGCTATCCTCTTTAGTGCATGTTCCTTTGAAATTATTATGTCTTGACGATTTTGCAGAGTACTTGCTTCCATTTTCAGCTGAGGCGCCACGATGTGACTGTGAAAGCTTGTATTTCAGTGATTGCAAAACTATAGAACAGTCTTCTGGTTGTTTTTCTGAAAATCATGCTCATCTCCTGAAGAGAGGCTGTAATTGCACTTTTAAAAGTGCAGTGCAGCATTACCCTTTTTATTCATATTTTATTTTTATATTACCCTGTTTATATTTGGTTTGATTTTCTTTCTGTCCACATTTCATCAGCTCTTGATTAGCTTGCTTGACAAGGTACTGAAAGTGTGCTCATGTTAGATTGCGTTCTCCTTATACCTGAAGGATTTGTTCATTCATATGTTTAGTTTTTTCTCTGTGTAATACAAACAGTTTAGAGGTAATGAACGAACCATTTACAGTTGCCGTCGTCCAGTGCGGGGCGAGCCTCCCTCACAGCTGATACCTGTATAAATGGAGACTTAGAATCTCGCCCCTGTCTTATGGTACCGGTTTGGTTCCAGTGATATTAATGATGCTTAGAAGAATGAAAGTAAAGATATTTAATCGAGAATGGAAACATATTGACTTAATAATATCAGAAGAGTCCTCGTGTGACTTAAGCTTTAACGAGGGAAATCAAACTGGGCACATCGATTCTGTCACGAAATTGTGGCAGGAAATAAGGAGAAAATAGGTGAAGGCCAAAACTAAATCCGGCCTTACTGGTTCGTACTCTCAGTACCATGAATTATATATCTGTTGTAGAGGGGGAATTTTAATGGAATGTTTGAGCAGAGAAAAATGATGTATAAAAGTTTAAGTGTAGTGCGTATTATTACTGATGTTTTTTAGTTCATATCGTTTGTTCATACTTTTTCAGGGATATTTTTACGTAGTTACTTGCCTGATACTTATTAACATTTTGCCCCGAAAGAAAGAAACTTTAAAACTTTAAACAAATGTCCAGAGATTCAGGAGAGACGAACGATTTTCACTGAAATGATAATTCGCGAAAAGGAAAAAAAATTGATTTTTCGTTACCTGTTACAATTTATGTGCGTGTGAAACTTTTAATATTCACACTTATGAATCCACTGCTTCATTTAAATATTTAAATATTTAAATATTTAAATATTTAAATATTTAAATATTTAAATATTTAAATATTTAAATATTTAAATATTTTCGTATAACACGATTGAAGTGAAGGCTCTGAAGGAATTAAGAATTCTTTAAATGGTTTTGCCCCTAAAGACTGCCTATAGTTATTGCACTATAGTAAAGGTTAACTTGCGTCGCATTTCCGTAGCGTAAATTTACAAAGAGAATACAAAGACATTTATATAAGGCACTAGACCTTATGCTTATTTGTTTGTGGTAATTTCACAATTCAGCATGATGTATTGTTTTTTGTCACTGTTATTTCCAATTGTCACTTTGTGATCAGTCATGAAATTATATGTATATGGTTACAGAATCAATTTAGCTCGATAACGAAAATGACAAGGGTACGTTTAGAATGTCTTTGTATTCTCTTGGTAAATTTACGCTACGGAAATGCGACGCAAGTCAACTTATACTGTAGTGCAATGACTATAGGCAGTCTTTGAGGGCAAAAACATTTAAGGAAATCTTAATTCCTTCAGTGCCATTATTTCAGTCGTGTTATATGAAAATATTTAAATGAAGCAGTGAATTCATAAGTATGAATATGAAAAGTTTCACACGCACAGACATATATATATATATATATATATATATATATATATATATATATATATATATATATATATATATATATATATATATAGTATATGTATATACATATATGTAGATACAGTACATATATATGTTATATATGTATATATGTATATATATATATATATATATATATATATATATATATATATATATATATATATATATATATATATATATATTATATATATATATATATAATCTGTGGTACATTATATAATTTTAATCTCACAGCAATATATATATATATATATTTTTTTAGGATAAACTCATGAGCTAGATAAAAAAAAGGAGCTTATAATACATTACTCAAAATACCATTTGATTGGTTCCCTCAACAACATAGACCTAACCCCATAACAAAATTTCTGTCTACAGGTGTATATTGATTACCGGACAATCAGTTACCGGGTATAGCATTAATATTTGTCGTAGCCTGTATAATGATGATGATAATGACGCTTCTCATTATTAATACTGTTAACATAAAATATGTGGAACACAGCAGAGAATTATATTAAGATAGCAAGACAATATTCCATCCTAACGTGCTGTATAAGTTTGCCATTGCTCTCATTTTCCGTTATTGCTGTTATTGTTATTGTTTTTGGTTCTGTCGCCTCGATGTCTAGCAAGACAGTCTCTTATCTGTATATTAATCCTCTCCTCTAATACGCTCTCTCCCAGTAGCGGGGTAGTGCTGTCAGTGCACCTCACGTGGTGCACTGTAGGCATTACTTAAGGGTCTTTGCAGCGTCCCTTCGGCCCCTAGTTGCAACCTCTGTTATTCCTTCTCCTGTACCTCTGATCATATTCTCTTCTTCCGTCTGACTGTCCACCCTCTCTAACAATTGTTTAATAGTGCAACTGCGAGGTTTTCCTCCTGTTAAACCTTTCAAACAATCTTACTGTCATTTTCCACCTCAGCGCTGAATAATGACCTAACTGGTCCCGGCGCTTGACCTTTGACCTAAATTATATAGTCAGGTCAAGTCAATACGCTCTGGTTCCAAAGAAAACAGAATAATTCATTGGCATCTTCATCCAGCGAATGCTGAATTAAGCATGAACCCACTAACGAGAACATACCCAGGGCATCAGTCGCTTAGTGTACCTACAGATGACGCTCATCGATAATGGTTGACCCTCTTTCTCCACGCTTCTTACCTTTTCGTTCTATTTAATCTTGCGGTTCTGTTTGTTTCTTTCTCCTCCCCCATGGATTGTCATCTTTAAGTTCCTTTAAATACTCTACGGAGTTCGCGTAAAGGAGTACATGCATTCATAAAATAGAATTACAAATAATTTTCATTTTTATTTTTCGTTTTGTATCCTAGAAGCCCTTGTTTTTTTTTATTTATATCGGCTCGAGAATTCATGTTTACCAAACTCATATTTTTTGCAACTCGTATGGTAGCGCTGTTTTTCGAATTAATACAGCGATAGGCAGGTTATAGTGTACAAGCTGCTCTTTCGTTGATTTAGGGACTTGTTAAATAACATCATAGAAACAATATAACCACTAATTTTCTTACTAATGTGAACTGTTTCATTTGACCGCTGCTTTACTTTGTCGTACTGGAAACCTTAATTTTGTTATTTAAAGAATTAATGAACACCCCCTCGCTCCCCCCATAAAAAAAAAGCACTCAAGATGATTCCCGTAAGATACTTGCACGTAGGGAGGGAGTAGAGAATAGAGAGAAGGGGTGGGGTGTTGATGGGGGGAGGGGGTGACATTGTAAACAAAAACATTTTGACAGCCTTCTTTATTTTATATTTTTTTATGCCTTTATCCAATGAAGCTTAAAACCGTAGATTTGGCATTTACTTAACTCTTTTTAATTTGCACAATATCTCTTATTCTTGCACTGTGGGAATGTAGTCACATTCTTGCACTATGGGAACGTAGTCACTGCTCATTTTACATACTAATCATCCAAATAACGAGAACATAAATTCATGGAATAGGGCTTTTAATAAAAAAAAAAAGTGACACTTCTTCAACTTAACCAGCATCATAGTCCTGGTATGAGTCATCACAAACTAATTGTTACAAATCATAGTTTCACCGATTGTATCAATTTTGCCGTAATGTTCAGTCTCGGATATTCTTCAGTTTTTCTTTCTGACAACAGACTTCCTTCAGATTGCACCTAACCGCATGAAAGAATGACGGCGAATTCGTTTTATCAGACTCGCTTTACGTCAAAGATTAGATAACTTATCGCGTCTGATTTGTCATCTTAATCTAAGAAATTATTTCAGTTCCCAGATAAGCAACGAATGTCTGCGGTTATTGTTACGAAAAAGCGATATTATTCGTCCGAAGTCAGAATATTGCCTCTCGCATTTCCAAGAAGAGGAGTTACAGCGTTGGAGTTTGTACCTATTTAAAGAGACCAGGTAATATTCGCGGTGGCCAGTAGATCTCATTAGCTGTGGAATTTAAGAAAGTACATAAAGGCAACCTCAGCCGGCATCATATGGCCGTTTGAATGCGTGGAATTTGTGCCACAGTAATTACTGGCTACGAGAACCAGCTGTCATTTTGTCATTCGTGTGTCTTGTTTATTCCAGGCCAATAATTTGGGGTAATTTATGCTCTCCAAATATCAGTCAAATTGGTATGTTTTCTATTAATAATTTTTTTTTTTTTTGGCTTTGGTTAAAAAAATATATTCCCATTAGTTCATTTTTATAGTGTTTTATCCTTGGCAACTTACATGTCTAAGTGCATAAAGGCATAAGATAAAATGACCAGACCCAGACATTTTATGTCCCATAGATTACGAGAAAAAGTTCTGAAAGGCAAAAGACAACTCTGGCCAACATTCGTATAATTCGTTCATCAAGGAGAATTTTGTACTGCTTCCATTTCCTGTAGAAGCTTATATGTACGTCAAATTATGTTTGACCTCATCTAGCACTCGGGACGCTGTGTTAAAGAAAAGACGCTTTGTGACTTGGGTTTGGTTATGTGTATAAAAGCCAGGTAGTTCACATCGCTTGCACACGGGGGATTTTATTGCATAGGAAGTAATGGGAGGACCCTTTTTTCTACCCTGTGCGGCGTCCCTCTTTGTTCTCATTCTTTTTTCACCTTTTTCTTCAAATTTCAACTTTTGTTTTCCAATCTTTTTTAACGGTTCAGAGAACCTTAATTGCCATTCATCCTGCGTGCCTGTCAGGGTTCAACACCTATCCTCTGGCTCTATCTCTTTAGGTGTGGGTAATACACGCATTTACATACACACACACACACACACACACACACACACACACACACACACACACACACACATATATATATATATATATATATATATATATATATATATATATATATATATATATATATATATATATATATATATATATATATATATATATACATGTATATATAATTACACCTCGTCCACTTCAAGAGGTGACTTCCGAAAGGTGTTGTTCTCCAGGTTTCATCACTTATTTTAGGACGAGGTTGCTAGTCCTATGCATTTCTAGTCACTGATTGTGACCCACCAGAGTGTACTAACTCACGGGTGCTTAGTTCACAGTTTAGATCCAACAGTGGCAAAATGAAATGTACAGTAAATGGGCTTGAATTGTTTCCTTGGACTCCTGCTTATAAGACTAGTGCCAATTAAGCAGTATATTCTGTATCTGGTGACTCTGGAGAAGGAACAAATAGTCGCACTCCAAGTGATAATCAAGAATGAACCACCTGTGCAGAAAATTTCCACGGTAACGGGCACATCAACCACTCACTGCGAAAGATTATCAGCATTGCAGACCCTTCTCCATTTGCCCAGGCTGCCTCATATAATTCTTATTTCTGTGGACCTTTGCATTTCCTTGGCAAATGCTCTTATGACAACGTTTATGATTCCTAATCATGAGAAGATATTAATTAAAACCAAAAGAACCTGTAGAACTCAGGCTGTCAGCTCTTGAATTGTAACGTTATTAATAATGCATCCACTTATGTTGATAAAAAGTCTGAAGTTGACACAGATTGATTCTGAGCCATTTACTTAAAGGGGAAGACCGTAAAAATATGGATCATTGTCGTTTGGGAAGACCTTCAAGTCACTCTTGTATTTAGCTGTGTGTGAAAATCAAAAGTACCCATTCTGACCTCAAAAAAGATCTAGAGGTTAAGGAATGAGATCATGTTTTATCCCTCTTAGTAAACGGGCGGTTCTGCTTCACCCTCAGTCTGCTTCTCATTTTTTTTTTTTTTCCTAAAAGAAACTCCGATAATTCAACAGTTCCGTTGCATATGTTAGGTTAGGAATCTCTCTCTCTCCTACCCGCCGTGTATGGGAATGGCTATCCAGAGTGTGCTTTTCACGGCTCACTGTAGAGTAGACTGTACAAAAGAGTCTTGGCTGAGGCACCCAATCCGCAGTTGCTCAACTTTCTGCCTTATATTTTCTCTCATCCTTTTAGTTCCCAAGACTTAAGGTGAGGGAATTTGATTCTGTGGTATGGTTAAACCGTTTATTGATAATAATAATAATAATAATAATAATAATAATAATAATAATAATAATAATAATAATAATAATAATAATAATACCTGTCTCCCACCGGTAACGTTGAGATTATGAATAATAATAATAATTATAATATTAATAACAATGCCCGTCTCCCACCGGTAATGTTGAGATTATGTATAATAATAATGATAATAATAATAATAATAATAATAATAATAATAATAATAATAATAATAATAATAATGCCTGTCTCCCACCGGAAATGTTGAGTTTCTGAATAATAATAATGAAAATTATAATAACAATAATGCCCGTCTCCCACCGGTAATGTTGAGATTCTGAATAATAATAATGATAATTATAATAACAATAATGCCCGTCTCCCACCGGTAATGTTGAGATTCTGAATAATAATGATAATTATAATCAAAATAATTCCCGTCTCCCACCGGTAATGTTGAGATTATGAACAAGTTAATGATTTCGACTATCTTCTTATAACTTTCATTATAATGCCGATTTACGTAACGGGCTACCGCGTTCCTCTGTGTTCCTAGAATCCTCTTGACGTTTCTTGGTTTGCGTAACGCGTCTGCCGTCTCCTGTGAGAGCACTTGTCTGAAGCCAGTCTTAATTACGTGTAGATGTTGTCTTGCCCGGCTCGGGTCCTCCGGTTTTACTCTAATTAGCTGCTTATGATCAGAAACCGTATTAATTGCGTAAGAGTCTGAAGGTTTTGGGAGAAAATCCTTGACGACGCTGTTTTCATACAACTTTTCGAGTTACCTTTGCCCAAAGACTGATGCTTTTTCATTTTTGATAATCTTATGTCTGTACCTGTGCACAACATGTTTCTGTAATTAATGCTTTCTTTGAAGGTAAACCCTTCGTCATTAATGAAAAGAAGAAAATAGACTATAAACTTACTTAATGAAAAGATTTCTACTAGAAGGTCCTGTAATTAATGTTTTGAAATTAATTATATATAGTTGGTCTGGCATTAAATCAGTGTTAAGTGGCATGCCCTTGTTTTGTTGCTAATAATAGTTGGCAAACGTGTTCTTTGAACAGTAAATCCAGCATTTTTTTTAAGTTCATGGCGCTCATAAACTACAAAATAATTATTGCAGCATTGATGAAAAGAAAACACAGCCATTATAATTTTACCCGTTCTGTTATTCATAAATAACAGAAATGATGAAGAGTTTGTAAGCATTTTAATTAGATATATTAATCCTTTTAAATTGATGGGCCCATTTTACATAAACCTTTCAGGGGCGGACCATTGCAGGTAATTTTCCCTATTAAGCTTATATTTTATTTTTGCCATTTTTCTTCAAGTATTGGAAATTTAAGTGGACCATAACAACGGTCCCCCCCAAAACTCTTTCCGCTGCCACCAGGCCCCAAATTTGATTTGCCGTTGCTTTTACGATAAGCAAAACATCCTGCTGTGCTAAACGGACGAGAGCGGTTACGGTTTTTCATACGCTATATGACATTTCATGACATAATGCCTAGTTGGATTATATGTTAGAAACGTATTTGGATGGAAACAAAAAAAAAAGGGGAGGTATAAAAATTGTTATTCTCTCGCTTATTTTTACAAAAATAAATTATGACTAGCAGGTAGTTGAGAAACATCAGTTAGTTGGAAACATCAGCAGTAGAAAGAATACTTGAAATAAAGTGAAAAACTTCTTAGCAATGGAATGTCATGTAATTCTTACACTAAAGTATATCACCTTCCTCCTTTCATAACGAGCTTGTTATTCTCTCACCACTTATGTGTGTGTATGTATGTGTGTGTTTGTGTGCGTATGCTAGAAGGGAGGGGTGTAGATCTGTCTATACGTTTCCATAATTCAGACTTGCATATTCATGCCAGCCTTCATTCACACTTCGACTTCCATGCCACAACATGTCAGTTGTAGACCCATCAACTCCTAAAGCCTCTCCATCCTTTTAATTCTTAATTGCCTCCCCTATATCCTCAGAAATGACTTCTGGAAGCATTCTCAAATTGCCTTTAAGACCCCGTACATCCTGCCTCGTCTGTCCTCTCCACATTTAAAAAACTCATTCAAGACGCTCACTCCATCTGCACAAGAGAGCACTCTCTCCGGAGAGTATCTTTTATTGTAAGTACCATTCGCTCATTAAGCTTCATGCCAGCATTTACTTCCCGCCTAATTTCCCCCCTCTTTAAAGTACTTGCTCAGATTCTCCGGTTTATCTCATTTTAATCTTATCTTTTATTTCTCGCTCGTTTTCCTCTCGGCGACCCTAATCAGTCTCCTGCTTACTTGTTCAAGTATTATTCGTGTGATAATTTATATCGACGAATCTCCTGTTTTCCGTTGCTGAACTTGTCATGTGTATATACAGTATGTAGGCTATATATGTATACAGTATATATAATATAATATATGTAATATATATACATATATATATATATATATATATATATATATATATATATATATATATGTATATATATAAATATACATGAAGATATATATATATATATATATATATATATATATATATATATATATATATATATATATGAAAATAAGAAGGCCCATAAAACACTATTTAAACGTTGAAACCATATATTTCGGGCACTTGTTTCTGTGCCCCTGTTCACTGGTAGAATATGGACAGGTGGAAAGTTACAATGGTATATATACAAAAACATGAAGGTGTGGCCTTAGGCCTCCGATGTTAAGGAGGTGGCGTTTCTTAAGAAGGAGGAGATTGACCAAATTCCCTAGTGGTTTTTGGCCTCATTAGCTCCCGTTTGGCGATGGATCCACCACACATTATCGAGAGGGCTATTAATAAAGCAAATAAAATATACTACAGAGGTAGGTCCCACTCACAACAGACAAATAGATTTCAACAACAAAATAAAGCTTCCATACGATGAAAACATCCAAAAGGCCACCGAGAAACTCAGCTCTAATAATCCTTTCATTTTCCATTATCCCAAATCCATCGGGAGTTCGCTCGTTAACGTATACTTAAATAACAAAAGGGAAGAAGCCGGAGTTTACAAGATACCGTGTAGTAATTGTCATGACATTTATGTAGGCGAGACAGGTAGATCGCTCTCGCAAAGAATAACAGAGCACAAAAGATCAGTACGTTACGCTTCGGAAAGTTCGGGAATTTTCCTACATATTAGAAATACAGGGCATGTCATTAACTGGAGTGGGGCGGAGTTGGTTTTCAAGAGTAGCTGTCCGTACAAAAGAAAGATGCTGGAATCTGCTATCATCAATCAAACCAACAATATGAACCTGTCAGGAGGACATTGGAAATCGGACGCCATTGACACCTTAATCCTCGCACCCCTTTTGAAGATGACCCAAGAAACGCGACCGCCAGATCCATCGCCAAACGGGAGCTAATGAGGCCAAAAACCACTAGGGAATTTGGTCAATCTCCTCCTTCTTAAGAAACGCCACCTCCTTAACATCGGAGGCCTAAGGCCACACCTTCATGTTTTTGTATATATACCATTGTAACTTTCCACCTGTCCATATTCTACCAGTGAACAGGGGCACAGAAACAAGTGCCCGAAATATATGGTTTCAACGTTTAAATAGTGTTTTATGGGCCTTCTTATTTTCATATTACACTGTAGTATTACAGGAAAAGACATTCATATATATATATATATATATATATATATATATATATATATATATATATATATATATATATATATATATATATATATATATATATATATATATATATATATATATATATATATATATATATATATACACACACATATATATATATATATATATACATATATATATAAAGGAGAGAGAGAGAGAGAGAGAGAGAGAGAGAGAGAGAGAGAGAGAGAGAGAGAGAGAGAGAGAGAGAGCTTTCTCTCAGCAGCAGTTGACCTAACTGCACAGAGCCCAATTATCAGTAGTTCAACCTGCCCTTATATCATGATTATAATCCTGTTATTCGTCTCCTCATTCCCCCAGACGCTTCCAAATTCTATATCCTTTCCCATGTCTATGGTCCTCCGTTGTTTCCACATGACCAAACCATTCTTTCAGCCCCACTGACTGCATAAGCACTATGAAAACAGTTAATCAGAGTAGCTTCCCAGCTTTTTCTTTCACTGACATTCAAGTGCCCATTCATCGCAACTTTTGCTCCCCTTTTGCAGCGATCCTGCTCTCTCTCTCTCTCACCCTGTCATCACTGGGTTAATTTTCTCATAAGCATCACTTTCATGTTTTCACCCTCCAAGGTGGTATTTGTTGCCCTATCTTCCTAGCCTCTCTGAACTTAAATAACTACCAGCTGCATCCTTTTCAAACTGACTCAGATCTGTCATCAGCTACTTCAGGTTTTCTTAACTATCACCAGCACTAGACACTCCAGTACATTTACAGCCTTTTGTCCTTTTCCACAAACTTACACCAACATCTGTTTTGCTTAAACACCGTTTCTTCTGAATACTCATTCGTTTACATTAAGTACCACCCGGCGTGACGTGATACCCTTTTCTCTGAGAGTTACTCTTACACAAAAAATACAACAATGGTTGCTTTTGAAAATTAGAATTCTTTTGTGTTTTACACGTTCTTGGCTATTGTGTTCCGTGAGTCGTATCTTTCAGCAACTGTGCATCACATGGAAGTTTTTTTATACCACTACATATAAGAAGACAGTTGTCCGTGTCTGATACTTAGTGGTTTTGTAAATTATGCACATCGTAAAAGTAAAGGGCAACAGTATTTCCGTAGCCTTCAAGAGAATAGAATTCCCCCCAGACAGCTGGACTTGAAACACTTTGCTGGATATGTTTTATTCTGAAATTCTAACGATGCCTATCCAGCCTTTAGCCTGGCATTAACGAAGCAATTTTCAATTTGAATTTACAAATTCCAGCCGTGATGAAATGGCAGTATGAAATGGCAGTATCACAGAGACCTTTATTATATCTTGATATCTCGAATACATAAACGGCTTTCCTCTGTTACTGAGCTACTGCCGGAACCTGGGAATGGAACAGTGGAAGGTCGGTTAACTCGTAAATGGTCGGGTGTTCCGGATGGCGTTTCCGTTGTATGTAGATCTTTACGTACGAGGGGAAAGTTGAACTGAATAATCATGAGGAGTGAGTGAATTTATGTCTGTTTACATATTAATGTATTTTCTTCTGTTGCGTTCGTCTTGTTTTAAGAGAGGTATACGAGAAAGTTATTCTGCGGTAGGATTGTGTTTTAATTCTGATGTAATGTCAATTCCTGTTAGTGAAATTGTACCGAGAATTGGGACAGACAGCTGCGTACACGAACACAAACACATGCGCCCATATATATATATATATATATATATATATATATATATATATATATATATATATATATATATATATATATATATATATATATATATATATATATATATATATATATATATATAAGTGTGTGTGTGTGTGTGTGTGTGTCTGTGTGTATATCTATATGTGTATATATATAGATATATATATATATAGATATATATATATATATATATATATATATATATATATATATATATATATATATATATATATATATATATATATATATATATTAGCATTATCCCAGAAAGGAATCGCTCCAGAGAAAGAACAATAATATGCGCAGTCTCTATCATACTTAACCACTGGATTGAGGATGAACTTCTTGTGCACTGAACTTCCACAACACTGGCTGCTTCATAAACCTTCACCGCAGGCTCATTTACAGCTCATCAATCCCCAATCCCTCCACCTTACACTGTAATATTTACTTCTATCTTGCGTTAACTTTCCTTTCCTCGATATTGAGACCTCTGTGTTCCAGTACCCCTCCCACTTCATCCCTCCAGAACTTCCTAGGACTCCTTCCTACTCCCATCTCTCCACACTCCCCCTTGTACAGTTTTCATTCCCTATCCTGCTGACCTTCGTTTTCTCTGCATGACCAAACCACCAAACACGCAATGTTCTCTTTCATCAGCTTAGTCCTTTTATCAACTCTTTTAATTGCTTTCACATATTAACAGAAATCTATATATATATATATATATATATATATATATATATATATATATATATATATATATATATATATATATATATATATATATATATATATATATTTGTGTGTGCTTATAAACACAGGGAGGATACTTTTATTCATTTAATCCATATTTAATCATTGCGACATTGAACTTCTAACTTCCTGATTTGCTAATACATTTGTATACTCTTCCCATTGAAAGCCTTGAAATCCAAATGGAAATGAATAAAAAAAAAAAAATTTTTCTTCTTAATCAAGGAGTATGAAAATTTATCAAGGTTCATACGTTCTCATGTCTTTCAAAAAAAGACACATTTTGTTTTAACCACATACTGTTTCTCAGTCATCTGAGCAGTGTGTATGGGTTCGATTCCACCTGGGAAGGAAAATTTTTTTTTTAATTCCACTCAGTTTTTTTTCAAGGCTTCTAGTGGACAAATTTTTAAAAAGTATTTGAAAAATTTAGAAGATAAGCCGTCATTGTGGGCATTACAGTATATAGATTTAGCTGAGGAGATGAAAATGCTCAAGTGGATGTGTGGAGTAACAAATATGGAACTACTAAAGTCTTAGAACTATCAAAGAAGGCCCAGGAAAGAAGACTGCAGTGGTATGGCCATGTGATGAGAAGGGGTGAGACATATGTAGGGAGGAGAGTGATGCAGATGGAGGTGCCTGGTGGGAGAGGAAGAGGAAGACCAAAGAAGTGAAGGTGGATGGATGTAGTTAGAGAAGACCTGAGAGACCAACAATTGCCAGAGAACGATGCGTTTGACCGAGCCAGGTGGAGGAAGAACGCTGTCGGAGACATCGACCCCCACTGGGAAGTGGGAGAAGATGCAGAGAGAGAGAGAAGATCTAGATGAGGAGTGTACTGGGAAATTGTTTCCTTCTTTGTAAGCAGTGACCTCTAAAGAAAATTTAAACAACAACAACAGTTACAGAAATAGATGAGAGGACACTCATCACTTAATATTCCCAGAGTGTTGAAGTGGCAAGCAAGTTAACGGGGAGGAGTTAATGTTACTAAGCTCTTCGGCCTTTGCTTGAAAAAGGAGTTTAAGTTTGGATAAATGCCTAGAGGGATTGGGTGTCATTCATTCCTAAGTATGGATAAATGCTTAGAAGGATTGGGTGTCATTCATTCCTAAGTATGGATAAATGCTTAGAAGGATTGGGTGTCATTCATTCCTAAGTATGGATAAATGCCTAGAAGGATTGAGTGTCATTCATTCCTAAGTATGGATAAATGCTTAGAAGGATTGGTGTCATTTGTTCTTTAATGATCAATTTGAAATCTTCAGATCGTACATAACATTGAGAACAGAAAATTAGTTGTTTCTACCACACTAGTTAGAAGGATTTTTTTTAGTACTATTGTGACTGTTTATCACCTACCAATTTCCAGATCTTTCAGATTTTATCATCTATTATTTTCCAGAACTTTCAGATTTGCATGTCTGAGGGAAATGGAAATTCTCAGAATTTTGTGTAGCATATCCAAATTCATAACTTAGCTTCTCGATTTTTTAGAGCTGTGATTTGATTGGTCTGCTGTTGAGTCAACCCAGAGAACGCGAGTCTGGTCTTTAACAGAAATAAAAGTTCCGTTTCCAGCTAACAGAGTTTTTCACTGATAATCAAGCAGTCTTTTACCCCTTCAGGTATAATTAAACCGTGCTGTCCCGTCAGATCTCATTAAGGCAAAATGGGCAATGAAAGTAAAACCCTTCATTATCAAAAAGTTTTCCAGTGCTATGACCTTGTTTACTTTTCATTTAGTTGTTTTGCTGCCTGTCCCTATTTTATTTGCGCTTCATTAGGTATTACGAGAAAATTCGTTAAAGTAAAATTGTCTGTGCAATCACATTATACCAGATGACGGAGCATTTGAAAGGTTCCAATTAAGTATTGATAGAAGCTCGTGGCATAATACGATCCGTTATCTTGCATAAATGTTGAAAATTGATGTTAAACTTTTACCTGCCTTTGAACCTGTTCTGTTCATATTTGTCTAAGGATCAAAAGAAGGAGGCGGTGATTCCTTTCCTGTCGGGGAAGTCTTCGTCTAAGGCTTGGGGTTGGGGGGTGGGTGGAGGGGGAGGCGAGTGCCTCCCTGAATTAAAGATGAAAAGACTTATAATCCTCTTGAGGTCAAAGGCTGATTGGTATGATTGTGTGTGTGTGTGTGTGTGTGTGGTTGAGCTTGTTCGTCTTCTCTCTCTCTCTCTCTCTCTCTCTCTCTCTCTCTCTCTCTCTCTCTCTCTCTCTCTCTCTCTCTTACTAAATTTGATTAATTGTTGGCGTTCATGAATTATTTAGGTGTTTATGAAACCCTAAAGGAGACCCTCCTTCCTGCCGGCATAGCATGTTTGCGGTTACTGATCACTAATCTACAATACTGTGTGAGTTGGTTTGCGCAAGAGAGGGTACAGCATTCGAGGGCATTACTGATTATGTATGCCGCATTTGAGCGGAATAACATTATTGAACTGTGGAACAGTTTTAGTACTCATGATAAATTGCGTACTTGGATTTGTGTACGTTCATGCGTATAGTAAATACAGGTGTATTTATCCTATTGAATAAGCATTTTATACGCTGCTGATTTGTTTCGTAATAAATTTTGTGCGTTGTATGTGAAGACTCGTGCAGCTGAATATATATATTAATAGATTTATGTAAGCACTCTCAGCCCATGTGTATGAGTGAATGAGTAAACGGATTCATTTGAACATGAGGATTTTGCCTGCAGACTCATTTGTTATTTATGAGTTTGATGTATGCTCGGAACTGGAAATTGTTATGAAATAGTTTCTTCGATTAAAATAATATAATATTATCAGTCTTGATATATGCAGGCAGAAGTGAGACTGTAGCTTTCATTCGTGAAAGTTAGACTTCATATGCTATTAGAATATCCCAAGTGTCCTGAGTTTCACAAACTTTTGATTTTGACTAATAATAAAATGCATAAATCACACACTGAAGGCACTCAGTCATCAGAAAAACTGTGAATATTGTTCAAGATGTAGACATGTTAAGCTTTTTTTTTACTTTCTTGCATACGCACAACAAACATTCATTAAATGTCACGATGGTGAACGCTAACTGAAAACTATTGATTTTTGTTTACTTAATTGATTTTCAATAACAGTAGGCAGAGAATAATTTCCAGTCTGTGCTGAGAGAATCCAATGATGCAGAATGAATATTATTTCTGTGATACTTTCTTCGCCGTTTCATAAATTTATTTTGCCACTTAACATGCCGTTTCATAAATTTATTTTGCCACTCAACATGCCGTTTCATAAATTTATTTTGCCACTTATCATGCCGTTTCATCCATTTATTTTGCCACTTAACATGCCGTTTCATAAATTTATTTCGCCACTTAACATACCGTTTCATAAATTTATTTTTCCCCTTAACCTGCCGTTTCATAAATTTATTTTGCCACTTAACATGCCTTTTCATAAATTCATTTTTCCCCTTAACATGCCGTTTCATAAATTTATTTTGCCACTTAACATGCCGTTCCATAAATTTATTTTGCCACTTAACATGCCTTTTCATAAATTTATTTTGCCCCTTAACATGCCGTTTCATAAATTTATTTTGCCACTTAACATACCGTTTCATCAATTTATTTTGCCACTTAACATGCCATTTCATAAATTTATTTTGCCACTTAACATGCCGTTTCATAAATTTATTTTGCCACTTAACACTCCGTTTCATAAATTTATTTGGCCCCTTAACATGCCCTTTCATAGATTTATTTTTCCCCTTAACATGCCGTTTCATAAATTTATTTTGCCACTTAACATGCCGTTTCATAAATTTATTTTGCCACTTAACATGCCGTTCCATAAATTTATTTTGCCCTTAACATGCCGTTTCATAAATTTTTGCCCCTTAACATGCCGTTTCATAGATTTATTTTGCCACTTAACATGCCGTTTCATAAATTTATTTTGCCACTTAACATGCCGTTCCATAAATTTATTTTGCCCCTTAGCATGCCGTTTCATAAATTTATTTTGCCACTTAACATGAGGTTGCAGAAACTTATTTTGTCACTTAACATGATGTTTCATAAATTTATTTTGCCACTTAACATGCCGTTTCATAAATTTATTTTGCCACTTAACACTCCGTTTCATAAATTTATTTTGCCACTTAACATGCCGTTTCATAAATTTATTTTGCCACTTAACATGACGTTTCAGAAATTTATTTTGCCACTTAACATGACGTTTCATAAATTTATTTTGCCACTTAACGAGACACTTTCCCCAAACAATTGGATTCATAACCCTCCACCGTGAGTCACAGCCTTTGAAACACGTAAGGCTTCTGTATGATGTCTACTGTTTCCAGTCCATTCTTTTCAAACGTAAGTACTAAAGTATTTAAGATTTTCTTCACTTTGGATCTGACTGAAAGCGCTAAAGTTACAGAACTAAACCCACTGGAAATGAAAATTTTTCCTGAAAAAAACATAATCAAGATATATCATATGAAATGTTATTTAAGATCACAAGCCGAGCTTTTGGAAGGAGTGAATGTGCACACGACAGCCGAAAATGTGTAACAGCGTGGCCTCAATTCCCTCAGTGGAATGTGGAGACGTTTCGCGAGTGTGTCAGAAATCTGTCCATTCGAGGGATAAAAAAAAAACGAGTTTGAACACTGGCAACACGGCTAGGTTTTTAGAAACACTAACGGCATGATCCCCGCGTGGGAAGTTTTTTTTTTTTTTTTTTTTCCTCCATCGTCTCGCAGATCAGAATATGTCTGCTGCCGCGCGGTCATGAAAATATGGTGAATTTGCTTTTTTATCCACGTCGGCATCGCGCTTGGCACGTATTGTCCCTTGTCAGGCTTCGGGGAACTCATGTCACTGGTGGCGGATGGAAGGTTGATTCTATGTTTTTCGTAAAGCTCGATTGAAATAAATGGAATTATTTTTTTTTCAACGAGGCAACATCTTTAACCCTAATTTCTGTATGTATTTTCTCGTTTTCCACATGAATAATTTTTTTTTTATAAGTTGCAAATGCTTTAATGGAAAGTACACGGGATCAGTCGTTTCTCAGTAATATAGGATGAAATAGAATGTTCGTGTAGATATTTCACTGAAAAGTAAAATTCTCTACAAGTGGAGCTTTACTGATCGAGTTGCATAAACCAACGTTCCTTTTTCTGATATCCAGAATAGGTGTCCACAGAACTATTTAAGTTTAGGGGTTGTCTCAGAATTAACAAATAAACCGAACCTGATGATATAAATTGGAAGCCAGTGCCACTGCAATACTTAGATACCATCTAGAGACAGTGGTGTTTTAATAACTAGACTTCAAGTGGTCCATTGATAACTAGACTTTGAGTGGGCTGTTGATAAATAGACTTTAAGTGGTCTACTGATAACTAGACTTTAAGTGGTGTATTGATAACTAGACTTTAAGTGGTCTATTGATAACTAGATTTTAAGTGGTGTATTGATAACTAGATTTTAAGTGGTCTATTGATAACTAGACTTTAAGTGGTCTAGGCCTATTGATAACTAGACTTTAAGTGGCCTATAGATAACTAGACTTTAAGTTGTCTATTGATAACTAGAGTTTAAGTGGTCTATTGATGACTAGACTTTAAGTGGTCTATTGATAACTAGACTTTAAGTGGTCTATTGATAACTAGACTTCAAGTGGTCTATCGATAACTAGACTTTAAGTGGTGTATTGATAACTAGACTTTAAGTGGTCTATTGATAACTAGACTTTAAGTGGTCTATTGATAACCAGACTTTAAGTAGTCCATTGACAACTAGACTTTAATAGATCTATAGATAACTAGACTTTAATTGGTCTACAGATAACTAGACTTTAAGTGGTCAGATAACTAGACTTTAAGTGGTCTATTGGTAACTAGACTTTAAGTGGTGTATTGATAACTAGACTTTAAGTGGTGTATTGATAACTAGACTTTAAGTGGTCTATTGATAACTAGACTTTAAGTGGTCTATTGATAACTAGACTTTAAGTGGTCTATTGATAACGAGATTTTAAGTGGTCTATGGTGGTCTACAGATAACGAGATTTTAAGTGGTCTATGGTGGTCTACAGATAACTAGACTTTAAGTGGTCTATGGTGGTCTACAGATAACTAGACTTTAAGTGGTCAGATAACTAGACTTTAAGTGGTCTATTGGTAACTAGACTTTAAGTGGTGTATTGATAACTAGACTTTAAGTGGTCTATTGATAACTAGACTTTAAGTGGTCTATTGATAACTAGACTTTAAGTGGTCTATTGATAACTAGACTTTAAGTGGTCTATTGATAACGAGACTTTAAGTGGTCTATAGATAACTAGACTTTAAGTGGCCTTTTGATGACTAGACTTTAAGTGGCCTATTGATAATTAGACTTCCAGTGGTTTATTGATAACTAGACTTTAAGTAGTCCATTGATAACTAGACTTTAAGTGTCTATTGATAACTAGACTTTAAGTGGCCTGTTGATAACTAGACTTTAAGTGGTCTGTTGACAACTAGACTTTAAGTGGTCTATTGATAACTAGACTTTTAAGTGACCTGTGTATGATAATTATCGTACCCTCAATAATCTGCTGAGCGTTTTGCCATCAGACAGTTCTTGAGTATTAGATATTGAATCAACGTCGTGCAGTTGGAACTTCAGAAGTTCAAGAGAGGATGCAATGCCTTACTACCCTGATACTATTATCCTTGCATGTTAATGCATTTTTATTAATCTATTAATTTATTGATTTATTTTTTCTTTTCTAATGAGTGAGATCTCATCTTTCTGCACGAACACCATATTCTTTGGAAGCTTGAATTTCAAGTCAGTGGCCCCTGTGGTGGCCTTGTTCCATATGACTATGGTTCATCTGCATAATAATAATAATAATAATAATAATAATAATAATAATAATAATAATAATAATAATAATAATAATAATAAGAAACTCTACGGAGTTACATCCCAGGTTTCAGTAACCTACTGTCATAAGTTAAATAAAGAATTTCTGCTATAAGAAATACGCTGTTTTATCTATCGAAATATGAACATTGGCCAATTATTGACTAATATTGATATTCAGGAAAAGCGAATTATAAGAAGAATGAAAAACTCGGTATAGAACCAATTCACATAATACAGCCATTTTATTCAACAAAACTTGCCTCAAAGAGGGTCTTCTTCCTTGTAATAATAATAATAATAATAATAATAATAATAATAATAATAATAATAATAATAATAATAATAATAATACTAATAATAATAATAATAATAATAATAATAATAATAATAATAATAATAATAATAATCTTTAAAAATGGGACTACTAACATTTGATTCAGCTAAGACCGCTTAAACCATATCACTTAATCATTAGTAAAGGCTCTCTCTCTTCATCATAATAACAAGTAAACGCATATACCTTGTAACTTCGCATTCTGTGTGATAGTTGCCGTCAGATAATTCTTTCTCTTACAAAAAAATGAATAATATAGCGGTCGTGAGTTATTGATTTTAGCAGCTGGATATTTCCAAGGTATTACAATTGTAGGTTCCGGACACCAGCGGAATTTTTAAGTATATTCTTCAAAATCTTTGATTTTATAAAGTTCGTTTAGGTGGTTTCCTTAATAAACTGGCTAAAAGGGTGAGAATAATATGAGGTTAACGAACTGTTGGAGATTATTTGGTATGCAAGATACTGTGTGTCCACATTCCAAGTTTAGAATAATAATTGAATATAAGAAATCCCTAATATATATATATATATATATATATATATATATATATATATATATATATATATATATATATATATATATATATATATATGTATATATATATATATATATATATATATATATATATATATATATATATATATATATATATATATATATGTATATATGTATATATATATATATATATATATATATATATATATATATATATATATATATATATATATATATATATATATATATATATATATATACATATATGTTTGAAACCTGTTATCGAGTTAGCATCATGTAAATTTTAAAAACCTAAATAATTCAAAGTATTTTGCTTTAGAATAGTACATAACATTAAGGAAGGTTCCTTCCCAGAATTTAAAGTCCGTCAAATATAAATAAAAAGCGTCAGCAATATTATGAGTGAAAATAGCAGTAAAATTTTGAGAAAGCTCAGAAACCTATGCTAGTAAACTGACGAATGTGCTATTACATGTTGTACAGATTGAATATAACATAAATAATCTGTTGTTTCCTGCAATATATATATATATATATATATATATATATATATATATATATATATATATATATATATATATATATATATATATATATATATATATATATATATATATATATATATATATATATATATGCATATAAATTTTTTTCTTAATATGCTATTATATGTTATGTGCATTGAAGATAACATAAATAATCTGTTGTGTTTCCTGATGTATATACGAATATATATATATATATATATATATATATATATATATATATATATATATATATATATATATATATATATATATATATATATATATATATATATATATATATGTATATATATATATATAATACATATTAATATATCTCTCTCTCTCTCTCTCTCTCTCTCTCTCTCTCTCTCTCTCTCTCTCTCTCTCTCTCTCTCTCTCTCTCTCTCTCTCTCTCCATGACATAAATTTCGGTATAGATGTTCGCTGTTTATTTCCTAGTAATTACAGTACTAGTTTAAGATATTCGTATAATTCTTTAAAGTCTTAATATTAATTTTTAGTTCGTTCCTGGTGAACTGTTCTTTTACATTTACATGTGACAGCCAAATGAATTCCTCCAGAGGGTTCATCGCAATGGCTGAACGGCGCAGTGTAATTCTGAAAAGCTAATATTAAACGGGGAAGTTTCCATGACTGTGAAATTCCTTAGCTTCCCAATACCGATTGCTTGAAAGATTTATTCAGTGATTAATGAGTGATCTCGTCAAGGGCCTCGGTTGTTTCAACGTCAGATGGATTTTAATCTTTCATTCTTTAATTTCAGGTCCGTGAATACTTAATGTCTGGAATATTGCTCTCTTGGACTAATTCTGGATCTTGAGTTTATCCTATAAAATGTGACTTTATTCCGAATAGTGGATGCGGTTCTATTTTCTTGGCGATGTTGCTGTCTTCTTCTTCCCTGTTTGTGTGTTCTTGAATTGCAGCCCTTATTAGTTAATGCAGGCAAAGTCTTTGAAATTAAATGCCCGTATGTTTTCCTTAAATAGTGCGCCTACCTGTCACAAATGGCAGCTACTTTTGAGTGCAGTTGTCTCAAGATTTTCTCCCTATTCTGCGTGTTTGGATCAGGCAGTTCTTCAAGCCGACTGTTCTTTCCAAATGCTGTTTATAGCCGTTTATCAAAGACGGCGGTAGTATAAAAGAGGGTCGAGGCGGTAACTCAATGTCGTCCAGATGCTATTACACAGGTACCCTCATCCTACATGAGCAGACCATCTCGGCTAGAAGACGGCATGGCTAAATGTGGAGTTTATTACCCGTAGACTGCGCTGGTGCACATAAAAGATATACAGTATAATATAGATGTACAATTCGTTTCATTATTTAGTGTTACTTATGAGTTTTATTCGACATCTGACCATTCAGTGAAGTTTTGATATTTCCAGGTACCCCGTTTGTGCATTTCATATGGGTATATACCCGTACCTATCCCCAATTACGAAATTGTCAGGTAACCAAGATCTTCTTGCAATTCAATCAAAGTCCTCATTTCTTACCCGTTCTGTTTCATTCTGTCCAAATTTTCATATACTTCTGTGTCAGATAACTGTGTTCAGGTCCGTATGTACGACTGTTTTGAGAACAGCGGCGTTTCCGGAGTCATTGGTCTTTGCCGCTGTGACACAAGGTCAATCAACGAAAAAGGTCAGGTAAGTCAGTCTGCTGTACATAATCTCAAAGTTTTAACGCTGTCCGTACCCTTTGTATTTTCTTCCTGTAGTAGTGAGTCCACCTGGACATTCACACATCTTTGCCGAATTGTTTTAAGAAATAATCGTACAAAATATTGAATTGCATTCTCAGTCTTTATAATCGAATTTGCTTGCAACTTCAAGACGGAGTCATTTACCGCAGTTGAAATTCTACCAGCTTATTCACCCAGTGAACTGACCAATCAGCGTGATTTACATCCTTCCTTGACCAGTGATTTGCACACTCCTTAGCAGCAATTGCTATCTGATGCGAACATTATTTGATGCTCACTCTTTCCTTCTCTTCAGTTCGTTCCCATAAGTTGTTGTTTGATATTAATTTCCTTTAAATCATAAGATTAATTACCGTTATGAAATGGTGCATACGCTTCCTTGCTCGTCTGGTTATTCTCAGAAAATATTCTACTCTCTCTCTCTCTCTCTCTCTCTCTCTCTCTCTCTCTCTCTCTCTCTCTCTATATATATATATATATATATATATATATATATATATATATATATATATATATATATATATATATATATATATGTATATATATATGTATATATATATATATATATATATATATATATATATATATATATATATATATATATATATATGCGTGTGTGTTTGTGTGTGTGTGTGTGCATTTGTTCGTCAGATGACAAGATCTTTCCTTCTTTTGATTACAGATATGCAAAAGTTAGTTGACACAAGTAAAATTTGTAAATAATTAGATTTTATACTAAAATATCAACGAGAAAATGTGAGGCCTCCTACAGATTTGTTGCCATCCAGTGTTTTATCTATTTTTCAATCATTTATAATAATCTCATCTTTACTCATCCCTCCTTACATGGCTCTACCCCCGTCCAAAACTTCAGAAGCCATGCTTTTTGCATCCCATTCCTCTTCCTTGGAACATTAATAAACTGTCTATTGTTCCTCTCTTCCTTCCTAAAACTTTAAAATGTCTTTTGCATCCCATTCCATTTACCTGGAGACCTGAAAAAATTGGCTGCTAATCCTCACTTAGTTGGAAGTTTCTAATAATTTTTGCATCCCCTGTCTTCTGAAGAACATTAAAAAATTGTTTGCTGTTCCCACTCTTTTCCATGGATCCCCAGGTAATCACTTGCATCTCCTTTCTCCTTGGATGGTTCAGAAATGGTTTGTTGTTCCTCTGCTCTTTCTAGGATCTCTAAGTTATTATTTGTCTTACCTCTTTCTTCCTGAAGGATTCAAAATTCGTTTTTGTTTCTCCTCTCTTCTCAGGATTTCTAAATAATTTTTCGCATCTCTTCCTTCTCCCTGGAAGATTCAAAAGTAGTTTGCTGTTTCTCTCCTCTTCCTGGAATCTCTAGGTGATCTTTGCATCTTTTCCTTCTCCCTGGAGAATTCAAAAGTAGTTTGCTGTTTCTCTCCTCTTCCTGGAATCTCTAGGTAATCTCTTGCATCCCTTCCTTCTCCCAGGAGAGTTCAAAAGTAGGTTGTTTCTTTCCACTTCCTGGAATCTCTAAATAATCTCTTGTACATCTTCCTTCTCCCTGGAGAATTCAAAAGTAGTTTGTTGTTTCTCTCCTCTTCCTGGAATCTGTAGATAATCTCTCGCATCTCTTCCTTCTGCCTGCAGAACTCAAAAATAGTTTTTGTTTCTCTCCTCTTCCTGGAATCTCTAAATAATCTCTTGCAGCCCCCGTCCGTTTCTCTGGAACATTTGCTCCTTGACTTTCTCTATTCTGGAACCTCGATTTTTTTTTTTTTTTTTTTATCCCTTTCCGCTTCCCTGCAACCATCAGAAGTCATTCGGGTTTCTTAATGATTCATTAGCTTTTTGATTCATCCACTCCGGTAAGTCTGAAGCCTTCCCCCCTCCCCCAACCCCCCGGCTCGCCTCCCTTACGTCTTCGTGTCATTACTTTGGTAATGAACAAGAATTGGCCTAGAAGGATGTTTAGCATTATTTGTTTGGTTATAGTAAAACTGCCGTAACGTAAAGACAGAATGATGATCTAACTGATTTTGGGTTTATATAAATCGTAACTTTTTCTCAGAAAGACTTCAGTTTCCCCCCCCCCCCCCCTCCTCTCACTCTCTCTCTCTCTCTCTCTCTCTCTCTCTCTCTCTCTCTCTCTCTCTCTCTCTCCATTTACAGATATCTTCATATGGTTCAACAGGAAACAACCGAGTAACCAGCCGACAGACTCCGGCATGAAATGATGTATTTTTCTGGCCGGCCCCGAATTCATTAAAACTTAAAAAGCATCAGCAGCAGCAATGAGAGCGACTTTTAATGAACTGGGGCACTAATTACTAATTCATGAAGTGACGGGCGGGAGTTTTGTTGATACGGCCTCTCTCTCGTTATGTAGTCGTCCTCCTCTGCCGTGCAGTTCCCGATATGGCAATGCAGGTCAGCAGCTCGGAGGTTTATAGTGGTATGGGTCAATTCTAGCTTTTCATATGACCCCGAGGTACACACACACGGGGAGGGCACCCGGGGTTTTTATTCGGAATGAAACTAAAATTGACGTTTATTGAACTCTATATCATTATTGCTGTCATACATTCGGCGAATGAAACAGGGCGTGTTTGGAATTCTGTCAGTTATATTGTATTTTATTTGATTTTGCTTTATTTTGCCATAGAAAGCACTCAGTATTTGGTTATAAATTACGCCATGACTGACATATTTCGCTGATAGATTATACCCATCAGCCAACATTTGAATTTTTCTTTATGGGTGAAGCGAAGTGCGTATGGCTTTGGCAAAACGATGTTTGTAGAATTTCACAGATGTATTCGTATACACCGCTGGTTTATTTTGGCCATATTCAACAACTCGGTCATAATTAACGATAAGAAAACGACGATTATGGTAATATGCCCTTATATTCTTATTCAGACTCTGTAATCATGATTCATTCTGTATATAAATATTCCTAAATAAATTTTTTCCTCGGTTAAGGGTTTCAGGCCAGTTTGTTATACAGAGTATTCTTGTTAGTCATTTCATTTCTTATGGACCTATTCTGTTTTTTATTCTTCTAGCATTAATGATTTACAGCCTTAGTATGAAGAAATGGATAGTCAATAATATAGCTTAAAAGCTTCAGATAAGCTATAGTGGGAAGTAACTTTCCTTTTCAACCTTAATCTATTCTCTCTACAAGGGGACGGCATTATTGAAAACAACACAACTTCTTTTAGATTAAAGATGGCCGAATACCAGCACGGGCTCTTGCTTTATGACATAAGGGGGGCCCATAAGTAAGGCAAGGTGTGGAAGGGATTGGTTGGCCTGTTGTGGGTCTTTGGTCTCTGACCAGCCAAACCAACATTGCAGTTAGTAGCATGAATTTATCAGTAGCAGCTGTCTCTTACTTTTTTTTTTATTTTACCCGCATAACTTTGGTAGGAATTACTTTTTTTTTATTTTACCCCCATAACTTTAGTACGAATTACTTTTTTTTTTTTTACCCCCATAACTTTGGTAGGAACTACTTTTTTTTTTTATTTCACCCCCATAACTTTGTTAGGAATTATTTATTTATTTTTTTTTTTTTTTTACCCTCATAACTTGGGTAGGAATTACTTTTTTTTTCACCCCATAACTTTGGTAGGAATTACTTTTATATATATATATATATATATATATATATATATATATATATATATATATATATATATATATATATATATATATATATATATATATATATATATATATATATATATATATATATATATATATATATATATCCCCATAACTAGTAGGTATTACTTTTTTTCCCATAACTTTAGGAGGAATTACCTTTTTTTCATAACTTTGGTAGGAATTGCTTTGTTTTATTTTATCCCATAACTTGGGTAGGAATTACTTTTTTTTATTTTACCCCTATAACTTTGGTAGGAAAGTTTTTTTTATTTTACCCGTATAACTTTGATAGGAAAATTTTTGTATTTTACCCCTATAACTTTGGTAGGAATTACTTTTTTTATTTTAACCCTATAACTTTGGTAAGAATTATATTAGTGCCCAGATTTCCATTTTTGCAATCTCCTGAAACCTCTTTTTTTCACGAGCTTTTGCAACTTTGCTATACTGTCACCAACTCAACATCATGTACTACAAACATGAGCCTTCCAATTCTTTTTACAGTCTCCAATTTTTTTTTTATCCTACACGGTGACGCCATTGTCTTTGCACTCTCTTTTACACCTGTGTCTCCACTTCATCTACAAACAAACTAACCAGCGTCGGATACGACATATATATATATAAATAACAATGGACAGTTTTCTTTCGCCCCTCTTAAAAGCTTTCTAATGCATTAGCCCTTTTCCATATCAGATCCTTATACACTTTCTATCAATAATTATTCTGCTCTTACCCTCTGGCCACATATCCTTAAACTAGCACATTCGTACTAGTTCAAGCATCCCCATGTTTATTTTTGGACACGCTAAATCACTCTCCCTATCGTTATATATATAACTATTTTTTTATAATATTATTTATTTATATATAACTGAATCACCGGAACAACCACTATTCTTCTCAGCTCTGTATGCCGATGCCTTTTCGCTTTGGATTCACAAAGTACCCAAAAACCCTAGGTTTCCTTTCTTCGGGGTTAAGCCCTTTTTTTTCATCTTGTTTTTAGGCCTTGGCCTAGATAATGGCTGTCTGTCCAGACATACATTTATCTATACCTGTACTTCGGACTCAAGCACACAAACACACACACACATGCACACACACACACAAAATCAGCGATAAACATTCTTATTCAGTGGCAATTTCTGCAACATTTGTAGAGGAGTGCAAACATTCTCCTTTATTTAACAGTAGTAAAGCTTTTATTCAACAGTAGTCAAGGAACATAAAATTGCTGTATATTTTCAAGAATTTAGTACTGCAATTATTCTCGTTTTTGCAGCAGCAGTGCAGGGACTACATATTTGTGTTTGCAGCA
>JANJGK010000011.1:6484819-6494819 GCA_039081455.1 Macrobrachium rosenbergii | reverse complement strand
TCCTTCGCTGGAACGAGTTTTAGATTACGAGGATTCTCTGCTCTGACAGTTTGTTCTCTTGTGTCTGTAGATCTGCGAGCTATCATGTTGTCAAGTTGCTGTCTCTACCGAGCATTTGACAGGATCTTATTTGGTCTTACCGGCCAAACACTCGCGCTTTCATTATTTCGATTTTTTTTTTTCTTTTTTTCCATCTTGAGAGGGCCCTTTTTGTTGCCAGCCACAAGGTAAATTTCTTCTTTATACTCTGTCTTCCTCTTTCTTGTACAGTGCTGTCACGTCCTCCTTGAAGGATTCGTCATGTATTCATTGATCTTTTGAAAATATTTTACCTCAAACGGATTAGTAAAAACTATTATCTTTTATTTATGACGTGGTAATATTTTTGAAGAGGATTAAACACTCGAAGTGCGCTTATTCCCAAGGATATATTCTGGAAGAACCGTTGCTACTTAGAATTATGATTATGCAAATAGAGAGCACGCACAGTCAACTTAATTGAAATCCTGGTCTAAGTGAAGTGGAATCAGATGTATCATCATCTCGACTCCCAAATCGCAGCTGCATTGTCTTCCAGTCGGTCAACAGAAGGAGCGACTCCGCTTCGCAAGACTGTTTTATGAATGAATATTGGATCTGGGCGAAATGCCAAACATTGGCAGCGAAGATGCTTGACTTGGATTCGACTCCGGAATCCGCAAACACGTAATGTTCAAGGCTAAGCCACTGAACGCGGCAGCGTACTCAAAAAGAAAGTAGATTTCTAAATGAATGGGGCTGCTTAATCGCAATTTGTACACACGTACCTTCATAATATGTATTAGATAAGTAGATCCAGTTTGATTAATTCCTGGACATTTTCGTGATATAGGCCTTTAGTTTATAATTGAAAACGCAATGTTTACCTTGTATAAAATTCACGCATATATATGTATATATATATATATATATGTGTGTGTGTGTGTATACATACATATATATGTATGTATGTATGTATGTATATGTATGAAGAGGAATACATCGTACATTTTAACTATATTATGCAAAGGCTTCCAGAGTATTTTGTTAATAGAAAATCATTGTTGGCAAGTAAGCATTATAGACATAGATTAAATACTCTTGAAACTTTAGTATTACTTCTGTATTTCGTGTGGTTTTATACATAGAAATGAAATTTGATGATGTATGCTTATCAAAGGAAAAAGTTGGAAATTATTGAAATTATCTGCCTGCGCAGCATATGTACCGTAAGGTGTAAGAAAGGTTTATTGCTGTAGATTTAGGTGGCAAACCAGTATATTCAGGTTGTCTGGTCACGTGGAGAGAATGGGGGCTAAGTTGACTAGTGGAGTATGTAAACCCAAAGTCTTCGAATTGGATTGAGAAAATATTGCCTAGATGGAGAAGTAACGACAATGGAGCGGATGGACATCGCACATATAGAGAGAGATGGGACACAAAAAAAAAAATAAATAAATAAGTGAAAAATTATCCGAAGTTTCTTCAGCGCCATCCCGTTTTCTGTACAGCTGCTACACCGTATAATCAAGGCCACCGAAAACAGATCTATCTTTCGGTGGTCACGGTATAATGCTGTATGAGGCGCGGGCCATGAAACTTTAACCACGCCCCGGTGGTGGCCTATCCTATGTCCTTGCCAGACGCACGATTATGGCTAACTTTAACTTTAAATAAAATAAAGACTACTGAGGCTGGAGGGCTGCAATTTGGTACGTTTCATGACTGGAGGATGGATGATCAACATGCCAATATGCAGCCCTCTAGCCTCAGCAGTTTTTAAGAGCTGAGGGCGGACAGAAAAGGTGCGGACAGAATAAATTGCGGACAGACAGACGAAGCCGGCACAATAGTTTTCTTTTCAGAAAACTAAAAATCTAAGAAAACTGGAAGTAGTAGGAACAGAGTAAGCACGAAAGGAAGAAATAACACTCGATGAAGAAAGTATTAATGTGGCTAATCACCTAGGTGGTCATTGCTTCCAAACGCCTTGGAAGATCGAAAAGAGGCAAATCACACGATGGTTAGGTTGAATAAGATTTGGAAATCAAAACTGCTTACGAAATGAGTCTAGTAAGATCTAGTAAGATTTAGTAAAATCTGTATTGCTCTTTAGACACGGATCTTGGTGTAACGGTGAAACTGCGTCTCAAAAGATTTTGTCGAATTGAGCAGAACGCTGTGAGCAGAATATTACAGTAAGGGTCAGGATGGAGTGAGAAATGGTAGCTTAAGGGAAGTTGTGGAAGTTATATATATATATATATATATATATATATATATATATATATATATATATATATATATATATATATATATATATATATATATATATATATATATATATATATATATATATATACATACATACATACATACATACATACATATATATATATATATATATATATATATATATATATATATATATATGTATATATATACATACATACATACATACATACATACATACATACATACATACATACATACATACATATATATATATATATATATATGTATATGTATATATATGTAATATTGAATGGGAAATGGAGATTTCTTAGGCAATCTCCATTATAAAGATGTGGATGATGATATTCATTATGAATTTTACGTCTACGTAGTATGTTGATCCATTCATATATTTAACAAGGCAAACTTAATGGGAAAATTATTAAATAGAAAATATGGGATTGTATTTTTTTCCAAATTTTATATCCCAAGGTCATCTTTTAATAACGATAGCATATAACCATTAATATCACCACCTGTTGCCGGGAATAATTTTTGCCGCCATGACTTAGCCGAAGATAACTCAGTCCGCAGTCTTGACAGCATCGTGCATATCGACAGAAGAAATAAAAAAAGAAAAAAGTAAAAACCCCAATTAAAGGAGATTGTAGTGATTGTAGCTGAATGCGACGGTATTAACCCGAATCTTGCCTTTGAAATCCGCAGTTGTTGAGTCGGTTCAATGACGACTTTCACGTCAGGGCTTAGTCCGCCAGATTTGTCCGACGGCGAGCTCTTCTTGAAGTCTCGTAATCAGATTATGTATGGACAGTGAATGCTTCCCCTTTAATAGGGTTATGCCGATGGACTGATCTCCTCTGTTATTCGCAACGGCTTGTTTGGAGCAGTCACAACAAACCATTTCAGTCGTTCGGTTTGTTGTGACTGGCCAGTCTGGTGTGGTCCAGTTTCTCTTTGAGTCTCTCGTCGCCGCTGATGATGTGGAAGTTTCACGAATCTGGTCGGGCTGATGAAGTACTGATGATGTCTTTATGTAAGTCTATGCCTTTGTCGTGTGTCTTGAATTTTTGTCTGTTGGTGAATGTATTGCTACCTGTCAGTTGGTAAATCTGTTTCATGGGCGGAATACCTGAAAGCAGTGAAATTATCTTGCTTGAAAATAAGCCTCGTAGCTAATCCCATAAAAGCAACTTTCAGTTTGAAAATAAAAGCAATAATTTTTTCCTCACAATCGTTCCCAATCTCCTCTTCTTCCTCCGACCCCTACCACCGCCCCCCCACCCCCCCTCAAAAAAAAAAATAGCAATAGACTTGTGACTGCCTGACCTCCCGAAGTGTAGAAATTGAGGAAATAGAGATCGAAAAAGATTGGAAAGGAATAGGACTTAGATAATAAAGTGTATATGAAGTAAAACTAATAATTTGGCGCACCTAAAAAAGAATGAAAGGGAATGGGGCTTAGATGTATGATAAAGTGTTTATGAAGTGAAATTAATAATAGGGCACAAAGTAAAACTAGTAATAGGTCACACCTAAAAAGATTGATAAGGAACAAGGCTTAGACGTATAATAAAGAGTACATTAATGAAAACTGATAATAGGACACAGCTCGCTTATAAACGGCAGTTCTTATATTTATAATGAAATAGCAAAGATAATGTAAATTAGACTGGTGTCCTCAATAGATGTCATTTTCACTTATATATCGGTATTCGAGAATTACGAAAATAGATAAAAATTTGTCAACAATACCAGCTTGTTTAGAAAGTCAATACTCGGTATTAATACAAGTTTAAAAGGCAGCGTCCTGTAAAAGCCACTTCTGTTTACAGTTCGTGGATCATGTGCTTGAGGTTACTTCTTTTTAATTGGTTTTGCAGCACGTGCAAATATATACATACATACATACATACATACTCGTACATACATACATACATACATGCATACATACATACATACATACATACACATACATACATGCACACACACACACACACACACACACACACACACACACATATATATATATATATATATATATATATATATATATATATATATATATATATATATATATACATATGGATATATATATATATATATATATATATATATATATATATATATATATATATATATATATAGAGAGAGAGAGAGAGAGAGAGAGAGAGAGAGAGAGAGAGAGAGAGAGAGAGAGAGAGAGAGAGAGAGAGAGAACGCTGACTCCAATACGCGTGTGAATGTTTATTTCAAATATACCAATCCTGGGTTGTGCATTTGTTTGACGTATCTTTTACTTTCGAAGTCCATTGACTTTGTTGTCAAAAATGAATGTTGAGTAGATATTGAAGTTGATTGTTTACAATATTTCCTTATAGTTGAGAGCATTGCTTTACTTTCGTTATAGATATACAACATTTTCCACAATCTGTAAAATTCGCCCGTAACCTTGTTTTTTTAAGCTCTTGGTAAAAATAAAAAAAAGTGTATATATAGTTCGTAGCATTTTCAGGCAAAACTTCTGAAAATCAAAAATCAAGTGTTGTTGACATTCGAACTGTATAACCCATTAATTTTGCAAACTTTTTTTCATCTTTGTACAGCTCATTTGCCACAAAAATTTGTCGTCTGCGATTTTTTTTTACTACGGTTAGGATTTTTCCTAATTCTTTTATTCCCCATTCATGTTCTGTATCTTTGTTTCCATTCTGCTGACGAAATGTTTTTTCCATTTGTCAGTTTTATTTGCCAGCTCAGATTGAATTCGTCCGGCATATTGATTTTGCGTTGTTACTCATGTTTATTTATTGCACATCAATAAATTCCCTCATTTTAACTATACGTCTGTATCACATATGGCAGGCAAAAATGAAAGAAGCTTAGATGTGAAACGACAAGAGAATACGATCAGTATCTTCTGCGCTATGAATTCGCGATACAAAATTGTGAAAGCGTGCGCAAAGGAACTTTCAGAGAAAAGAAAACAAGAGGCGAAAGGACAGAAAGAGAGTAAAAGGAAACGTGGGAAAGGGGGGCTAGAACCAGAGAAAGCTTGCTGAGGAAAGTAATAAACTATTCCATTCGTCCTTTTTCTGAACAGCGCTACGAGACTCCCGACCATGCAATTTAAAAAGAAAAATTGACCTCGCTCCTCAGTAACGCCGACGATAAACTATACGTCTGTCTATTAGGAGGAGCTTAAACCTTGGGTTTGTTAATGCTCGGTCCTCGCATTACCGTGTGGTTTGTGTGTGTTTGTGTGGGTGTGGGTGGGTGGGTGGGTGGGTGGGTGGATGAGAGCTTGGGTACGGGTGTGTTTGTGTGTGTGTTTTGTCGACTTTCACGTTTGGAAGTTTTTAGTTCACTGCATTTTACAATATTTGATCAGTTTTCATAACTGGTGTTGGGCAATCTCTCTCTCTCTCTCTCTCTCTCTCTCTCTCTCTCTCTCTCTCTCTCTCTCTCTCTCTCCTTTTGCATCTGTGTTTTCACACGGCCTTTTTTTATATACATTTTCTTAATATCATGTGTAATTTCATTCATAGTAAGCGCGTATATTCGTGGAGACTGAATAATGGCATTAGTACACCAGAACTGCAAGCAGACTGAATAATAGAATTAGTACACCAGAACCGCAAGCAAACTGAATAATGGAATTAGTACATCAGAACTGCAAGCAAAGGAATGTTGAGTAGTATGCGTAGATCGCCGTTTCGTCTTTGCACTTCTTGTTTACCTTCAGGTTCATATGTTTATTAAGGTATAAATATTTTCCATTAATATTTTCCATTACCTTCTTTCTCCGTCCATTCTACAGTGTTTTCAGTAAACACATTCTTTGGCTGCGAATTTTCCTTGTATAATAAAATGTCCAGGATCGAACATTGCATTTGCAGCATTCATACATTTTGCTCGCATTCCACTGTCAGGTTTACGAATCATCTGCGGTAATCGAATTTCCCGCTTTTTTGCTCTTTTCGACTCTTAATTAAGGGAAAGACAAAGTGCGCCGCTTAGGTTCCTCCTCATTATCACTAATTACCGACTCGAAACAGATACAAATTACCGTCATTCTGTGGCACTGCCATCAATTGTTGTTGTCGCCGGCGTAGCTGATTTTGTTGTTCTTGGTTTCGACGGGTGCAACTGGTCTGTGACGGAGTGGAATCGAGTCCGAACTGAACATTAATTGATGCCTTTTGCCCTCTGGTTAACTTGGATGGGATGCTGGGTGTCAGTGAGAGAACCTAAGGCACCTTCCTCATCTCAGTTAATTGGGATGATTTTTTTTTTTTTTTGGGGGGGGGGGGGCGCCTCCTCGACAGGACTGAATCTGAGGCATTCATTCCAACTTTTTCTCGATCTTCTTTCGCTCCCCAATAAAGTTGACTCTCTCTCTCTCTCTCTTTTCCCACAAATTTGTACACCTCTCTCTCTCTCTCTCTCTCTCTCTCTCTCTCTCTCTCTCTCTCTCTCTCTCTCTCTCTCTCTCTTCCCACAAATTTGTACACGTTGTACTCGATGTGTGACAGTTACCTACAACAAATTTTAGCAACTAGACCATTAATTCTGCCTAATAGCAGCTATTAATGAGTTCATTTACATATTACAGAGATATTTTTAATACGAGCGGTGTAATTAGGGCGTCGTAAATCGCGATAATGATAATGACAGTCATTCCAATAACTCTCTTAATGACGACAAAGACAAAACTAACCCTGATGACAGTATTTGAAGATTGAAAGCTCGAACCGTTATTTTAACGAAGTGGAAATACCAGTGGCAATCACCTATATTTATCAGGAGTTTCTAATGATATTCCGTACAGGAACACTGTGGATCTTATGCACACAATATAAATCTATAGACGCCATCGTCGCCTATCCCGTAGAGTGACGTAAAGGGCGTGTATGAAATTCGGGTAATCCTCTCTTTCTTGTGCCGTGTCTTACACAGATCTCTACTCATCTCCAAATCCCGTGTCATACTTTTCACCCAAGTAGGTCGAGGTCTTCTAATTCTTCTGGCTTCCACAGGAGCCCCACTAACAATATCGCGTCTATTCTCCCAGGCGAAGGACATGTCCAAACCATCCCCATCTCCCTTTCATCATTATCTCGTCTACAGACACAGCTGGTTAATTCAGTTCGAACTTTACATCGCAAAAACTTTGGTGATTAACGACACAACTAGTAATTAGCAGTTTCAGAGGGAATAAAAAAAAAAAAGTCACCGACATACTTTTAAAGAGCAAAGCAAAACAACCTTTCACATAGTAGCGCCCATGTGTGGAGAAGTGAAAATAAGTAGTAGAGGTTCCAGCATTTTTTATTCCCTGCTTCGATTCATTTTTCAGAATGGAATTTTCGTCCCTAAGCTTCAGAGGAGTAAGGAAACCTATTTGTAAGTTTGCAATGTTATAGAATATGCAAATTCATGCAAGAAGACATTCCTGCTGCAACCATGATACTTTGACGCAACATTTTGTTAATGACCATTTTTGGAGAATTGTTTACTCCGATGCGTTATTCAAAGGCATTGTCACCTCTAGTGACAATGAAAGGAACTTCCGCGGGCGAAGGAATCGCATTTGAGGTGTCAGTCTCGTCTGAATTGCAATGTCAGGAGAATTCTCAGGGAATCAACATTTAGGGAAATATTCGTACGCTGCAGTCTGTCAAAATATGTAAAATAATTATTTTAGGCTTTTCTTGCAAATTTTCCTCTTCTTGTGAAAACACCGGTTCTGTATGATATTACACTCTCGCTTTAGTTATACGTGGGAGCAAATCAAAGGGCGAAACTCCCTTTGGTAACAAATATTTTATTTCTCATCTGGGGAATGATTTTACCTTGCCCTAGTTTATGTTCAGTGGCTCATCAATGAAGACATTCTGAGGCCACAAGAGAAACGTCGGTCATCATTTTCCATTTTCAGAAAAACATTGATCGCTCATAAAGTTGACTCGCTGCTGAATAAATGTATTCTTTATAGCCTGTTGCAGCTTTCATGAATCTTGAATGTTTTTGCATAATTTCCTTCTGCCGTAATGGAGCCCAGTAACTCCCGGCTTCATATTCAGCCCCAAAAGTTTTTTTTTTTTTTTTTTCTTTTTTTAGTGGAATTCTGGTGGGGAGATTGGGATTAAACTTTCCGTTAGTTTTATTTTCTTGCATATGTAATCAACTTGACCATTATTTTTGTCTGTTGATATTTTTATTTCAACAACAAGTTTTTCTTAAATATGGTTGCCGAAATTAAGATCACTTTTATATCGTAGATCCTTGAACTATTCTGAACCCAGATCTTTTCAGTGACAGATTTTCATGAACTACATACATCTAATTTTAAATTTTTGGTATCATTCTCGAAAACAAATTTACTTTTGAGGAACATGGCCGGTTAGCTCTTCTGCAATTGCCCAAAAAGTCCGTCTAGCTCTTCTGCAATTGCCCAAAAAGTCCGTCTAGCTCTTCTGCAATTGTCCAAAAAGTCCGTCTAGCTCTTCTGCAATTGCCCAAAAAGTCTGTATTGCGAAAAAGTCTCTCTTGTGTTCTTCTGTCTGTTTAATATTGGTACCCTATTTGGTCTGCAGTTGCTGACTTGCATATAAAATTCTTGGACAAAAACTTGAGTTCCATAAAATATCATATCCATAAACTTGATATTATTAATAGCTGACGGTGTCAGTTATTAATATCAAGCAAATGTTCAGATATTAAATAATTCTGATTTTGCTTTGATGCATAATCTCCCAGACTCTGCCATCTACCAAGCAGTACTAGAAATGTAGTTAATTCTAACAAGCATGATTTTCCTCCTGTGGAGCTGCTTCTCTTCAGTACAGTTTTCCAGAAGATTCATTCCTGCTATGAGCAACTTGTGGGATGATCTTCCTAATCCTGTAGTTGAATCGTTAGAACTTCAGATGTTCAGTCTTGGTGCAAATGCCTTTTTTTTTTTTTTTTTTTTTGAGCAGGCTAACATGATTCTCACTTGATAGCTTATTTGTTATTTGCCTTATTTATTTTACTTTGTTATTTATCATATTTGTTGTTATTTATTATTTTATTTATTTTTCTATTAAAGTTTATTCTTTACTTCTCAGTTCTCTTTTCTGTGTTTGTGTGTGTGTGTTTGTGTGTGTGTGTGTGTGTGTGTGTGTGTGTGCAGTGATCTGCTTTTCCAATGAGGTTGAAACTTTGCTTGTAATAATAATAATAATAATAATAATAATAATAATAATAATAATAATAATAATAATAATAATAATAATAATATTTTCACAATTTCGTGAAAAACCATCTGAGTAATAAAAATCCACAATTATATAGTAAATATATTACTATGCAAATAGTAATATATTTACTATATAATTGTGAATTTTTATTACTCACAATAATAATAATAGTATCGAGTCATTTGACGATGCTCAAGAAAAGGGAGAATCGCTTGATGATTTTTTTTTCTACTTTTCAAATTACAGTTAATGAAAAAATAATATTATATAGGACCGAGAAAAGTTGACCGAAGTGAAATTACAAGCAGAAAAGAAAAGTGAATCAAAGAAGTGAGGAAAGACGTGAACCATGAAGAGAAGAAAGTACAGGGAAGTGATCAGCGAATCTAAGGAAGGAACCCTTTCCTGTAGAAGAGAAGCCGAAGGAAAGAAAACCCAAGATATTTATACGTGAGGAGTAGCACTTCGAAGAACAGACATTTCTG
>JANJGK010000011.1:6471518-6484719 GCA_039081455.1 Macrobrachium rosenbergii | reverse complement strand
TGTATGTATGTATGTATATATATACTAGGAATCATACTATAAGAAAAATTGCTTTCTTGACATAATACTAAATCCAAGAAGATTAAAGAACTGAAGAGTGACGGATGAACATTGTTTGCCTTAGATTGAATGACTGTATACACACACTAAGCATTCTCTAACCAATACAAATGCAAATCCTTAGCGTCAATGAAATGAGTCCACTTTCCGCAAGGAGTTCAGTTTCAAGGCGAACGAGAAAAAGGACCCGTTTGGGACCAGAATCCTACATGGGCGCAAGTTGAAGACTCCTAGTGTGATATGGGCGTGAAGGATGTCGATCTCCTCCAGATCGTACTTGATGGCCTCGTCGCTCAAGGTTTCCTGCAGGACTCTAAGCTGGGACGTAACTTCATCATCTAGCTCTATGTAGACGTAGTGAGTGGGACGGGCTCTGAGGACAGACGATTTTGTAGATAGAAATGGTGGCGGTTGAAGCTTAGATAAAGAGTGTCTTGGGATGAATAACTAAGATAGGCGTTAGTTGATCGCCCTAAATCAAACAGAGCTTATAAGGCAAATTACTCTGTAATATATTTATCTAGCTGAATTTATCAAGTTTATTGAGAGATAATTATAGTTAATTAATTTATGGACCAGGCGAAAAAGTTCCCTGGGCAAAAAAATCCAAAGAAAACATTTCAGTTGAACAAGTGATGTAGGTAATGTACAGATTGCGTAAATGAGCTTTGCAATGCTAATGAAGCTGTGTTCATATATTTCTAGATGTCAGCACCAGGTCTAATCTTCTGTAGAACTGCTAATTAAATAAAAAGAAAAAACTCATGGAACTTCGTGTCTTCCGTGACTGATGTTTCTATCTATTATTACTTTTGAAGTTATTGCATATTTGTGATGCCCATGAGAAGTCCTCAAGTAGTTTTTCTTCCCAACTAGAAATGTTTGAACAAGAGAAATCGGTTGTTGGTTTTGTTTACCCTCTCTCTCTCTCTCTCTCTCTCTCTCTCTCTCTCTCTCTCTCTCCTCTCTCTCTCTCTCTCTCTCTCTCTCTCATGCAAGCATCATAACAGAGCAAGAAATATGAATGAAAATTATGCAGACCGTGATAGACATCTTCACCGTAAAATCAGTGTCTGTTATGACAAATGATACGTATATTTGTAAAGTGAAACTTAAACTTATCAAGTAGGATGAAGACCATGAAGCAATGTGTGCGCTCTGCCTCAGAGTGTTTTACAGCTTCACAGAAGTTCTGGCAACGAGGCATTGCCTAGTAGATTTGAAGACAGCCAAAATTTCGGTTTGTATTACTGCCTTGAAACATAGTTTCCTTTTGTAGCCTCAGTTTTATAATAAAACTAGCTGACTCACGTATTCAGATTGTTCACAGTCAAACTGCCCTTGATAACAATGCCTAAGTAATCTGTATAACACAAGCAGAGGAAAGCGATCGTACAGGAAAGTGATTCTCAATCTAAATGTAAGACATAGAGGAAGACCAGGGTCACCTCTCATATAAAATGACATAACAGAAAACTTTAGTTCTACCTTTTGGACATTTTTTCAAGGAAAGGCTACCCATGTATAACACTGAGTCGTAGGTTTGCTATAAGGAGTGTGGAAGTGGCATAATGCAACTGCACTAGGAAGAAGGTAATTCAGTCTAATCAGCCATATATTTTATCTATTTGTGCATACATCAGTATATATATATATATATATATATATATATATATATATATATATATATATATATATAATATATATATATATATATATATATATATATATATATATATATACACATATATATATGCATATATATATATATATATATATATATATATATATATATATATATATATATATTTAATTGCTTTAGAGATGGTGGTTGGGAAAGCAAAGAAAGTGCTGGCTTGACAAAGGTTTTATAAACTTGATTGGAATGGAATAGTCCTAATGTCTCGGATATGCAGGAATGTTTGCGAGATGGATGAGAGCCGAATTGTGTTGTAGCATTTCGACGAACAGCTGATGAGCCTCCTTTTGCGGCCCTGTAGATGACGTTCCTGATTCATTGGCGTTCTCTGCACTGGCGGTTCTTCATTGATTAAGCTCTTATAAGATTAAAATAACAGGGACTGTGGTCATGTTTTCTTCCATGGCAACAGTTACTTAGGGAAATGTTTCTTGGCGAATAAGTACTAATTTTCTCCCTTCCCATTGTAAACAAAGATAATTTCTGTTACCAGCGGCCTCTCTCTCTCTCTCTCTCTCTCTCTCTCTCTCTCTCTCTCTCTCTCTCTTCTTCTTCTTCTTCTTCTTCTTCTTCTTCTTCTTCTTCTCCTCCAAACCCCCTGCCTGTTTTGCTGTGATATACACTCGGAGAATTTTTTTCATATCTAATCTTTGGTGTTGTTCTGTTCAAGCGAAAGATCGACCTTGAACTTCTTCCTCTCAGGCTAAAACTTAGAGCCTGTCAAGTTACCACATTTCTGTATTCTCTAGCTTGGGAATTCTCTCTGTGCCTCTGTTTACTTTGAGAAATTTACTCTTCTCCCTTTTTTATTTATTATTTCTGAAAATTAATTTCCAGCTTAATTGACTTTAGTTGTTGCTTCACAGTAAATCAGTCAATCCCGCAACCTTCATCAATCTTAAACAGAGGACAACAGGGACTTTTAAGAGTGGCTGAAGAATATCTTTATATATGTATATATATATATATATATATATATATATATATATATATATATATATATATATATATATATATATATATTATAAAACAGGACCTCATTTAACCGGGATGGTATCTCACGATGATGAGGACAGATACTCCTTGAAAGCTTGTAATTTTTTTTTCTAATAAAATCTCGTTAGATACCATCCATTCTGTTTAGCTGAGGTCCTGTCCTGAAGTGTATGACTGCACAAAATTGTGCAAGTGATAAAGTTTTATATATATATATATATATATATATATATATATATATATATATATATATATATATATATATATATATATATATATATATATATATATATAATTTATTTGCATTATGAAAGAGGTTACAGAAGAGTACGTACATATACATGAAACACTTTGAATGTCTCATTGGTCTTCTAAAACGATATTGGCAAGAGCATTGAACCAACAGCAATTATTTAAAGTATATATATTATATAATTTTAGGTACTAATGACCTTGAAGCACATTTCCCTGAGTTGGTTTCTAAACTCCGAAAAATATACATTACATTGTACTGATATATAGAAAGAAATATACATTACATTGTACTGATGTACAGAAATGCAGCTGGTATTATGTTCTATTAATAGGCTTCTAACTTGGGGTTTTGAACCGCAGACCAGCCAGATACCAGGTCATCGGGAATCATATTGGCATGGAGGAGGTTGCTTTTAGCACTTACTTCTTCGGGCGACAATTCCTGCTGATGACGGCATTAAGTGGTTCTGTCAAATGGGAAGAAAAAGTAAGGACGAGTAACCGATAAATAAGGGCTTTGGTGTATGACTTTATGGGCTGCTGTTGACTCAACTATTGAGTGTTGATTGTACATGTTGTCTTTGGTAATTGTGTGTGGGTATATATGTATATATATATATATATATATATATATATATATATATATATATATATATATATATATATATATATATATATATATATATATATATATATCGGTCAGCAGTTGTCTCAAATGCAAGAATCACCTTAGCAGTTAGCCAGTACCTGCTAATTAGTCAACTGCCTTGGGTTGTAATCTGGGAGGAGAGGGTCAATTGGGAGTGATAAACTCTCGTCCTTAAAGACTTCCTGAGAGCGGGAAGTTTAACACTTGTAGCTATCCCGGAGTTTAATATATATATATATATAGAAATATATATATATATATATATATATATATATATATATATATATATATATATATACTGTATATATATATATATATATATATATATATATATATATATATATATATATATATATACATACAGAAACACCTCTAAATTCCTTTTCGGTAACACCGTTTAATTCTTAGTCTGTTTTCTTATAAGGTCTGTTCCACTGTGAACCATCTTGCTTTATAACTAAAGATGGTCTTCATTGAAGTCCTTTTTACAAAAGCTTATTGTCCTGTTATTGCAAACCCAAAAACGGGACTATTACACAACACTGATTTACACTGCCTTTCAGCATACTGCTCTTATTTCCACTGCATTATCTTCAACCTTTAGCTGTATGTTTAGGACAAGCTTTTTGTTGACATTTCACCTTTCTTACATTTTTTAACAAGGTGGATACTTCCATGTTATTTTTTCTTTTATACTATCGAGGTTTCTTGTTATTGCTTCTAAACTGGAGTACCTCTAAGACCCATATTTAGCAAGTTTTTTTTTTATTCATTACGCTACTCAACTTTTGCAAAGCCAATAAGCAAACTGCATTCCTTACGAGGCAATTGTTGCGAAGAATACATCGTAAAGTTGAGCTGGATGGACAGAACCTTTTAGTCAGTCGATCAGGGCCAAATTTCTCACTGTTCTGAGACAGCTGTGCAACACAGCCGTCTTACTCTTTCACGAAAATAATAATACAGTTTTACCACGAACGCTTGACGTTATTAGCGGACATTACTGGTGCAAGGCGAGATATCCTCAAGACCAATAGCAATTCCTTCCACAACAATGCAAACAAGTGTATCCGAAGATTGAATCCCACGTGAAATGGACTCCTTTTCCTACAGTGGCTTTTTACATAATTGTGTAGTGTTATTTGTTCCAGTGTCAAGTGATCTAAAGTGAACGATTATTCATCACAGTTCAACAATTTTAGGGATGATCCCCAAAAGTGCAGTGATATGGATTGGCTTTATAAAATTGATAGCTGTGTTAAGGAAGAAAGTTATTCTAAACTGGGCATTAGCAAGATGTCTTCGCAGTATTGCTCTCTGAAACCAATATCTTTTGGTAATAATTCTTCAGATTCTCTTTTATTCTATTCCAAATTATTGGTGTTCCATAGATAAACAGGTATTACTCTCTGCAGACAATATCTTTTGGCAATAATTCGTCATATTCTCTTTTCTTCTATTCCAAATTATTGGCGTTCCATAGGTAAACAGGTAAATGGGTTGAGAACTTATATATGTGGAAATTCTTCTTAGATCTTTGCTTTATTACTAATAACCTAGCTATTAATATTGAAATACCCAAATTCATATGAGGAATTGTATTTTTATTATCTTATTGGTACGGGGGCTTCCAGCCAAAGGTTGCAAAGAGAAAGCCTCTTTCATGCTCTTCTAAAATGAACATCTGAAAATGGTGCTACCATTTGTGCAACGTACTGCTGTAGCTTTGATCTGTGTATTTGATCAGAAATGTGAATGTCAGTTTTATTTTTTTTTTACTCAATAGAGAACACTGTTCTTCGGTTCCCTGACTTAATAACCTGGCATTGAGGAGCTTTGAAAAAAAGCTGCTTATCTTCACCGTTGCTAGTTGACCCAGTTGCCGTAGAGCTGAAAACAGCACGTATATTCGTCAGTGCCTCTGTCGCAGGCACAACTTTTGTCGGGACTATAAAACATGTTCATTAGTTGAAAGGGAAGTGTCATGGCCTCAGAACGAGCTTAGGCTACACCTCATATAGAGGATTGACTGTTATCGCTCTATCACGTGGCTTTAACTCAGCAGGGGTAAACTAACACTTTTATATATATAATATATATATATATATATAATATATATATATATATATATATATATATATATATATATATATAAATATATATATATATATATATATATATATATATATATATATATATATATATATATATATATATATGATGCTTGTTTTTTGGGGACGGCACTTTTTGCTTTAGAATAATGATGCATTTGGCAACTTGTTAATGGTGATTTTATACGTACATCTATATATATATATATATATATATATATTATATATATATATATATATATATATATATATATATATATATATATATATATATATATATATATATATGTGTGTGTGTGTGTGTGTGTGTGTATATATGTATATGCATACATAAACACACACACACACACACACACACACACATATATATATATATATATATATATATATATATATATATATATATATATATATATATATATATATATATATATATATTATATATATTATCACTAATTACCAGTCACCAATATGGATGTACATATAAAATCACCACTGACAAGTTGAACAAATTCATCCCATTTATCTTCATTCATTTTCAACTTTTTCTTCAGACACTTTCGAAGTCATTCTAACGTCTTCGTTCTTCGTTATCGCCAGTGAATATCAGCTATGGACATTTCATTCACAATATTATTTTTACTATATAAATTTGCTATCAGTACGATACGATTTTACGCGAGATAATAATACTTAAATTTCTAGAATATCTGTCATATAATGCTAAATATACGCTCCAATCTACATATCCATGTACAATTTGCACGTCCACTACAAAACAATTTAGCTGATTTTAGCAAACTTTCTCCTTCGGCTAAATTGTCAACAACCCATGACACGTCGCATATCTATGAATTTTGTCATTATGTTCTCCCTTGTTCTTTACGTTACTTGCATTCTCCTCCAAATATTTCACATTTGACACTTGATCCACGCAGTGTTCCTGGTCAGGACGCGAAATGTTACTCCTATGAAGCCTTTTGTCGAGAATGTTCTGTCAAAATTTTCCATGAAACCTTGCCAAGTTTACTAACCGTAATTTGACCACTGTTATGAACACGCGCTCGTGCGAAAGCGTACACCAGCATATATATATATATATATTATATATATATATATATATATATATATATATATATATATATATATATATATATATATATATATATATATATATATATATATATATATATGTGTGTGTGTGTGTGTGTGTGTGTGTGTATGTATGTATGTATCATAGATACACATTTCACTGTTATTTTTCCACGGGGAAGAGCAAACGGAAAAGTAACTTAATTATGCAGTTTTTTGCATCACCACAGTTATTCCCTCTCGCCTAATCGATAAAACCTTCAACGCTAAAGGCCTCCACTAATGTTTAGTTATACCTGCAAAGTTATGCCTGAACTCACGGTCGGCCTGCGCAGGCATAACTGCGCAGGTATAACTGAACATTAGTGGCGGCCTTATCTTTGAGGTCTTCACATGACAGTTATATTTTACCTGGTACTCGACGAACCGTCCACCAATGACTGCGCTGCGTCGAACTTCTTCACAAACGATTCTGCCATCACGCCAAGCGAATTAGTAAGAATAGCTGCCAGTATTATGTAATTAAAGTAATTTTTGAAATTCAGTGTATAAAACTAGTGGATCACGAGTAAATTTATCGAGAAATTTCAGATTGAAATCGTTTTAACCTCTCGGTATGAAAATTTATACGATCTTCCTTCCCCGTGTTCAGCGCGAGAAGAATAGGACCAAGATCTTCGGGTACCTATAGAGTGATAAGAAGTTCTTACTATCTTAGTCCCCCCCTCGGATCCGACTGGTGACGAGCCTCGGATAGAACATGGCGTTTTATTACGACGCCTCCTCGGCTGAGGCGGAGTTCAACTTTCGTATCTCGGCATCGGGTACCCCAGAACGTTCTGGCCGTAGATTCGTGTTCGGCCGTGGCCGGTGACAGATTTCCTAGTTTTTTTTTTTTTTTCTGTTTTCTCTTCCTGTGAAGGTTATCGATCTCTTATTTCAGAATAACTATTGCTCAACCATAAAAGGCACTGTCTAGGCGCAAACGTCTTTCATCGAATAAAAAACTTTCCTTTTACTAAGTTTTTATTTTTATATTACTTAACGTTTTAAATAAGAAAAGCTATATATATATATATATATATATATATATATATATATATATATATATATATATATATATATATATATATATATATATATATATATAGATGTGGAGAGAGACTGAGAGAAAGAGAGATAAAATTCCAGATTTCGCCGAATAAACCAGGATAAGAAACCGCGCTTGACGTCACAAGACGTGTATTAGAGTAAACATGGGAGTGTCGCAGTTGCCAGAAATCACTTGCGCGATAAGACTTCAGTTTTCTTAAAACCTTTTTTCTTCACTATTACTCTAAAGTATCTGTTGTTTTCCTCCGTTGTTAAATGGTTTCTCCGGTAACTAAATAACGTTGTGGCATTATCCGTTCCCCCCTCTTTTTTTTTCTTGAAAATAGCCTGCAAATTATTGGGGAAAGCCGCTTAACCTGTGGGGCGCCAGCTGAGAGGAAGAAGGACTTTTCTCCACATGTTACATATGTCTGATATCTGTCGAGCTGATTACCGATATTGCCTGTAATTTGTAACCCATACCCGTGGAACTGAAACTGCAAGAGGAGATACTGAATCCGTTTTTTTTTTTTTTTTTTTTTTATTCTGGCTGCTGTTGTCTTCATTGTAATAGTATTTTTATATATTCCTCAGATATATTAAAAAGTATGCAGTTTTAAAATATTTTATTTTATTTCCTCCGTCTGGGAGTCGTTGCATTCCCGTATGGTTCTGCTTCCGTACGGACGGAGGAGTATCAGTTATTCGTACGGAAGTGAAAGCGCCGGTATGACGCGTCTTCCTGACGTGCCAGCAACGCTGCGATGAGAAATGAATTTTATTATGTTTTTTGGGCTGAAATAGCAAAATTCTTACAGCAATCGGGTGACTGATATTTTATGTTACCCCTGATTGGTACGGCATATTTGATGTGAAATAACTTTGGCTAGACTTGGAAATGATTTACAAAAAAGGTAATTGATATTATGTTTTATTTTTGTAGTCGCTACAGCATAGCTTGATGTATAACAGTATTGACTTAGTTTAAGTAGTTTTAGAATTCAAAACCTTTAATATATATAAATATATATATATATATATATATATATATATATATATATATATATATATATATATATATATATATATTATATATATATATATATATATTATATATATGTATATATATATACATATATATATATTATATATATGTATATATATATACATATATATTTATATATAATATCTTTTGATATCGAATATCACCATACCTTAGGAATAAATCACTCCCAAGGGGAATTATAATTGATAAGTGCTTCTGTACCGGCCTGTATCCGAACCATGTTTCGGTTTATTAACAACGATAAACAGTGACTTCGACCACGCAGCTATCAAGAACTGATATCGGCTCATTCCGCTTAGGTGTAAGATATTTCCAAGGTATAGTAAATTGTGCATTAAATGATATTTATGGTTTAACATTTGGTAGTATGAAAGAGCCACGCTGGTATTAATGACAAATATTCGTATATATATACATATATATATATATATATATATATATATATATATATATATATATATATATATATATATATATATATATATATATATATGCATATATATATATATATATATATATATATATATATATATATATATATATATTATATATATATATTATGTGTGTGTGTGTGTGTGATGAACCCAAAGTCGTCTCTTTTTTTTCTTTCTCTTTCTTTTTTCCCTTAGAAGGATCTGGTGCTAAGTCGGACACAGTCGAGTTCTTAAACATGCTCCAAGCAGCATGGCTATTCAAGACCATGGTACGACGACATTATCGCATAACAAACTTTTTGTTTGTCTGTTTGTCTAACCACAGATTGAAAAGATCTTCTTTTGATGCGTATTAATTATTATTATTGTTATTATTATTATTATTATTTTTTTTTTTTTTTTTTTTTTTTTTTCTTTTTTCTTTTTTATCAGTCATCCTATTCGACTGGGTGTTTTTTATAGTGTGGGGTTCCGGGTTGCGTCCTGCCTCCTTAGGAGTCCATCACTTTTCTCACTATGTGCGCTGTTTCAAGTAGCACACTTTTCTGCATGAGTCCTGGAGCTACTTCGGCATCTAGTTTTTCCAGATTCCTTCTCAGGGATCTTGGGATCGTGCCTAGCGCTCCTATGGTTATGGGTACAATTTCCACCGGCATTATTATTATTATTATTATTATTATTATTATTATTATTATTATTATTATTATTATTATTATTATTATTATTATTATTATTTAAATAGATGACCCTCTTTTAGACAAGCTTCATCAGGCAGTATGGCCGTCTGAATGCCGTCCAGTTTGTATTGCAGTTTCTCAGTCTCTCGAATGAGTTCTTTGCAGCAGCAGGTAAATTATGTAGCTGCAATACGAACTCAACTCCATCCAGACGGCCACTCTTTGTAATGAGGTTTATAATAATAATAATAATAATAATAATAATAATAATAATAATAATAATAATAATAATAATAATAATAATAATAATTATTATTATTATTATTATTATTATTATTATTATTATTATTATTATTATCATTATTATTATTATTATTAAATAATAATAATAATAATAATAATAATAATAATAATAATAATTATTATTATTATTATTATTATTATTATTATTATTATTATTATTATTATTATTATTATTATTATTATTATTATTCTACTGCACTGGTTCATCATTCCAAGATGATTTCCTGCTTATTCCTGTCTTGCTTAAATCATCCTCTCCTTTTGAGACAATCCGTCCCCAAATTCTTAAACTTTCTCAGCCATTTTTTTTTTCATCTCCCCATCTCCGATAATGATTTCTTTCGACCAGTTAAAAGGCTTAGCTCTTCTACTATCTCTAATCAGACTGTCTAATGTCATTTTAAAAAGGCAAGATCTTCTTTAAAAATAAAAACAGATGCCAACAAGATTCTTGCCCATGAGTATTTGAACCATGTTTGTTTGGTGGTTCGCTGGTGGGCGGTTCAGAACGGCAGGGAGGAGATTATTATTATTATTAGTTTTAATAATAGCTCAAGAACAATCCAGTTAAACAACACTTTAATGCAATTAGTACCTGGAATGATAGATTGTTAGAATCAGAAAACAGTTTAAGAACAAACTCCTGGCAATTTATTTTAATGCAATTAATACCTGAAATGACATATTGTTAGAATCTAAAACCAGTTCAAGAACAAACTCCTGGCAATTTATTTTAATGCAATTAATACTTGGAATGATGGATTATTAGAATCTAAAAACAATTTAAGAACAAACTCATGGCAATTTATTTTAATGCAATTAATACCTGGAATGAAAGACCATTAGAATCTAAAACCAATTTAAGAAAATACTCCTGCAATTTATTTTCATGCAATTAGTACCTGGAATGAAAGATCATTAGAATCTAAAACCAATTTAAGAACAAACTCCTGGCAATTTATTTTAATGCAATTAATACCTGGAATGAAAGATCATTAGAATCTAAAACCAATTTAAAAACAAACTCCTGTCAGTTTATTTTCATGCAATTAGTATCTGGAATGATAGATCATTAGAATCTAAAACCAATTTAAGAACAAACTCCTGGCAAAGTATTTTAAAGCAGTTAATAACTGGAATGAAAGATCATTAGAATCTAAAACCAATCTAAGAACAAACTTCTGGCAATTTATTGTCATGAAATTAGTACCTAAAATTATATGCCATTTCCTTCTAATAACTCTTATGGCCCCTATGTTCTAGTTCGTATCGCGTTGAGATTTCAATGGGAATGTCCGCTAGTCACGTTTCTTTCACACGAATGGTTCCCCAGCACTGCTGCCAAAAATCACTTCTCCTCGGACGAACTTTCCTCGAAACTTGCGTTGGGCAATCCGAGTATTACGCGCAGATAAATATCTCCTGTGACCTCATTCATACATGTATACATACGTATATACATGCATGCATACATGTACATACATGCATACATGTACATACATGCATACATATATATAGACATACATATGTGTGTGTGTATTTACGTATGTACGTGTGTGAATTAGGTCACGGAAGATGCTTATGTACATGTAATATTTTTTCTAATGCTATACAAACGCACACAATCATACACACACACACATACATATGTATGTGTATGTATATATATTTCTTAGCGGGTCCAGCTAGGAATACGACGAGAGAATCATTTTCCACAATTTATTACGCCGTTTCGTGAGTACAGAACAGAACTTCATATACTTATATACATATATACATACATACATATATATGTATATATATGGCTGTATGTAAGTATGTATGTATATGAAGTTATGTTCTTTACTCAGCAAACGACGTAATAAAATGTGGAAAATTATTTCCTCGCCGTATTCCTGGCTGGCCCCTCTTTGAAAAAAAAAATATATATAAATATATATATATATGTGTGTATATACTGTATATGTATATATATATATATATGTATATGTATATGTATATGTATAGTAGAATCGACTGGTCCCTTTTTACCAGATACATATGTAATTGTAATAGCCACAATGCCCTCTTAACTTCTCGAATTCTCCGGGCCTTTTTGGATGCGCTTGTCACTACAAAGCCTTAAGATCCGAGTGCAAGAAATCTGAAGAAACTCTGATGTCCAGTAGCGGGAAACGAACCCGGGCCCCATAATCACAACAGGGTCAGGTCGCAACGTGACCCCGTTGTGATTATGGGACCCGGGTTCGTTTCCCGATACCGGGGATCATAATAATCTTCATATTTCTTGCCCTTGGATCTTAAGGCTTTGTAGTGACAAGCTTATCCAAGAAAGCGCGAAGAATTCGAAAAGTTAAAAGGCATTGTGGCTATTACAATTACATATACATATATACGTATGTATATATATATATATATATATATATATATATATATATATTATATATATATATCTGTGTGTGTGTGTGTGTATATATATATATATATATATATATATATATATATATATATATATATATATATATATATATATATATATATATATGTGTGTGTGTGTGTGTGTGTGTGTGTGTGTGTGTCTGTGTATAGAATAGGAAAAAAAAGCAAACCTAAATGTTAGGATGAAAATCAAGATTTAGTTATCTCGGCCAAGAAAACCAGCTTAATTTTTTTTCTTCAGAAATCCTCGGAAAGAAAATTCTCTATAATGAAAATCAACCAAACACACCCAGATTCCTAATATTCCGAAAGATGAGTAATCAGAGAA
>JANJGK010000011.1:6444018-6466518 GCA_039081455.1 Macrobrachium rosenbergii | reverse complement strand
GTGAAGTTATTTTTCCACAAAGATAGCACAAAACGGGAATAACAAAGTGGAAAAAAAGGTATTATAAAAAAAAAATAACATTCCATGTATAGAAGATAATTGAATGCCTCAGGTTGAAAGCTTGCATACAACCTTCTTCTAAAAGCTTTATACTCTTCCCCGATTGTATTTTCCCGAGATGTAATCGAGTACTGGGACCTTTCCCTGAAAAAAAGCGGGACACCGTATCTTAAAAACTAACCATAGAATTTTCTTGAAAATAATCTCATTAGGTTTTCCACACCCCAAATATCCCTGAGAGACCAATCTAATCTAGCTTAACTCAAGGGCATGGCAAAAAAAACCCGGGCTGGTGCAATACTAGCATACATCTCAGGAAGTTGCTCCTCGATTGCTTCACATTCCCGAGATCTAAACGAGTACTGGGACCTTTCCCTGAAAAAAAAAAAAAAACGGGACGCCATATCTTAAAAACTAACCATAGAATTTTCTTGAAAATAATCTCATTAGGTTTCCCATATCCAAATTAATTACTGCATACTAATTAACCTAAGCTACTAATTTATCCTAACCTAACCCAGGGGCATAGCAAACAAACCGGGGCTGGTGCCGTACTGCCATACATCTCAGGAATTTGCTGCCCGGAGTGACGTCCGGTACCTAAATAATGCCTCAACAACGACGTAGCGGTATCCTATTGACAACCTATTTTTCACCAGCTAAAATATCCTTCTTATAAAAGTAGGGATGCACATTTACACACACACTAGTATCACCCACACAGATATACACTAAGTATATATATAGTATATATGTATGTATGTATGTATGTATATAGATATATATATTATTTGGTTGATAAAAAAAGTTGAGTCAGGTGTAAGTTTAAATAGGAGAGAAAATGATGTACATGTGGTAGTAAATGTAATCAAATCAGGCGAGTTTGATGAATAGGGAAGTGAAGAGAATAAAAGTACATTAGGAGAAATAGGCGAATTGTGGGCCAGACTTAGCAAAACGGAGATTGTTCGCTATTTTTTGAGATATTTATTTAGGAACTGGTTCACTCCTGTGTCTGAGACTGTTAATTAAAGAGTATTATGTTTTTTTTTTAAGTAGTTTAAAAGGACTTTTATTGATGAGTCAGAGTATTGCAAAGAGTACAGTACAGGCTCTGATTAACAGGCGTTCGTAGACAGACTTGGCTAAACACCGTTTGGTAAATGCAAATTCTTTTTTTTTTTTTTTTTTTTTTGTACTGGATTTGTAGCGGTAACGATTTTCTCATTTAATTAACTTTCCAATTAAACTACTTTACTTATGACCTCATTTTAATTCCATCTAATAGCCCTTGAGTCCTTTAGTCGAAGATTATTGCTCTGGGTGTTACGAGGTAAACATAAAGTCACCGCTCTGTTATTCCCGTTTTCTATGACGGGCCTATTGACAGTTGACTCATTCACCTCGACGAAGTTACGTCAGCGTGATTAGGCTGTTTTGTTTACAGGATTAACAATTGATCCCCACCCGCTTATCACTTAGCGGTATACTGTTTTATATACTGTGTAGTTTTTTATATATTATTCAGAAAATCTTATGAGAAAGGACTGCTCCTCTGTCACCTTCTGTTGATGTCTGTCTGAAAGATCGATTATTAAAAATGAATTTATTGGAAGATATTTTATAAGAAAAACGATCAGTGTATAGACAAGTAAATATATGAGCAGCAGAGCAGGTGGTATGATTGATGCAAAGTTGTTAATCTGGCAAGATATTTATTTCTGTTGAGTGGTGACAATAATATATATATATATATATATATATATATATATATATATATATATATATATGTGTGTGTGTGTGTGTGTGTGTGTGTGTGTGTGTGTGTGTGTGTGTGTGTGTGTGTGTGTGTGTGTGTGTAGGAAAAATGGAATAAAAACGATAAGTGGTAGAACTTCTGGGAAAAGAAAGGTTTATTGAAGGAAGAAAAATGTGATTAATTGCATGACAGAAAAAATCATGTACTGTCATAAAGGAGTGTGGGAAGTCAAGAAGACAGCGAGAAATAAAAATAAACGGAAGAAGGTGAACAAAAACTTCATGGCAAATAAAAAAAAAATATATATTACATGGAAGTAAATACAAAGAAAAATATTGATTGTAAAATTAACACATCGTTCTCAGAATAAAAAAAAAATACAAACGGAGAGATGCTATCGGGAGTGAATGAAATCCTGGGTCGATGGAGTATTCCGAGGATTTCTTAAATGACAGGATAGAAATTAGGTAGAGGTGAATGACATAAGATAGGAAAGAGTTATTCATGACATAAAATTGTAATGAGTTATCATGACGGAAGATTGGAAAGAGTTATCATGACATAAGGCTGGGAAGAGTTATCATGACATAAGATTGGAAAAGAGTTATCATGACCAAAGATTGGAAAAGAGTTATCATGACATAAGATTGGAATGAGTTATCATGACATAAGATTGGAAAAGAGTTATCTTGACATAAGATTGGGATGAGTTATCATGACAAGATTGGAAAAAAGAGTTATCATGACATAAGATTGGAATGAGTTATCATGACATAAGATTGGAAAAGAGTTATCATGACATAAGATTGGAAAAGAGTTATCATGACATAAGATTAGAAAGAGCTATCATGACATAAGATTGGAGAGAGTTATCATGACATCAGATTGGAAAGAGTTATCAATGACATAAGATTGGAAAGAGCTATCATGACATAAGATTGGAATGAGTTATCATGACATAAGATTGGAAAGAGCTATCATGACATAAGATTGGAAAGAGTTATCATGACATAAGATTGGAAAGTGTTATCAGTTAACAGATACCCACGCAGATGGAGTCCTGATTTTATAGCGACTGGCGTGAAACAGAAAGTCTTCAGCGTGTTCTAGAGCAAGTAATGCCAGTCCTTACAAGACTGGCACCTCATGTCATCCTTTGAGTATGCTGAAATTCCTGCCGCGTCTCGCGCTAGGTGGCTGGGACTTATTTTAATTTCATGCGTCAAATTAAAATCTGTAGTTCAGAAATATTGGCAAAGTCATTGTTTCCGCAACCCTTCCTTTCCACAAAACAGAGGTGCACGGAAGGCTGGAAATAAATCAGCGATGACCGCAAAAAAAAAAAAAAAAGGAAGTGCATAGTAAAATCCGGATGAAAATAACACGTGAATAAAGATGAAGTGATAACACACACACACACACACACACACACACACACACACACACACACATATATATATATATATATATATATATATATATATATATATATATATATATATATATATATATATATATAAAATAGTCGCTTAGATCAAATGAGACAAGTGTGCTTGGCGTTTCAGTTAGCATCACGGCCTCCTTTCAAATGAGGTGTTGCTTTATTTGCTAGTAAATTATTTTGGTCTTGTTCCCTTGAACTTTGCTTTGATTTTTGTTGCTAGGTTAAGCTGAACTTGTACCACCTCGGACTACAGCTCATACAAACAGCCCATGATAAATTGTGCAACCCCCCCCCCCTCATCCTTTACACAGCTAAGAAGGCTGGCTGTTCCATTGTCAGTCAGCAAGGGAAATTAAAAGAGGAGTGGCTCCTTGACATACCTGTACCGTGACATCCTCCGGAAAGAGTATCATGCACTAACTAACAAAATACATCGATACATTTACTTCAGGAGACTGTTGAAATTCCTTAATGTAATGAAGCTTATGGAAAACGGCCGACCAATGTAGCTTCCAGTGACTGTGAAATTCATAAAAAGCATTGTAGCCAGTTTAGAAAAGCAGTACTTCTAACTTCTTTGTTCAGAGGATAAAAACGATGACGTTGTATTGATGACGTCTGGGCAGCAGAACAATGGTCTAACAATAGCACGATAAAGTTTCTAATTTAGTCCCATCCTCTCTGAAGGTATGGGAAGCCTCGTGAACAAGAGAAAGCTTTGATGAACACTTTAATTACCATACGTACCTTTTTCTACTTCTTTTCTTTGAAACATATTATTTTAATACGTGCATCAGGACAGAATGTAACGTCAGCCTTGATTGAGTAGAACAATGGAAGAATATGGTGTATATCTTGGTGCAAAAAGGGTTCGAGTATTTTACGGATGTATAGTGTTAATTAAACACCTGTGTTTATTTTCCATCCATCCATTTTATAATTCTTTGGTAGTGAATGGTTGGCACTGAAGAACTATTGAGCGCCTGCCGCTTTTTATATATATCTTTTCATACTTTTTTTAATTCTCATCGAGGCCAAGTAAGCTTATTGCTTTGATGAAACTGGTAAAGGAAGTGTATTTCTAAAGTAATGAAATCGCCATCTATTCCCACTGTATGTGTTGGTTATTGATTGATTGTAAAAATGAATTAGAGACTGATTGAAGTGTCTACTAAAATACAGTGCCCCAGATGCAAACTGATTATTCCGTAGTAGCTACTAAAAGTACATTTTATTAATTATCATCGATTGTGCTTTGAGGGGCATTTGCTGGTTATTGAAGGAAAAATATAACGAACTTTTATACTATTAACAGAATATTTAGAACCTGAAATTTGGCTACTGTGTTAATTTTTAAGCATGTTACTGTAATGAATACGTAAGTATAATAGAAATTAAAATAAAAACATTTGAATTGGGCGCTTCCCGTTACTTCTTTCGAGAAAATGAACTATCGTTCGACGCCTTCTTTGAAGACTTGAACTACCAACCGGCTGGAGTAACAGGCATTTCGCCCTACGCTAACACGAACGCTTTGTCCCTCAGTTCCCTAACTGAACTGCTGCGCTTCCCGCTTGTGAAATATTTAAGGGGCTGCAAGTTTTACTTTTGTGTGTGTGTGTGTGATTCGCCTTACCGGTTGATGTATTGCGTAAAATTGTTGTCAAGTTCGTTGGCCACTTGAAGAATGTTAAAGCTTGAAGAAATTAACTGGAAACCCTGCAGAGAGCTATCTAATACGGTGAGTTTCTTTCAGCGAGTATTTGCAGATTGTAAATCGAAAGTGGGAAAACAGGAAGAGCATTTTTGTGTTTTTGTGAGGCAATGTAATAAGAGACAGGCTGGCATTATGCATGTCCTAAGCCAGATCAACACCATTAGCTAACTTTTACAACCTAACCTACGTGTCACTGTCAGTATTATCATGTTGCTTAACCAGTGTTAGCATACCCGAGGAATTTTTGCTAAAATTGATAGTGAAAATACAAAATATGCATGTAAGTAATTTCATGGTGATATTAATACGTATGTTGGGTCAAGTCAAGAATAGCGAACCCCAAGGAGCGAACCCAACATCTCCACGTCAAGAACAGCGAACCCAATGATCCCCATGTAAAGAATGGCCAACCCTTTCCGGTCCGAACTCTAATTCCACATGAGGGCTAGTACTAAACACGGCGAGACATTGATTCATCTACACTGTTTCGCCATGTTTAGTACCGGTCCCTGGGGGGGGGGGAGGGTTTGGAGGGGGCGCGTCAAATGTATTTCTTCTTGTTTAGCGCTAGCCCCTGTTTTTATTTTATACAACAGCGACCCCGATTATCCCCATGTAAAGAATAACGAACCCAATAATCTTCTTGTAAAGAATAGCGAACCCTGCTGCGAGTGGGTTCGCTAACCTTGACATGATCCCTTACGTTTGTTCAACTTAATAATATTGTGTTGGCCGTTTTCAGTAGCATTAAGTGCCAAGTGATTTTGTACGTGAATTATATTGTTGCCGTTCACACACCCTTCCAAATGGCAGCTGATAAATTAAAATATACTGTATGTAGTTTAACGAGAATGATGTAAATTGACAAAGCATTCCTGCAAAATTGTTCCGTGTGCAGGTCTCGTGTTCCTGATAGTGACTTGAAGGGTAGGAAAATTAGGGAATGCTGTAACGATGAATACAACGGCCTTAAGTCAGGCATGAGAGGGAGGGAGTAGGTAGGGTAGGGGTCTCTTAACACGTTCCAAAAACTACCCGGTACCCCAGAAATGACTTTGGATCGAGGAAAATTGCATTGCATTTATTAAATAAACTTTGTGGAATAGCAAAGCACTTTACCATTTACATGAGCCCAATAATTTAAGGGGTGGCCTGTAATGAAGTCACAGGAAAAAAAAGTCACAGAAAAAAAGTCACAATTTTGGCTAGGATAAAAAAGTCACAGAAAAAAAGTCACAATTTTGGCTAGGAAAAAAAAGTCACAGAAAAAAAGGCCACAGTAATTTATGGTGGCCGGTAATAAAGTCACAGGGAAAAAAATCACAATATTTCTTGGGGGGTCATTATCTTTGATACAGTCTATTTTTGTTTCTACGAATACATACGGCCTTAAAAAAAAAAAAAGAAACGGACTTGTGCTAAACACGCCACAAAGGTGGACACATACCGGGTTAAAACCCTTGTGGGTCACTATCTAGGAAAAATTAATGTGACTTTTTTTCCTGATTTTTTTTCTGACTTCTTCCCTGTGATTTTTTCACCTGAATTCATTTAAGGAGGAGTCAAATATTTTATGAGGAATCCGATAAGAAAGCTAAAGGGTGATAAGAAATTTGCTAGTTTATGAATACAAATATTATTAGAGAATTAGTTTTATTCAGGAGCGCATGGTACTGCAAGAGAAAAATAACAAAACTCCTCTGGTAATGTATGATGAAAATTAATATGAAGAAAAGGTTAAATATATGTAGCCTTCCTGCAGTATTTTTAGTCAGTTTCTGTAGCATCTTTCAAGTGTTGCTATGAATTTCATCCGTTGTTATTTGGTGAGCAGATATTCCAGCCTTCTGTTAGCCCATCTTCAAATAGCATGTGATAACACACAGGGTTTGTATTTTTCATAGAATTTCTGAAATCTGTCTTCCTGTGTCTGATGTTGGTTGGGCAGAATAAGTGTTCACAGCATGCCTCCTATACCCTTGAAGACATTACCACATGCCACACTTACGGCCTCGTTTATAGGCAAAGACCTTTGCTGGTACACGCCAGATTAATCTGAACCAACGATCATTTTTGGGGGGTAAGTCTCATATAACTAGAATGGCGTTCTTCTACTGCAGTAGTATGATCAAGCCAGAGCCCACCCAACTTTCAAGGTTTGGCATAATTGGGCTTTCTGCGGGTACCTTATCGGTTTGGGTGGAAATTGGTGAAGGAGGGATTTTTAGGGTAAAAAGGACTTACCTAAAAAGATGCCTTAGTATTAATGTACGTGTAGTTCACATTGCCGGCGTTCTTTACCAGCCTGGATCCCATAAGGGAGTAGTGCCGTCAGTGCACCCCATGCGGTGTACTGTAGGCATTACTTAAGGTTTTTTTGCAGCGTCCCTTCGACCCCTAGCTGCAACCCCTTTCGTTCCTTTTGCTGTAACTCCATTCGTATTCTTTCTTATATACGTCTTTCCACATTCTTCAGTCAATTGTTTCATTGTGCAACTGCGAGGTTTTCTTCCTGTTACACCTTTCAGACCTTCCTACTCGTAATTTCTCTTTCAGCGCTGAATGACCTCATAGGTCCCAGTGCTTGGATGACTTCAGTCTTGAATTTAAGGTTGTGTGGGGTAGATCATACCCGGAAGACTTCGGTCGCAAGACAAAGAATTTAGGGTTTGGGAGACTTTTACTTCGCAACTTCCTTTAGATGCACACAAGGGGATGGGGGTTACAGAGCGGTCAAGGGGTAGCCGAGGGGGGGGGGGGGGGCGTGTTGTTTGATGCTTCGTGTCCAAATTTCGTGTGCCTGGTGTCGGAATATTCTGGGTTCCGGTATATTTTGCCAGCTATAGGCTACATATCCAGATAAGTTGTGATGTGATTCTTATAATTTGCCTTCATTTAAGTCGTAAATTCTTATAGACTCTCTCTCTCTCTCTCTCTCTCTCTCTCTCTCTCTCTCTCTCTCTCTCTCTCTCTCTCTCTCTCTCTCTCTGCGTCAAGGATCCTTGGTGTTTGATTAAGTGTATCAAAAGTCAGTCGGACTCTCTCTTGAGGGCATTGGGTACACTGTTGTGAAGTTTTTCAGGGATTTGCTGTGCTAAATAGTGTGGTTTTAGTCCAGAAAAATTTACAGTGACTATAGTCTGTCTACAAAAGGTGGAGACTCGAAGGTGGTTAGCACTGCTACCATATATTTTCTTAAACCCATTCAAACTTTTCAGGAAAAAGGGTGATAACTTGGTAGAATTTGGCATTTTTTTTTTTTTGAGCGGCGCTGCCATTTCCTCGTGTATAGATGATTAGGGGTGGGGGAGGATTTATCTGGGGGAAGGATCGCTCAAGGAGGTTGGATTAAATCACGGTCCAGACTTCTATCTAGACCGTGGATTAAATCTAACCTCCCTGGGATCGCTGGTACCCATTGCCAGAAGCACAGAAGCATTCAAATTTACACCCACTGTTTCTATCTTTATCCAAGAAATTTAGAGCTGTCACAGTCGATTCACCTCAGAGCTGGGATACTGGATTTAGTTTTGGCACTACTGAAAAGTCATTGTCGAGAGACTAGGTGCTTGTAGCAAACTTGCTTTGTCTCCTTAACTGATTGTATCCTTTTCCCTCGCTGCAGTGCAGCTATTCCAGGATAATATTGTAGTGCAGCCATTCCTGGATAATATTGTAGTGCAGCCATTCCAGGATAATATTGTAGTGCAGCCATCCCTGGATAATATTGTAGTGCAGACATTCCAGGATAATACTGTAGGGCAGCCATTCCTGGATAATTTTGTAGTGCAGCCATTCCAGGATGATATTGCAGTGCAGCCATTCCAAGATAATATTGTATTGCAGCCATTCCAGGATAATATTGTAGTGCAGCCATTCCTGGATAATATTGTAGTGCAACCATTCCAGGATAATATTGCAGTGCAGCCATTCCTGGATAATATTGTAGTGCAGCCATTCCAAGATGATATTGCAGTGCAGCCATTCCAGGATAATACTGTAGTGCAGCCATTCCAAGATAATATTGTAGTGCAGCCATTCCAGGATAATACTGTAGTGCAGCTATTCCTGGATAATATTGTAGTGCAGCCATTCCAAGATGATATTGCCGTGCAGCCATCCCAGGATAATACTGTAGTGCAGCCATTCCAAGATAATATTGTAGTGCAGCCATTCCAGGATAATATTGTAGTGCAGCCATTCCAGGATAATACTGAGACATGAAAGCATTTTCCAAATGCACAATTATCAAGCATAATCTTAAATGCATCCACGTGATTATTTAATTCATCCATGTTTAGCAAGTGTTTTTGCTCTACAAAAGTTACGTAATTATAGACGAAGTGCTTATTACTTTTCTTATTACCTTTCCAGGAATTCATCATAGTATTCAAGCTCCACGTACGACTGCAAAGGATGGGAGGAAGACATTATAAGGGGACACCAGCGAGGTATGTGAAACATTCTGTGAGTAATGAGGGGACTGTAAATAAAATCTGTTCTCTCTCTCTCTCTCTCTCTCTCTCTCTCTCTCTCTCTCTCTCTCTCTCTCTCTCTCTCTCTCTCTAACCAAACAATCAACCATCGTTCCTTATCCCTCTCTTTGCTTGCTTACGCTCAAGAGACTACCATAATTGCGTGTCATTATTAAGTTACTGGCGTTCAGAAGTTGATCTTCAAATGCGCATCGTCTCGTGACCTCAGAATGGATTAAAAAGAATCCACAGTTATATGTGGCATTATATTCTCTCTCTTTCTGTAAAAATTGGCGAAAGCTTCACTGGGCAGAGAGAGGCAAAATATATGTACACACCTATAATTGTGAATTTTCTTAGTTTAATCCTTAGTCGGGGTTGCTGTCCTTCGGCAGTTTCTGTCTTGGACGGATCATTTCACGAAATGTTTTGGGCAGATGTTTCTCACACTGACTCCCTATTTCCCCCCCCCCCCCGCTATATATCCGGGCTTGGGATCGGCACCGAGTCGATATGTCTTGACCCCCAGTGGTAGGTTGATTCTTAAATGCCCTTAATTTCATTCTGTTCTGGACCTTGCCCTGAGTATTCACGGAACTTCTGTTGACGAGAGATTATATCTTGAAATTTTATCTTCACTAAAATTAAACAGTTTTTGGCATGTAACTCGTTGCCCGGTTGACTGGTCTGCCGTCTTTACAAATTATCTTAATCTTTCGACCTAAGAAGCTAAGTAGAGAGTTTTATTGATCGTCGCTCAGAGATTTTTCTTCAATCCGTACTCCATTTGTAACAGATTGTTTGCTTTAGTTGCCGACGATAAATATTTAATTTTTCTTTACTGGCTATTATCCACCACTTGCCAGGACTCGCTACTCTCGCTCCTTCTCTCCTAATGACGGGTACCTTAGTTCACAGAGATTTGTAACCTCGCCTGTTAACCTTTCATTCCAGACCATTTCACTGACACGCCCATAGATATCCTTAATTTCCTCTGCACATCAAAAAATGACTTATGGCCTGCTCTGTGAGCAAGAGCCTGTGCTGGCATAAAGCCAGCTCAATCAGTAACAACAACAACAACATGCTTAGTTGCCCTTGCCCCGTAGAATTATAAAAACTGTGAGTCGATTGTCGATGAGAAGTGCACATACCGGGGATAATAATATAGGTTTTTTCTCAAACTCAAAAGCTTGTGAATGGTAGATAATTAGGAATTGGACATGATGTGAATTGCTGAGTGTTTTGTGAATTACCTACCTGTTTTTTTTTTTTTTTTTTTTTTTTTTTTTTTTAAGGAGCTTGAAGAAAAATTCCTGAGCTTTGCTATATTTTAACCATTGAAAGTATGTGGGCAGCACGTTTAACGACCTGGAACTGAAATGCTTCATTTTGTGCATTTATCCACAAAATTGTGTGATAACTTCGTCTCAGTATTTATATAAATGGCTAGTTTTATTAAATTGCGTTCTATAATTCCAACCAATAGGGAGGCGTATTTGATGTTATTTTCACTTCGATACAGAATTCTAGAATAAGTAAATCCTCTAACGCCTTCAAAAAACTATTAGTATGGTGAAATTCTATATCGTCGAACCATGGCTAAATTTTTGAATACCTTAACTTTACATTGTTGGTTAAAACAATAAATGCGAATTTTGAAAGTGGGTAAAAATATAGGGCCACTTTTAATGCGTATATATTAGATTTCACTGAAGCTTTTTTTTCTCTATTTTTCCCTTAACTCGCTATGTATACACCGTTCCCTACGCTGAGATAATTAGTGACCACAAAGATGTGATGCGTATAATGCGTAAATTACATACCTGAGTGGTCTGATATGGAAATGTAATGCACAAATAAAACAAACAAGAAAAAAAATGCGCCAAAGTTTTCGGCGCAATCGATTTTTCTGTACAGCCGCTACAGCATATAATTAAGGCCACCGAAATTAGATCTGTCCTTCGGTGGTCTCGGTATAATGCTGTGTGAGCCGCGGCCCATGAAACTTTAACCTCGGCCCGGTGGTGGCCTATCCTATATCGTTGCCGGAAGCACGATCATGGTTAACTTTAACCTTAAATATGATAAAAACTACTGAGGCTAGAGGGCTGCGATTTGGTATGTTTGATGATTGGAGGGTGGATGATCAACATACCAATTTGCAGTCCTCTAGCCTTAGTAGTTTTTAAGATCTGAGGGCGGAAAGAAAAAGTGCTGACAGAAAAAAGTGCGGACGGACAGACAAGCTGGCACACTACAGTTTTCTTTTACAGAAAACTAAAAAAAAGTGCTGCTAGGAATGTACTTTTATTTTCCATCTCGAAAAAAATAGCCGAGATAACAGGAATTCTCCAACATAAATCTTTTTTGTTCTAATAATTACAGTATTTATCCTAACCGAATTACCCTAAAGTTGTCATTTTTAATAAAAATGTAAATGGAATCAGATTCTAATTGAGTTGTGAAACACTTCAGAGTTGTTTGCCTTTACCTCGAAGTTGTTCGCTTATTCTAATCCACACACACAAAATTCAGGTTGTTAGAGGAAATCAACGGATTTACTCTTGCCAGCTCCTGAATTCTAGAAACGGTTCAGATTAGCAGTGTGATTTTACTGAAAGACTTGTGCTAAAGCAGTTCCCGTTAGAAGGACGATAGTAATGGATAAGTGCAGAGGATTTAAATTACGTAGTTTTGATAAGCAGTCGGGCAGAAGGAAACCTTGTGCACAAGTCTGAACATTGCTGTCGTCTCGCGCACGCTCAATCTACCATGTAACTTGATTCAAAAGTAACATAAAGAAACTGGACAACAGCCATTTGCGTATTCCTGCTCTCGAACGCGCAAGGGCCGTGCACAACACTTGTGAAGTAATATTCAGTGAGAGCAAAATGCTTAATGATAACAATTTAGAAAGCAGAAACATAAAGATGAGACACCTTGAAGAATCGTAAATATTGTTAAGGAATTTGTTTTATAGTGCGTGACGATGTCATAGAGGCTAAAGGCCTTTTGTCTTTACTAAAGTTAGGACCTGCCAAGGTGGATTGCCTTACAGAAACGAGGGTGCTTAGCCTAGGAGTCTGTTCTTGAGTTGGTTTGGATAGCCTTCACATAATTATTTCTAACTTGTGTAATATGTTTTTCACCGTCTCGGATAGCTTTCTTGACCTATAAAGAGGAAAAGGTGTTCCAGCTGGGATTGTTGGCCATATGTTTAACCAAAATTGGACTCATTTACTATTGAAGACTGCAGTTACAAGTTATATTTAAAACTCATTGGTGAAAGTATCCCATATAGCTGGTCTGGATTCTTGGGACTGACCCTTTGGGCTGAAGGAGCTGTTGGCCTGCATTCCCAGGACTGACAGGTACATTTATTTTTGGTTGTATTGGTTTTTCACTTTCATCTAAACTTCCTGCTCTGGCAAATAGGAAACCGTATTATTGCTAGGAATAGGAGCCACAGTCAGAGCTGATAGGGGTAGCTCCTGAAGATGTTCGGACCGAGGCGTATCATTATGACTTATTAGTGTCAGGTAACTGGTTCATATTTCGTGACTATTATGGAATTGATTTTGAAATGAGTGGCGGAAATTAAAGCAAGGTAAAATTAAAGTTAGGTAGTTAGGTGGGAAGAGAGCCGAGAGAAAAAATGAAAAGTAATAAACGGAGCTTTTGCACCTTGGACTGCAGGATTGCTGCAAAGAAGCTTTGTTTCTACTTGCAATGTGCTGTTCATCTCGGTGTGTGCATTACGCTCTGATGAAAGTGTCCTTTGGAATTTGGCTCTGTGGAGTCCAGGAGTGTTTCGGTTCTGGGGTTGGAACTCTTATCGTTTGGGGTTTGTCATGCAGCATAATTGAAATGGGGAGGATCCTATTCTTGTAATGCTCCGTCCAGTCAAGTGGGTTCGCTATACACAATTAATCAGTAGTTTGGTCCAAATTCGAGAAGGAACTTTTTACCCTGAGTTTATTCAAAAGATCTAAATTTTTCTCATTTTTTCCAGCAGACATTTCTATGCGTAAATGTTTTCAAGGGACGAGAAAAATTATAAAGATGGGATTTATGATTTTACATTTCATTTTTTCTTCAAATAATTCAATATAAAAACATTTCTTGGGTTTTGACCATATTCGTTACGTTGCCAGATTACGCAAACAGATCAATCATCAGAAAAAAATATATTTTTAGAAAAGTTCAAATCAAACAATGTTAAAATATGATTTGACAAAAGGTGTTATATTTAATTATTTTAAGGAAAGATTTGGTTGGGGTACAAATGTTAATTGACTAAATCAATTTTATTTAGATTATCAGAAATACAGTTAAGTTTATTTGCTCTCTAATTAAGAGATGTCACAGTATAGAATTTTAATATATAAAAATATATATTCTGTACTGTGAAGTGTTATACATAGTTGTGCATAACCTACACTTACTAGGACTATATTGTACAAAAATACACAATGTATATATACATAAAACGATTTGATTGGATACAAATTATAATTGACGAAGTAAGTTTTATTTAGATTTTCAGTTGTACAATTAAGTTTATTTACTCCCCAATTAAGAGATATTACAGTATAATAATTTTAATGTATATATTATACATACATTGGTGTATGTATAACACACACACACACACACACACACACACACACATATATATATATATATATATATATATATATATATATATATATATATATATATATATATATATATATATATATATATATAATATATATATATATATATATATATATATATATATATATATATATATATATATATATATATATATATATATTTATATTGTTCCGAATTAAGAAGTATTATACTCGTACACAGTTACGCGACCGTATGCTTATTATTATTATAATAATGATATACAGTTGCAAAAATATACAAAGTATTTTGTACGTAAACGATTAATGACTTGTTTCTGAATATAGATTACTATAACTTTGTACTGTATGTATTACTGTGTAAGTTAGGTATATTACTTAACTTAGCTTAGGAATAACCGTAAGCGTGTATGTTACTTTATGATACGTTATATATTGCGTAGGATCGTCCCAATTCGAAGTTTACAAACAGGAACCGACTGGAAATTTGGGACGGCGACCCGAGAGATACACTGCCTGAGTTTTTCCTTGTGTTGGAACCCTCTGTACAATCCGAAGTCTCCTTTGAAAATAGTAATGTGGGGGTTGAAAGGTCTCTTGTCCGTGCACACCAATCCTCGCTCCTCGAATCTCGTGACGACCGCGTTCCGAAGCTGCAGGAGGAGTTTGCTCTCCTCGACGCGGACGTAGACGACCCTGGCGTCGAAGTGGCCCAAGCCCCCGAGTTGAATATGAAATTCGGGCACCTGCGTGGATTTCATGTAGCTTTGCGTTAGTTTGCTAGTGGATATTTGTGTATACTCATGCCCTATACGTGCTGCGCTTGTTTGTAATCAGATCTGTACAGTAATCTGAATCAGAATGATAATTAGGTAGAATGTTGTTAAAATATGTATTGCAAGATGATTTTGCTTAAATTATGAAGGGAAAAAAACCTTATCAGTTACAATGAATGTGTAAGACATGGTAATTGTTCACTTTGTGAAAAGTGATTAGCTGTTTAGTTATAGAATATCACCCGATAAAATGGCGTGTATTGTGAATGCTCTTAAAATATAAAACTATAATGAATGAGATTATCATTGCGTTTTCATTATGCTGCTTGGGAAGTCTATTATGGACTAAGGAAGGTACAAAAAGATTATAGACGTTACAATGGACGTCATATTGCCATCGTAAAATGGGTCAAGAACTTTCTTACCTGCGACGTGATGTTTTCGAGCAGATTCGTGGTGATCGAGTCGAGGTCATCTGCCGTGTAATAAGACATTTCTGGAACGAAAGAGTTTTTAATTGCCTAAAGAAATTTTTAAGTTTTGAAATTAGCGCTCTTGTCTTCGGGTGCATTTTTAACTTTTCGCCATTAGCAACTTAATTGAAAGTTTTCTGTGTTCGCTTTTCAGTTCTTCACGCGCCGGTAAACATCGGAATCATTAATCGGAAATTACAGTAAATGCTTTATACATCAGTAGGCGCAGCGAATATTCGTATGCAGTGAATGCATACGAATATTTTTATGCTTGTAGTACAAAAAAAAAAAAAAAGTTAAGTATACCTTAGTTTTACCAGACCACTGAGCTGATTAACAGCTCTCCTAGGCCTGGCCCGAAGGATTAGACTTATTTTACGTGGCTAAGAACCAATTGGTTACTTAGCAACGGGACCTACAGCTTATTGTGGAATCCGAACCACATTATAGTGAGAAATTAATTTTTATCACCAGAAATAAATTCCTCTAACTCTTCATCAGCCGGCCGCGGGAACTGAACTCCGGCCCATCGAGTGACAGTCCGAAGCTCAACCGACTCGGCCAACAAAGGGCTGCTTGTAGTGCAGTGCATCCAGATTCTAAGATCGCTAGGGTGGAGCTAATAAGGAATTCCCGTGTTAACAAATGTCTCATAATTATGAAATATGAAATAAGTGGGGGCTTAGCAAAGCCTACTCAGGTGGAAGTTTATTTTTCAAAGTATAACCATGAGTTTAAAAGTCACACTAAAAGCACGTTTGATTCTAGATATTTTCATCGGACATTTAATTTTTCTCATAAAAACGAGATGAGTCATAAATTCTTACCTACGCTGCCAAACTTAGTTTCCACGACACATGTTCGTCGTAGGGTATTTAAAATAGGTCAGAGGTCACTTTACTGTCTTGACCTTTGACCAACTATCTCCTTAAAGAACCATCTTGCTTCAACTGCTATTGTGAAAGGCCAGTACGGAAACCAAGGTGGAAACAAGGTTAGATGTATGGAGATGCCCTCCAAAGCCCTGACCCGGATTAAGTGAAGCCACCACTGACTACCAATCTGACATTACTGACTCACGTGTTAGTGAGTATCAATCTGACATTTCTGACTCACGTGTTAGTGAGGCAGTTGCGATCAGAACTTTGTTGTGAGAATCAATTTTTATTTACATGTAGGTAACTGATTGACACGTGAGCATGTTGTAAGGATTGAGAAGAAAATCATTGTAAAACTAGCAGCTTCTTGGGTGGAAACAGTACTGCAAATGGCAGGTCTCAGGCAAAACCATAAACAAGGGCGGAATAGGAAGTAGATTAAAATACCCGTCAATGAAAAACGACTCGTATAATCTTATAATTATAGCCTCGGGGTTTGTCTCAAAGACATTCAAAGGTCTGTCAAGTTGTTTTGTAAAACTGGCAACAGGACAGATCTTTAAACGCCACGCCAGAGAGGTCTCTTCGTGTTTGGTAGAGTATAGAATGTTTGACAGACTATAGGTGTTTACTCACCGCGACTGAGATCGAAGACCCCAACGGTCAAGTGGTTTCCGAATATTGGCCTTAGGTTTAAATTCTGGGTGTCGTCCCTCATGGCCAGCTGGATTTTGCGAAGGTCACTCTTCACCTGGTCTGGAATATCCAGGTAGACGTAATGGGTCGGTTGCCTGGAAAATAAGGTCACAGATTATTCACTGTCGTGAACTTTTTTTTTTATTTTTTTTTATTTTCAGCTTGTATATTAGAATGTATGTTACGCTTTCATAAGCGTATAAAGTATATGCTTTGGTGTACTGTTCTTATATGTCTGTTATGTGTGGTGTTTTTTTTCTCGAATTTTATTTCATATTTGTGAATAAGCAGAGTTTTCTGTACCTCCTGGGTTGCCTTACGGCCTGCCTTCTGAAGCCCGCATATGACTGGTATGCCATCGCAAATGTCTGGAAAGAAAAAGAACATACTTTAATCAAAGATTGCGATTTGATTCATTTAGCCAGCGATGGAAAGGGATAGAAATGAGAGAGAAACAATGTCTCTTCTTAACTTCTCGAATTGCTGAATTACTTGCATTTTCGATTGCACAATTTTAATTGCAAATGGTCTGGGAGCAAAAGGTGCAGGTACACCGTCAGTGGCCATTGACTGGCAGCCCTTGATTCCAAGTGCCTTCAGTGCACCTCATGCGGTGCACTGTAGGCATTACTCAAGGTTCTTTTTTACCGTCCATTCGGTCCCTCGCTGCAACCCCTTTCATTCATTTTACTATACCTCCGTTCATATTCTCTTCCATCTTACTTTCCACACTCTCCTAACAATTGATTCAGTAGCGAGGTTTTCCTCCTGTTACACGTTTCAGAATTTTTTTACTGTCGGTTTCCCCTTCAGCGCTGAATGACCTCAGAGGTCCCAGGGCTTGGCCATTGGCCTGAATTCTGTATTTCTGTTCTATTCTGCACAACTAAAATTTAAAAACGAATCTTTATAAAAATCGATAGACTTTAGTTATCTACTAAAAGTGGCTCCACAGCAAACGGACTAATGTTGTAGGTTGGAAAAGGCTTCAGTAAAGGAATAATAATCGATTGCAGGTCTTCAGGAGAAAGAGGGAACATTTGAGTCATGTAATGTGACGTTTATGTATCTTCATAGCGAGATTAATCTTTTATCAGAAAATCATGGAAATTCAGGATGGCTTGTCAAATTTCCTTGTTTTCATATGAGGGAACAATAAAATTTCTTCAGCGAATCTTGGAACAAAAAATAAAATACTTCATGCCGAAGTTAACATTTTGATAAAAAAAAATTATCAGAAATATCGACGTCACGGAGAAGTAAAAATAATTAAGCGATATAGCAGCAGTGTCTAGGAAGTTGGCAAGCGAGAGACTTTTGTCAGTTAGTTGTCCCCGTAGGGGGGGGTTAGTGTCGTCAGTGCGCCTCACGTGGTACATTGTAGGCATTACTTAAGGGTCTTTGCAGCGTCCCTTCGGCCCCTAGCTGCAACTTCTTTCATTCCGTTTACTGTACCTCCGTTCATATCCTCTTTCTTCCATCTTACTGTCCACCTTCTCTAACAACTGTTTCAAAGTGCGGCTACGAGGTTTCTTCCTGTTATACATCTTCCAAACCTTCTTACTGTCGAATTCCCTTTCAGCGCTGAATGACCTCATAGGTCCCAGCGCTTGGCTTTGGCCTAAATTCTATATTCTATTCTTTTGTCAGAGTTACGGTGTATTTTTTAATTTGATCCTGTACTTAATGTGGTGTTTTCCTGTCTCTGTGCCTTTCTCTTCAGGTCTCGCCTATTTTTAAGGTATTTATTAACCAATTTTAGCTGATCGAGAGAATTTAAATACATCACTCTCCATTTATTTTTTATTTATTTCGTTGGGTTGTTGGTGCACTTCCAACTGGTCCATCTTTTTTCAAAACTAGTTATCTCAATATATCTGCCATGAGTTAATACTGATTTATTTACGTAATTAGCGTCGCAATTTAATGGTATTATCGCTGTTTTTTTTTTAATAAGAGGGTAAATGCAATCACATTTTATGAAGGATAAGATAATATGCCCCCATTGGCCTGGGATTGCTTATCAGTTGAAGGCTTAAGATAGTATACTTTTTTCAACAGAGTGGAGAATAGAGAAAATTCATGCATAGAGTATGTATATATATATATATATATATATATATATATATATATATATATATATATATATATATATATATATATATATATATATATACATATATATACATATATATATATATATATATATATATATATATATATATATATATATATATACATACATATGTGTGTGTGTACAGTACATGCACGGAATCACGCAAGCACGCACAAACATTTATTGCAACCTTTCTAGACGCAGTTTTAAGTGAATGTCAATCATTTTCTTTGAAGGGAAGCGTGCGAGGCATCTTAGCAGTACTGTATAACATCTCATAAACTGTAAGGAATGTCTCTATAGACCATGTGTATACCCGTGTCTGTTCAGGTAAACGTACACTGGGACGACGCGACGTAAGAGAGAGAGAGAGAGAGAGAGAGAGAGAGAGAGAGAGAGAGAGAGAGAGAGAGACTATGGTCTGGCTACAAAAGGTTGAGACTCGATGGCGATTAGCGCCTCTTGACATGTCAATCAAACTTTTCAGGAAAAAGGGTGATAATCCGGTAGATTTGGCAATTTTTTTTTTTTTTTTTTTTTTGAGCCGCCCTACCATTTCCTCGTGTATGGATGATTAAGTGAAGTGACCGAGGGCCACAGTGAAAATGGGGTTGTCTTATCACCTCCCTCCATTCGTCAGTACAAAAGCAAAGCACAAAGATCGAAACTTTAATCTTTGGACTAAGCTGTACATTTCATATTTATATGGTTCAATACAAAATTTGAATAAAGGCATATATATATATATATATATATAATAATATATATATATATATATATATATATATATATATATATATATATATATATATATATATATATATATATATATATATATATATATATATATATATATATACATACATACATACATACATACATACATACATACATACATACATACATACATACATACATACACACACATAGGTGTGTATATATATATATATATATATATATATATATATATATATATATATATATATATATATATATATATATATATATATATAAGAACGGGTTCACTTTTAAGAAAAACAAACGGCTCAACAGTACGCTGGAACATGCCCATTCTCAGGATTAAAACTTGGCCTCGAGGTTAATCCTGAAATCATACCCTTTTGGATTAGGATTAAATGCCGCTTTAGACGATATGGGAAACATATCAACGCCGCTAATAACAAGAAAAGTCTCAACTCTTCGTAGCTTATAGACTGTAGCTGGACTCACAATCGTATAGCACACTCCTTTCTTTCCACCTTCTCAATAACTTCTAATGGAATCATGAAAATATCTTGTTGTAAGTTACGATGATTTTCTTTTGCGCCCTTTCCCAATGAACTTGTTGCATAAGCAATAGAACTGATAGTCCAAATACCTTGAGAGATATACCGTGGATGTACTGGTAAGTAGGGCAAGCAGAGACCACTATCAGCCCAGAGGGTAAAGATTATAAGAAGGAGTAAACACGGTCGCTTTGAGAAAACGCCTAAGAAGTCAAGAAGAGGGATTGGAAATGATGTATCTTCTGACAGCAAGAGTACGCTGTGTTTATATGTTTCAAACTGTAGGTGATCCACCGTGGTCGGTTACACTATCGGCATCCTGCCGTTTCTGGAAGGTAACTCAAAGATTGTGGGTGTTCCCTTACCTTCGACCTTGGCCTGTTATAATCCGCTGTGGTATTTCGTGATTCTCCTTTTCTTTTGAACAACAGGGATAACTCTTCTTTTGGAAACGGTAGGTTATTATCATGCATGAAGACCTGCGACTAAAAATTAAAAGAGGACTTAAATATTAATTAATTACAGATACCTCTCTCTCTCTCTCTCTCTCTCTCTCTCTCTCTCTCTCTCTGCCAAGAATCATGCTGACTGCTTGACTGTAAAATACAGAGATCCTAAAATGAAAAAGATTGACCATGAGTTGCGTTTTCTCCTCACCATCCCCTTGGGATAAACGCAGATTTGGCAACACGTGAGGAAAGCGTTGTCACATTGCCTTAATTAATACTTTAATATGCTGTTTTCATCAATAAATAATTGCAATATTTCCATGAATTAGAACTGCCAATTCGCAAAATGGGGAAAATATTTATGTCATCGCTGCTCCACCCTCAAGACACCCTCTTTCGACGAATTTCGGTCCTCGGACTAGGTGTCGTTTATTGTATTTGTAGTGTAGGTCAAAGAGAGACAATAATTTTCACCACTACTTAATTTTGTACTTAAATTGATCGTTCAGTACGGTATGGGTACATTAACACTGACTGTCATAATATTTAAGAGTAGATTCACTATGGTAAAAATGATCGTTAACATGGAGTTATTTGTATATTTGTAACTGTATTTCACTTTACTTCCTCTTATTTCTTCCTAATGAACACCATAGTCTTTGGAAGCTTGAATTTCAAGTCAATGGTCCCTATGGGCTTGCTCCGTATGAATAGGTTTCATCTACTAAATACTAATAATAATGTTCTTTGGAAGCTTGAATTTCGTCAGTGGCGCTTGTTCCATATGAATAGGTTTCATCTACTGAATAATAATGATATTCTTCGGAGGCTTGAATTTCAAGGCAGTGGTCCTTATGGGCTTGCTCCATATGAATAGGTTTAATTGACTGAATAATAATAATAATAATAATAATAATAATAATAATAATAATAATAATAATAATAATATGGTAGGAATGTTATGCCCTCACATTATTATTCCACGGTCATAGAATTTTTAATAATACAGAATTTGAGTTTTATTGTTAATATCAACACATTTTCAACCTTGTCAGTCCTCTTCACTATTGTAGAATTTTGCTTTCTAACTTTCTTGTAGGTATCCCTTTAACGTTATTGGCAAAATTTTCAATATCCATAAAATGGTCAATCTTAAGTATTAAGTAAAAAAATGTATGCAGAAATATTCGTAATGCTTGCTTAACCTGTCTTGGGACGATGTAAAAACTTCCAACAGCATCAGGTAAAAAAAGAAATAGATTCAGAATTTACTCACGCCAGATGTATTATAACCCGAATATCATAATTAAGTTGTCCGTTAAACACTAAGGATGTATTGTCCAGTCACAAACACATAGCCCTTCCGAATTCCTTCGAAAATGCGTAAATCAACTGCCGAGATCCTTACCTTAGCAATCGAAATTCGGTCTCCTGATCACAAAAGGGGGCTCGTATGAAGTTATGGACACTTGGCTCCAGAACGATGCTCACTGGACTACTCTGTCTTTTAAACTAAACGAATCTGGGAACGGAAAAGGAAATATGTTTGCTTTGACGGGGGATTAGTGATAACCCTCCCCCCATCTGCTGCTTTTCTGAAAGCTCGTCTGTGATTGGTGGGCTGGGTCAAGGGCACGAGAGATAAAGGTTTGGTGGGTATAACGTCATCCACACCAGTGATGAGTTTATTAACAAAAGAAATGCAGTGTGGCTTTGTTGTATTTTAGCATA
>JANJGK010000011.1:6404018-6441518 GCA_039081455.1 Macrobrachium rosenbergii | reverse complement strand
CAGCCACTTAATCATCCATACACGAGGAACAGTGCCATTTCTTCCATATTATCGCCAATTTCCCTGAAAAATTTAAATGGGAGTAGGGAAATATGGCACCGGTGCTATTCCCCTTCAAGTCTCGACGAGTCCTTAATCTCTCGGTGGCATTGACTTAGTGACCATGCCTTCACTTTGTCTGTGGGCATCATGGGCATGAAAAAGTCAATACGTTTAAGTTCTGTGAAAACAAATCTGATTCCTCGAAAACTTACGACTTCCAGACTTCTGTTTCTCTGAAGATTTTTAACATCTTTCATTCTGAATGTTTCACGTTCTTCAGACGAAGATGCAATGCTCTACCACCCTAAAACAATTCTTGTATTCTACTTAAATTTTGTCTGTTTATTTATTCATTTGTTTTTCTTTTCTAGTAACTGATCTCTTCTTTCTGTATTTCATGTTACCTTCTGTTGCTTCTTTTTAATGAACATATTCTTTAAGGGAAGCTTGAATTTCAAGTCACTGGCCCCTGTGGTGTTCGAAGTGAATAGTGTTCGCCTTCTGAATAATAATAATAATAATAATAATAATAATAATAATAATAATAATAATAATAATAATAATAATAATAATAATAATTCCGTCACAGACGCCGATCGGCCGGTTTAAGCCGTTTGTTGTCGTTTTAGATCAAGCCGATGGTCTAAGACCGTGGATTAAGCCAACCTTGTGTGCTGGCACGAACTCTTGAGCAGATCGTAACTGGAACGATCTGGAATAGAAAACTGATTCTGGCGATTGATTAACCCGCGTGGTTTGATTTCTTTAATTTTAATGCACCATTTGAATATAGCGTTTTAGAGGTCTCCCTGGATTTGACAATAAAAAAAAATGGTTTATTTAGGTTTGTAAATATGAAGATATCCAGTTGAGATACTTCTATTTATTATAGACAAGCTGTATATAGTATATGTAGAACTTTTCATATAGGAAATTAATTTCCTATCAGTCACTGTTCATATACAAGCAATTTTCCAGAAGTAGTAAGACATTTCATGAGCATCATTTCAACTTATGATAATGTATTGAAGTCAGTTTCTTTCAAGCTGCAAACGTATAATCTACCAAATTATTATTGTCAGTGGAATTTAATTTGTTCTTTTGATTCAGTTTTGGGTATATTTTCGTGACTGAAATGAAAAGAAATAGTTTTTAAGGAAATTTTAGATATGTAATCTTACTCATACTTGTTTCGAACTAAGAGAGAATTTTCTTGTCTTAAATCTTAACAAAGCAACGCTCAACCGAAGTTTCTCCTGCTATAAGGCATCATAGGTTGTGACGTCACAAATACCTTTTGACCTGAGGTTCTCCTCCCTCCACCTTGTTTGAACCCATGCGTTTTGACATGTATGACTGGAACCCCACGGTTTTTTTTTTATTGTAAGTGGTAATACCACAAGGGATTATTCTAAAAGAAACGTGGGATACATTCATTTAGTTTGTACCCTTCAAGACCTAATTAATGACCTGGTATTTGCCAGTCTGCCCTCAACCATGTTAATTTGCTCCTGCTGAATTTTGACCTAACCTTTTTCTCAGCTCCTTATTAACCTACTGTTAATCCCCTTGTGGACTGTAACACCCCCCGAAGCCCCTTGGGGACTGTAATACCCCAGATACACAACCAGCCTTTCAGGTTCCTTCAAGAGCAAAAGAGCTGATGGTCATTTTCAAGATTTTCTCCGTCGGTTTAGTGATTTTTTTTTTTATTTATATCATCATTGTTGTTACTCTGTTATTTAAATGCCATAATCGAGGCAATTTCTCGAATATCGGTGCAGACAGATATATATTGGCATGTACTTAACTGTCTTCCTTTAACGAGAAACACACATTGTAAATTTCATTCAAAGATAGTTAATATCAAAGATTATTCATAGCTAATATCAAAGATGATTCTGGAGATAATGAACCGGGTCACGTATCCCTTTGGTCAAAACCTGATTTTTAGTATTCCGACCTTTGTACAGTAATTCAAAATATGCTTTTAGTCTGTCAAACACTCCAAGATCGCTAGGGTAGTGCGAAAGAGGAATTCCCCTATTGACAAACATCTCAGTTTTGTAAGTATGGGATTACAGTAATAGCAGAGCCTACTCTACTGAACGTTTTCTAGAATATAGCCATGATTTTAAAACTGACATTAAAAACATTTTACTTTAAATATTTTAATTGGAGCGCTATTGTTTTCATAAAAACAAAAGACATATGACTTAAATTTTCGACCTGCGCTGCCAACACCCCCCCCCCCCCCTTCCTGCGACACGTGGTGGGCATTGGGTATTTAGGTCAGCAGTCACTTTACTGTCTTAACCATAAACAATCATATACTATATTTATAAGAACTATCGCTCTCAAGCTGCCATTGTGATAGGACAGCATGGAAAGACTGTATGCACAGTGTAGCCAAAATCAAAAGGTCTTGTTGCTATTGCTATGTATGACGGTATAGAACTTTAAATATTTTGTGGAGAACATTGCCCTCTGTTCATAAAATCCTTAGCTTAACTCCCCCAACAAAGAATCTTTTCAGTATGCCTTGAATTTGCTAGTTATGAATATATATATATATATATATATATATATATATATATATATATATATATATATATATATATATATATATATATATATATTTATATTTATATTTTACTCCGTTTTCATATTTTCGGTTGATTTACTGATGCTGTATCGATAGACAAATAAAAAATGATTTTTATGGTCTCCCAGACAATAAAATATGTCGACTGTAAGTATGTGAGATAGTTCTCCCAGGCAAGTGAATCATAAAATATGTCGACTGTAAGTATCTGAGACAGTTCTCCCAGGCAATTGAATCATAAAATATGTCGACTGTAAGTATCTGAGACAGTTCTCCCAGGCAATTGAATCATAAAATATGTCGACTGTATCTGAGACAATGCTCCCAGGCAACTGATTCATAAAATGTGTCGACTGTAAGTATCTGAGACAGTTCTCCCAGGCAACTGATTCATAAAATATGTCGACTGTAAGTATCTGAGACAATTCTTCCAGGCAACTGAATCATAAAATATGTCGACTGTAAGTATCTGAGACAGTTTTCCCAGGCAATTGAATCATAAAATATGTCGACTGTAAGTATCTGAGACAGTTCTCCCAGGCAACTGATTCATAAAATATGTCGACTGTAAGTATCTGAGACAGTTCTCCCAGGCAATTGAATCATATGTCGACTGTAAGCATCTGAGGCAGTTCTCCCAGGCAATTGAATCATGAAATATGTCGACTGTAGGTATGTGAGATAGTTCTCCCAGGCAACTGAATCATAAAATATGTCGACTGTAAGTATCTGAGACAGTTCTCCCAGGCAAGTGAATCATAAAATATGTCGACTATAAGTATGTGAGACAGTTCTCCCATGCAACTGAATCATAAAATATGTCGACTGTAAGTATCTGAGACAGTTCTCCCAGGCAAATGAATCATACAATATGTCGACTGTATTTGAGGCAATATTTATATTAATCCATTTTCTTATTAGCTTGTCTTTATACCAAAAGCAGTCATATCCATGAGTGAGAGAAGCTAACACGCTGCTCCAAAATCACTTGGCTGTAACGTAATTCCAGCGATGTAATGTGACGCGCTTTGATGCGATTTGTATTTTCCTCATAACTGGAATTAACAATAAAAGCTTAAACTGGAGACGGGTCAGAATGTGTTACGGCTCTCCTGCTGTAATTGAATGTTCTTCGTTAGCCTCCTTTTAGTCTCTCTGCTTTTATTGATGATGGTGGATGATGAGCACCTCTGCAAAAGGGGATTGCTGGATACCCTTACGGGAATTCTGTTATTCCGTTGGATAGGGTAGTTTGAAGTAGAAAGGCATTAGGGAAAGTTTCAGAGATTACACTTATGCAAATATGAATATATGTTATTTACACACACATATACATAATATATATATATATATATATATATATATATATATATATATATATATATATATATATATATATTTATATATATATATATAATGTATATATGCACATACACACACACACACACACACACACACACACACACATATATATATATATATATATATATATATATATATATATATATATATATATATATATATATATATATATATATATATATGTATACTGTATTTATAGAGCCTCGATGGCTCGGTCAGTAGAGCAGCAGCCTCAGACTTCATAGAAGTCTGTGGCGCGGGTTCAAATCCGCAGCTCGGACACTTTGCTATCCGTGTAGACACCCCGGAATTGTGTATGTAATCAACGGATAGGTTTCCTGAAAGCAAATGGGTGTTACAGACTAATACACACAACAAAGCCACTCCAACATCTTCTAAAAAACATAACAGACACCTCACACATCTCGAACTGTCGACCTAACCGCTCAGTTCTGCTCGCTGCTAGGAGAAAGGAAGCTGGGGATTTGGTACAATACATGTACACATTCGCTACCGGGGTCTAAGCGATGTCAGGCAGGGCAGCCAATCAAGGCTACGGCCTACCCCAACGCCAAATCAAAGTCCTTCAAAAGAAGGCATCGTGCTTACCCCATATAAAAAATGGGAAAAAGCACGTTAAAACGAAGAAGATATATATACAGTATATATATATATATATATATATATATATATATATATATATATATATATATATATATATATATATATATATATATCAATATTTAGAAGATGAACCCTATTCATATGGAACAAGCCCACAGGGACCATTGATATTATATTTATATATTTTTGGGTGAGGTTACTACTAGCCAAACGCAGATAACTGCCAATGGCTCCGATACACCAGCTGCTGCAGACTAACACTTGTGCATCTTGCTCACTGCCTAGGCCGTCAGAGAAACAATGAATATTCCATTTCACAGGCCAGGTACAGATTTCCCCCTCATGGGATTAAACGCTATTCTCTCACTGTGAGAGGCGAGGTTGGAGCCACTGAGCTGTCTGCTGCAAGGTCTGCAGCAGGATTTACAGAGTCCGAGGTTATAGTCTGCCCAGAGTTACTGGCCTCTTTGAGACGTTGCTGGATGCTTGAAAGCTTACCACAGAGAAAACCAGGAAAGCAAGGAAAAGAAGGGTCACTATGGCAAATGTTGTGTGCATACATTCCCTCTCTCTCTCTCTCTCTCTCTCTCTCTCTCTCTCTCTCTCTCTCTCTCTCTCTCTCTCTCTCTCTCTCTCTCTCGACCTTAGATGAGAGAGGTCCCCGTTAATCTCCAGGTAGTGCTGAGCTAAAGGGTATGAATAATTCTCCATATGTCTTTTTATTGCCATTTGGCTAATGCAGTAGGTCTACCTGTGTTAATCCGGTCCAGGTGTCTCTCAAGCTTCCTTGTTCTTCACTCTGATAAGGTTAAATACTGACTGATGATGACTTTTCTTGATCTTAACCTCGACCTAAAGCAGCCAAACGAGGACATGCGCGAGATTGTCCTCATTTTGGTCAGAGGCGGACTAACCTTGTGCTCTATTAATTCTGGTCTGGAGCAAGGAGGTTCTGAAGCAAGCTCTAGAGCCTGCCGAAATGAGTCCATCCTTTTCTAGTGTCTGTGGTGTGGAGTGAAATGCTATCTTCCCCTTTGTCGACACTTGAAAAACATCCGTGCACGGCACAAACTCTTGGCATTTTTACAGTCACTCAGGAAATCGGAACGAATATTTTTAAATCTAAAATGATAGCTATGTAAAACCGAAAAATAACGCGGGAGTATTTCCTGCTGATCGCTACGCTGCACGTGTTTGTAAACAAATGGTCCGCATGTTTACTCTTGCTGCTTAAAGTCATGCCGAAAAGTTCTGGGGGCGGCCAAAGCCAGGAAGAACTGACGTCATTACCCAAGCTGCGTGGAATAGATCTTGTTTTGGGACGGAAATGGCCAGACCTTTTATTCTCTAGACCTTGGTCTGCTGTTTGATGGCTCTACTGTAGTAGGCGAAGGCTCATGCCATCATATAGGCAGCTCTTTTTATATTTTTATAAGGCGTGTTTACACGCCCCTTTAACCGGTCCGTTACTAACCCAACCTCTATAGGTCTTTTTTTATATATATATTTTTGGAATATTTTGGAATCCATGAGACTGGCGCAACGATACCCACTTGGCCATAGAAAATAACCTATGCTACTTGTTCGCAAAGTTCTTGCATGTCCGACGTTGGGCCACACATCATCCTTACTAAATTTGTAACTCTCTCAATCCAAAAATGTTTAGGTAAAGTCGGGGATTGTAATTTTTGTTCTTTTCCCTCAGTATCCATGCGGATGGATAATCATTCCTTCAAATACCCGCTTTGTGAGTCTTTTCATGAATGAAATGTATCCTGCATATCGTAATATAGGCTACTATAAAGTCAGCTTCCATTCATTGTGCCTCGTTTTTCAGCTCTTTTGCCGTCTTTTATTCATTCCTTTCTTTGTTCGCACATAGTTCTTTATTTTATCATTTTGATATTTCTCATGTACATTTATTAGTATATTCCACAGAACTCTCCTGAGTAGCAATATTTGATAACTACCGGAACATTTCACAGGAGCTTGAAATTTATTAGATTTTAGGTATTTGAATTTTTATTCATTTTTTTTTTTCATATGACTAAAATATTCATGGCGAGAGGAATGAAGAGAGTGAGAAGTGAAGCTGGATAAAGAAGGGACAACGTTCAGGAGTGATGATTGAGGAGCCTCTGAAAGTACTCCCAAAACTGTCCCAGTTTCTTAGGCACAATTGAGTTTTCTGTACAGCCGCTACAGCGTGTCATCAAGGCCACCGAAACTAGATCTATCTTTCGGTGGTCTCGGTGTAATGCTGTATGAGCTGCAGCCCTTGAAACTTTACCCACGGCCCGGTGTTGGCTTATCCTATATCGTTGCCAGAAGCACGACTATGGCTAATTTTACCCATAAATAAAATAAAAACAACTGAGGCTAGAGGGGTTGCAATTTGGTATGTTTGATGATTGGAGGGTGGATGATCAACATACGTATTTGCAGCCCTCTAGCCTCAGTAGTTTTTAAGATCTGAGGGCGGACAGAAAAAGCGCGGACAGAAAAAAGTGCGGACAGAAAAAGTTCAGACAGAAAAAGGTGCGGACAGAATCAAGTGCGGGCTGACAGACAAAGCCGGCACAATAGTTTTCTTTTGCAGAAAGCGAACAAGGAAGAGAAATAAAGAAAGTTCCTTTATCTCAGAAGTAACATCGAAGATTTCGCGGCGTTTGTGCCTGAGAGCCGGAGGTGAGTGGCGAGAGTGTCCTTAGGCGAAGAAAAAAAAAAAAAAAGGAGCCGAGAATCCCGATAGCATCGTCGTATATCGATTACTCCAGACGATGATATCCATAACATTTTGTTCGCTTTTCCGATTCGTTGCTTGGAATGGCGTTGTAACTAGTCAGATAGAGATTTCTTCACGTTATTTGTGGCCCCGATTCCCACCGGGAATGGAATAGCCGATATTTGGTTAGAAGCGATGGGACGGCAGGATTGTTGCCGTGGGAAGGAAAGATTTCCTTTGGTTTTTCTAAGCCAGGAAGAGAGAGAGAGAGAGAGAGAGAGAGAGAGAGAGAGAGAGAGAGAGAGAGAGAGAGAGAGAGAGAGAGAGAGAGAGAAAATTTACATTTTCTTTGGGAGTGAATTTTTGTTATTTGGTTTTATTTTGGAATGAGACATTTTCCGCTGAAGGTTCATCATTATTAATTTTATTCGCTTTCCAAATCAGAAATATCTTTTTCCTACTTCAGTATATTCCTTTAGAGTGAGATGCTTTATATTTAATGAAGTGGTCCTCTCTCAAAAAAAAAATTAATAATAATAATTTTCACTGCTTTATACCCAAAAATTAATGCATCTTTTTCATGATAAAAGTTACAAAAAAGACTCCACTTTTCTGAAATTCAGTAATAAACCTTGTTGATAAAAACTCTAGATAATCTGTGAAGGAATTGTGAATTTAGGCATAATTTCCTTCTAAGCAGATAATGCTTGCATTATACTCACATCACGGTTAACTTGGGATATACGTCTTTCGTTAGTGTTTCACGTTCTCACTAAGTCTTATTCCTCCGATATTCCTTGACGTTTTGTAGGATATTTTCAGAGCTATAAGCCAAGAGACGCTAACACTAATTTAGACCATTGGTAATTGTCACAGAATCAATTTTCTGTGAATGTTGCTGTCATAATTTACACAGGATCAGGAAGAAAAGCGTTTTTCAAGCACCGATGCTGCGCCTCAAGGTTTTCCTGAAGTAACAATTATTTTGCTGACATAATTGTACGGGAGATGTTCAGAAAGCCTCCTCCATTGAATATGAAATATGAATATGATCCTATCATTAAATACGCCCCTAAAAAAGAACAGTACAAATAGTATGTAATAATTGTGACAAAAAATGTATGAGTTTTGGTGCGTTGGTCAAACGCAAAATGATGTGACCGGCAGCAGGGATACACATTGCAAAATCCTTCCCTGAAATGTAATTGTTAGACACGTTTTTAGTGCATAAAAGTTTGTCTATTGATCTGTTTATATGTTGGGGAAATTAGGTTCGGAAGTGAGTTAAGTACGATAAATATTGTGTCACTGTTTCTGTTACATTCAGTTTTGAAAATTCATTTCACATATCCCTTGACTGCAACAATTATTGGTCATGAAGTCTCCTAAATGGTCCTTGACAAATCCCGATTTCTTTTCTACACGTCACGAAATTCCCATTCTTCTGTCTTTGATTGTTAGAAATAGGAAAATAATTATTTTTAACTATTCAAAGATCCTTATCAAAGTGGATAAAAACTTTTTATGATTGGGAGAACTGGTAGAAAGGTGTTAATAAATCAGTGAAATGTTAACACATTTAGACTTAGGATTTAAAAATTCTGATATATTTTTCACAGCCACCTTTGGTTGTGTTAGGTTATTATTATTAAGAAAAATAAAGTTTAGGTGTGCAGTGTTCACGTGGAAAATATTCCAAGAAAAGCTTTCACAAACAATTCAGAGCAAGGGGCAATACTAATTTCCCAAGGGGCGAATTGAATTTGATTAAGTAAAGGAGAATAGCAATGCACACCATCCTCTCATGCATATGCAGTTTTGATTTATAAAAAAAAAAAAAAAAAAAAAATTCATTTTCAGAATTTTGGGATTAGAAGCTACGCTCGTATGACCTCTGCCACATCAGACATATTTTAAGCGGGACCTCATCTTATAATATTTTATTCAATTTCCATAATTCCAGGCATTTTCTGGAAAGGGCTTAATTCCCTTCGCCATGGATTCCTATTAAAGTTAATCATCTTTTCCCTTCTTAAGAATTTAGTATTAATGGCAGAGGGCTTTGCCGAGTTTTATATCAGAAGGGTAGCTCGTTGAAAGCGGACATAATCCGTCATCCTCCGTCTGCGGATGAAATATTAGTGGTTTGATAATTTAATCTCGCTCATTAGATGAATTAATATTCATGAGTCCTTTGCAGATGGCCATTGAGACGCCTTCAGTTCCTGTACTACTCAGTGGATGGAATGAAGTCATATGATAGTAAAAGGAGTTTGTGGGAGTTTTAGACGAATAGATTTTGTGACGCAGTAGCGTGTCTGTAATCTACCTTCTCATACAGCTACAAACCTCTCAGGCGACTTCGGACGTTGTCGTGTAAACACCCTGTGGTTTCCCACACTCGCACAAATAACTTCATTTCCCACACCCCTCACACCTCCCCGTTTTTCCACACAAATCATTTGCCTCCCCACTTCACCATCGAACGTCCCTCCCATATATGACGCCAGAAAACTCCCAATAACTAATAAATCAACCGCCCTCCCATACCCTGCGATCCATGGCCATCCCGTTCTTTCTCCACTTAAAATCTCGAGAAAAAAAATGCTTGAAACTAGTGTCCCGAATAGTGTGTCCTCTTCGGTGCAACTCACGCGGTGCACTGTAGGCATTATCTTGGCAGCGTCCCTTCGGCCCCTAGCTGCAATCCCTTTCATTCCTTTTTCTGCACCTCCGTTCATATTCTCTTTCTTCCATCTTGCTATCCACCCTCTCCTAACAGTTGTTTCGTAGTACGACTGCGAGGCTTTCCTTGTGTTACACCTTTCAAACCTTAATAACTCCCAGTTTCCCGTTCAGTTTTGAATGACCTCACAGTGCCCAGCGCTTGGCCTTTGACCTAAATTTTCTACTAAATTAACAGTTCAAATTCCGTACAACTGGAAGTCACACACTTACATTGTTATCTGTAAACATGCGCAGCCAAATATTCTATTGTACAATGCTTATAAATTGCCTAAAATATAATGATAGGCTAGAACCCATGTCATACTCGCAGTCCAGCGTTTAGGATCAGGAGCATCCCGAGCGACAGTAGCCGGGTTCGACTCCAATATGAGATGGAACGATTTAGGCGCGTTCCTTTTAAAACTCATTATTGTTATATTGACTTGGCAGTGAATTTTGTACCTGGTTGTTAGTCGTCCGATGGATCACAAACATGGAGGAGAATTGTAGGCGGCGAGCAGCTTCATCGCAAAATGCTTGCTAAGAATAGGAAGTTTCAACACCTGATGCCACTCTCATATGCACATTTATATATATATATATATATATATATATATATATATATATATATATATATATATATATATATATATATATATATATATATATATATATATATATATATATATATATATATATATATATATATATATATATATATATATATATATATGTATATGTATAATATGTGTGTATATTATTCTTCTTCATTTTAACGTGCTTTTATACCCATTTTTATATGGGGTAAGCACGGTGCCTTCTTTGAAGGACTTTGATTTGGCGGTGGGGTAGGCCGTAACCTCGACCGGCTGCCCTGCCTGACATCGCTTAGACCCCGGTACCGAACGTGTACATGTATTACCGAAATCCCAGCTCCCTTTCTCCCAGCAGCACGAGGAGAACTGGGCGGGTAGTCCGACAGTTCGAGACGTGTGAGGTGTCTGTTATGTTTTTAGAAGATGTTGGAGTGGCTTTGTTTATGTGTGTATTAGTCTGTAACATCCATTTGCTTTCAGCAAACCTATCCGTTGATTACATACGTAATCCCGGGATGTCTACACGGATAGCAAAGTTTCCGCCTCTGACTGGTCGGCTGCGGGGATTGAACCCTCGCCACAGGCTTCTATGAAGTCTGTGGTTGCCACTCTACCAACCAAGCCATCGAGGCTCAATATGTGTGTATATTATGTATACATATATATGTATATATATAATATATATAAATTTATATTTATAATGCCACGAGGTATTCGGATAAGATACCACTTCTTGTATAGGAATTTATATTAAGAAGATATTAATCTGTGACTTCTGATAAAGTTTCTACTTGGACATACGAATGTGACACCCTTTCATTTCAGTTTTCCACATGGATCTAGTTTAGAAAAAAAAAGCTCTTTAATTTCTCTCTTAAGTAATGAAGAATTCAGGAGAGCACAGTAAGTGTACCCTCTTGAATTCTTCATTACTTAAGAGAGAATTCAAGAGCGTTCAATACAGTGTATTATTAATTTCTGACTATTTTAAGGTATTGTGTACAGTGCCTTCTGTTAACAGTAAACGTCTTCTTTAGAATATCTTGTATAAATCCATTCTTCCCCTCTTAATCAGGTTCGTAAAACAACAGCTGATTACTTCAATTCAGATTGCTCAGGGAAATTCAAAAGCCAACCTTGAATAGCTTTGTAGGACTTGGTTAATGAATAGTACTAATTTAGGAGCAGCCTTTGGGACTTTTCTTATCATTGGAGAATGGAATAAGTAGGACTTGGCCTAAAGCAGTCATAATTGCAGGCTTTAATTTTTAATTGGGCATCTCTCAATGATTTTATTTTAATTTGCATGAAACTGATCAGCAAGGCCTTGTCTAGACTGACTGAAACAGTCCTGGAAAGGAAACTCGATTTATCTTTTTTTGTGTGTGAAGTGTACATTTCTCTGTCAAAGTTAGTTTACCCCGTTAAATGTATGCGTTTCTAGAGAGAGAGAGAGAGAGAGAGAGAGAGAGAGAGAGAGAGAGAGAGAGAGAGAGAGAGAGAGAGAGAGAGGTTCTCTAAAAAAAAAAGTTTGTATTTTCACACACTCCCCAGGAGAATAGACTAGAATTCCATTTGGATTTTAATATCTGCTCTGAATCGGATTCCCTTTGACGAGATTCCCGTGGAGCGGATCTTTTTCCTCACCCTCGCCTCACATTTTAATCTTCAGGGAATGAACTACTATATATTCGTGTTGTAATGTTTGGCAAGGTGGTATTGGATTTGTGGTGACGGTATGGCAGAACAGGTTACGCACTCGTGTTTTTTATAGAACACAGAAGCTATAATTGATCGAGTAGAGATCAGTTTGGAATAAGTTAGGGTTATTGATAATTTTATGTATATATACATATATATAATTTATATATACTGTATATATATATATATATATATATATATATATATATATATATATATATATCTATATTTATATATATGGATATATGTATAATTATATATATATATATATATATATATATATATATATATATATATATATATATATATATATATATATATATATATATATATATATATATATATATATATATATATGTATATATATATATATATATATATATATATATATATATATATATATATATATATATTGTGCTTTGTCTTAATGGAATTCTTTCCTAACTAAAATTAAAATACTGCATACTCAACTATTACGCTTAATTATTATTAGAGCATACAATGTCATACCATGTCATTAATTGTTTGTTGTCCTGTTGTTCGTTCGTCTTGTTCGCTAGTGAATTGACTGGACGAACAACCAGACTGCATCATAGACCAATCATTATTAAGATATATAAGTCTCAGTGATGTCGAATGGGGATGTTTACCGTCAGCTTCAAGAAACAGATCATAGATGGCTATAGAAATGTGATATCGAATGGGGATGTTTACCGTCAGCTCCAATAAACAGATTATAGATGGTTATAGTAATGTGCATTTTTTTTTTTTTGAGGAGCACGGCCATGGCCTCTTCCTCCTCCTCCTCCTCCTCCTACTCCTCCTCCTCCTCCTCCTCCTCCTCCTCCTCCTCCTCCTCCTCCTCCTCCTCCTCCTCCTCCTCCTTCCCCCGCGGTTTTGGAATGGACTAATTAATAAGATGCAGGTGTGAAATTCGTCTGTTATCAGTACCTATTTTTGTAGAACAGATGTATGACCAAATTAGTAATATTTGCGGTCGGATGCTGAGCATTTCCTGAGAGAGAGAGAGAGAGAGAGAGAGAGAGAGAGAGAGAGAGAGAGAGAGAGAGAGAGAGAGAGAGAGAGAGAGAGAGAGAGAGAAATCCGTTCATCAATAACCGCACACGAGAATGGATGTATCAGAGCCACTAATTATTTTTTTTTTTTTTGTATCACTATTATTTTCACATCATGCGAAATCAGAATGATAATGCTTAGAGGAAAAATATCCGATTCATACATATCCATAAAAACACTTGATTATCCGCCAATTATTGCTGAGGAGCGGAAAATTTGACCGAGAAATATTATCGCGCGTAGGATTAATTATCAACCCCAATTACATCAAAAGACTCGTATCATATCAGTCTCGCGGTGAAAGACTGAGCGAAAGATATTCAGTATTATCTGACTGACAGCGTATAATTATAGGAAAGATATAAAATGCTATAAGAAAAAAATACCTTCCAGTAATGAGGTTGGTGGTTTAGGTCAAACGGGAATAGCATTCAAAGCCGTGTTTGACCTGTTTTCGTCATCGATTACGTTTAAAGCCGTACCTTCTAAAATCATCGACTGGATATTGACGTAATAAGGTTCTAATACGTGTATTTCGCCAGCCAAGATCAGCTTTAAGTCAACGAAGATTGGTGAATTTGTTCCTGACCACAGGATAGTATTAGCAAGTGAATATTCCTTGAATATTCCTTAATTCCGGTGTAGTTGGTTTCCTACTAGTTAGATTTTGAAGTAAATTTTCCTTCCCAAATAAGCGTGGAAACTTGCTTTTTTCATTTTTCGTACTTAAAGAAATGACAGTATTTTAAGACATTACATGCTAAGGGGGTCCCTTTGGCTTAGGGCCTATCAAAGGTATGTTTATTGAGTGCTCTTAAAGAAGTAGTTTCGTTCTTAATTTAATTTAATAGTCAGGGTAATCATGAATTAAATGCTCGTCATAATTCTTTTGTACTTCATACTCGCCTCAGCGCGGCTTACTTCATAAATCGGAACTTGTATTTGTGTCGAACGTTCTTTCAACGTTTTTTTATGGAAGCAAAGTCAGCTATAAACTCTCAAAAGAAGTTAGAGCGCATGTGAATAATCACAAGTTAATTAGTATTTAAAAACATTTTTAGTTTTCTGTCAAAGAAAACTATTGTGCCGGCTTTGTCTGTCCGTCCGCACTTTTTCTGTCCGCCCTCAGATCTTAAAAACTACTGAGGTTAGAGGGCTGCAAATTATTATGGTGATCATCCACCCTCCAATCATCAAACATACCAAATTGCAGCCCTTTAGCCTCGGTAGTTTTTATATTATTTAAGGGTAAAGTTAGCCATGATCATGCTTCTGGCAACGATATAGGATAGGCCACCACCGGGCCGTGGTTAAAGTTTCATAGGCCCCGGCTCATACAGCATTTATACCCAGACCACCGAAAAAGATCCATTTTCGGTGGTCTTGATTATAATCTGTACCGAAGACTCGATTGCGCCGAATAAACTTCGGCGCATTTTTTACTTGTTTTTAATATGTCGATGTTTAGAAATATGCACGTATTCATTGGAGAAATCCACCGACAACGATGTCGAATTTTAACCGCTCAGAAATTTAGATCAGAATCAGGACGAATTGAGCAAGCGACGGGGTTGCGGCGGGGGTGGGGAGGGGGAGAAATATCACTTCATCTGGGACATCGTGGAACTCGTTACAAACTTTGTTTGGACCAGAAAGTCAGAGGAATACTCCATTGGAAACCTCCGATAGCCCAGAGGCCCAGGAAACCACCTTTTGAACTTAGTTTGTCTTCCACAGTGGAAACCAAGCGGAAGTCTTTTCATTCTGAATCGGATGCGTCGTGCAATTAGAACCTTAAACGTTCGAGCGAAGATGCAATCATTAATACTCTGAAACAATTCACTTTGTATTTTCCTAATTTGTTTTATGTTTTTGCGTGTTTTACTCATGTATATTTTTATTGCAACCGGAGATGCAATCATTAAGACCCTGAAACAATTCACCTTGGATTTTCCTAAATTATTTATGTTTTTTTATGTGTTTTACTCATTTATGTATATTTTTATCTCAACCGAAGATGCAATCATTAGTACTCTAAAACAATTCACCTTGTATTTTCCTCATTTATGTATGTTTTTATGTGTTTTACTCATTTATATATATTTTTATTTCAACCGAAAATGCAATCATTAATACTCTAAAACAATTCACCTTGTATTTTCCTCATTTATGTATGTTTTTATGTGTTTACTCATTTATGTAAATTTTTTTCAACCGAAGATGCAATCATTAGTACTCTAAACAATTCACCTTACATTTTCCTCACTTATATATTTTTTGTGTTTTACTCATTTATGTAATTTTTTTTTTTCAATCGAAGATGCAATCATTAATACTCTAAAAGAATTCACCTTGCATTTTCCTCATTTATTTGTTTGTTTTTATATGTTTTACTCATTTATGTATATTTTTATTTCTTTATTATTTTAGTATTTTTCCTCTTTTTCTTTCCTTATAACTGATATCTTCTTTCTGTACTTTCTGTTGTCTTTTGTGAATTCTCTCAGATGAACACTATGTTCTTTGGTAGCTAGAATTTCAGTCCCCAATAACGTCGACACTCTGTCTTAGTCACTTTTATCACAAGCTTTCTCCAGATTAGCGTAGGCTAATTAAGCTTTTTCCTTTACCTTCAAATGTCACGTGACACTATCATGAGAAATGTCTGCCCCATATACCCTCTTCCACGTATGAGCCCACACTGTTCCTCCCCTATCAATCCCTCTGCCATCTACTATGTTTCTCGATCGGAATTGTACCTTACACCTTCCTAGGTATACAGAGTAATATTATGCCCCATTAATTCTTGTGATTTCTTCAACTCCTTTTGTTCTTCAGCTTCTTAGTTCCCCTCCTATTCGTCGCCCTCTTGCTGTTCTCACGTCTATTACGACAAATGGTTTTGTCGAATAGATCGATCTTGCCGTCGATGCATGCTACAGTAGGTTCATCTGTCTCCTCGATCGATGTCAACTAAGTCTATTCCCTTCTTGGTCTTAAGCAAAACATAAGCGCATTCTCAACGGTGGAGGGAATTTTTCTGTCTACTTACAGTAGGCCAATTATATAACTTCAATGCTTTTGTGTTCTATATTTTCTCGAATTTCTAAATTTTGGAAAGGGCCCTTTCATTCACTGAGAAGTCCTGTTTGGGTATATAGCCAGTCGTCTGCTCTTCAAAAGGACTGCCATGGCATATAAGAAAAAAAATAAAAACTTGTCGGCAACAAGGTACATGTGCTGGGATGGTTTTTGGCGTTCAAGAATCCAGAAACGCAAAGCAAACCTTGTTAGGTCTCCACTCACCGAGTTGTGGATGGAAACAGAATTTCCCGCAGAAGATAGAATGACATTCGGCTTATAAATTGAACGTAATGCCGAATGGAAGATTAAGGTGCTGCCTCAACTAAATCAGTTTTGCTTACATATTTCTATTTTTTACTTCAAGTATATTCTCACTGCCATTATAGCACAGCTAATTAGGGAATTGTTTCTTTGAAAAAATTATAAAAAATTGGACTGTCCGGATTTTTCTTTTCATAAAATGTTCGAATGGAATTGTCGGGGAATTGGCACGGCAGAGTAGGAATCTCAGCCTCAGACGAGAGACAAAATCGGCGGTTTACACCTAAATTTTGTTAGTAAACTGTGGAGCCCAGTTTCACAATTTTGTATAATAAATTTCATTCAAATCAAGTTTCTGTATCTGATGATAAAGACAGCGGATGAGCCGACTAAATACTTTGAATGATTTATTATTTATTTATTTATTTATTTAATTTTTGCATTGTCTATGACACTTGTCTAGGCCATGCCCATCCAATCTGTTCATTTCCGTTTTAAAAGCAATATTGAATGTCGAAATTTTTCTGCTCAGAGAATAATTTCCGGGTGAATGATGAGGTCATCGTAATTTCTAGCGATTAAACACTGAAGCGTTTAATTACATGGATATTTCCACGGGATTTGTTTTTAGACAAAGAAGACGACGTTTTAGCGGGCGGGAGAGAGAGAGAGAGAGAGAGAGAGAGAGAGAGAGAGAGAGAGAGAGAGAGAGAGAGAGAGAGAGAGAGAGAGAGAGAGAATAAAAAACGGAGCCCACTCTGAAGAGAGAGAGAGAGAGAGAGCGGCCGAGAAATTAAAATACGGAGCCTGCTTTGAAAGAGAGAGAGAGAGAGAGAGAGAGAGAGAGAGAGAGAGAGAGAGAGAGAGAGAGAGAGAGAGAGAGGCCTGGCCGGTCAGAAAGAACATCAATAGAAAGATACCATATACCGGCAAAAATCATGAATATATAAATTTTTGTTTGCATTTGCAATGAAGCAGCATCCGATGCTGAATCACAACATGATCTGTGAATTATTGAAAATCATGAATTAGGTATAACTAACTCCTATGCTTTTAGGAGTTGTTTGGCTTTTTGATCCCATTTAACTGCATTGCAATTGATGGATGATTTTACGATGGGAAACATGAAAATGAACCATTATCGAAGGCACAATTAAGAGACCTTTGAAATATGTTACGGTGTAAAATCTTACCAAGAAATGCAAAACGATTGTAGATGTGCGTAACAAGCGCTAAAGAATAAACGAAGTAAGAATTTTAACTGAATATTGTTGAACTAAGGTTTAGAGATTAGCAACAATTAAGAGTAATCTCAGTTCTTCATTGGAGGGGTGGGTAGAGCTTTCGGCTAGCATGCTGTTGGCCCAGCGTTCGACTCTCCGACCGGCCAATGAAGAATTAGAGGAATTTATTTCTGGTGATAGAAATTCATTTCTCGTCATAATTTGTTCCGGATTCCACAATAAGCTGTAGGTCCCGTTGCTAGGTAACCAGTTGGTTCTTAGTCACGTAAAATAAGTCTAATCCTTCGGGCCAGCCCTAGGAGAGCTGTTAACCAGCTCAGTGGTCCGGTTAAACTAAGATATACTTAACTCAAGAGCAATCTCAGCTGAACAAAGGTGCCGCAATTTGTCAGCAGAAGATGTCACCAGTATCTAAGTTCCACAGTGATTAATATATCGATCGATGAACTAACAACCACCACTGTACAGTCTGCACTGAAACGTATTTCAGATTTCCTGCAATGTAATTTGACAGCCCAGTTCCATTTTTCATGCTGTACTTTTGTAATGCCAAAGATCCTCTGTTTCAGTCCCATTCAAGTGTCAGTTTTATGTAATATATATACCACGTTTATCTCGTTTCTTCTCCCTGAATAAAAAAAGAAAAAAGGTTCCTTTAGTAGTCGTTGAAACGCACCGAGCCGTGTCCATGTAAGCTAAAGATGGGGAGGGGTGGGGAACTTCCACCCCCCTCTTTAGATCCATTTACTGAGTCATCAGCAGGTTTTGAAGGGACTTGGCCACTCATATAATATCATAAATATGGGTATGGTCGATCCTTAGGACTTAGTGAGACCGTTCAGTCACCTGTCCCTTACATTTGTACAGCTCATTAGCGACAATTGAACATTGAAGAGTATTTTATATTTAATAGATTTTACACCTTTTGAGATATTTTTCTAGATAAATTGATCTTTTTATGATTTAACGCTGTCTAAGTAAACTAACATTCGACGAATACATTTCTGTTGAGGGCATAATATTGTACAATAAGGCGACCAAAGAAGGGATTTCGAAGCTGATGTTCGGAATTTCTAAGCTTGGCGAAAACACCCTTCCGTTAAAAACGAAAAGGAAAAATATATGCACTGTAAAAACAACGCTAGCAGTGTCACTCTATATAATCAGCTGCCCATGTACACAGGGCAAATTTAAACTCATGTATTGCATCGCTATTCCGTAACTAGTCTTCCTGATAACCCCTGCACGTCTTAAAGGGAAAATAATAATTTCGGGAAATGAAGGGTATTCTTCAAAGAGCGGCATTGAGAAGTATTGCTGACCTTGAAAACCAATCCGAAAGTTTTCTCGGGGTATTTCTTTGTTGGGAATATGATCGTCAAAGTCGTTTACTGTATTTTGCAAAACGAAAACTAATAGGAAATACTCCGTTATCTGAAAACTTCCATTATGGCCACAATGTACACCATTACTTCTATATATTATTGTTTGACAAGATAATTCCTTATTTTAAAATTGGTAATATTTCATGAATAAACCATTTTCACAGTAATGAATATTGTAGGATTTTGTGATATTTTTATGAAAAAGAATATAAAACATATAAAGTGTCTGTTTTGTTTGTCAGTTCACCTTCATCTAATAACAGTGTTCTTAACCTCACCACTTGGTTGAATGTGGACATGTCCTTATTTGAAATTGCATATTGGTTATTTTTCACTATTCGCTAGTTAATCATTATCATAAGAGGACAGTGATGTCTGAACTTCAGTGGTAAAGACGCTCTCTTGGTCGTAGCTGAATTGAAGAATAGTGATTGTAAAACTCACGACTCTTATCAAATGGTCAACTCGGTTGAATCTGTGTCTATCTACAAAACATCTCTGGTGAATACGCAGACACCACTTCTTTGTATTCTTTCTGTAACTGAGGAAAGATTTATATCTCTCTTTCTCCTCTGGACTTCTGGACTACATTTGATTCGTTACAGATACATTAATTATATTAAATCTTCCAATTTAGCTTTGTTGTCAGTCATTAGTGTAGCACAGTGCCTCTGTTGTCTTTATTCATTACAGATACATTGTTTATATTAAATCTTCCAATTTAGCTTTGTTGTCAGTCATTAGTGTCGTACAGTGCCTCTGTTGTCTTTAGTCATTACAGATACATTGTTTATATTAAATCTTCCAATTTAGCTTTGTTGTCAGTCATTAGTGTCTTACAGTGCCTCTGTTGTCTTAATTCTTTACAGATACATTGTTTATATTAATTCTTCCAGTTTAGCTTTTTGTTAGTCATTAGTGTCGTACAGTGCCTCTGTTGTCTTTATTCATTACAGATTTATTACACATTGTTAATATTAAGTGCTCCAATTTAGCTTTGTTGTTAATCATTAGTGTCGTACAGTGCCTTTGTTGTCCTTATTCATTACAGATATATTACACATTGTTTATATTAAGCCTTCCAATTTAGCTTTGTTGCCAGTCGTTAGTGTCTTACAGTGCCTCTGTTGTCTTAATTCTTTACAGATACATTGTTTATATTAAGTCTTCCAATTTACCTTTGTTGTTAATCATTAGTGTAGTTCAGTGCCTCTGTTGTCCTTATTCATTACAGATATATTACACATTGTTTATATTAAGTCTTCCAATTTACCTTTGTTGTTAATCATTAGTGTAGTACAGTGCCTCTGTTGTCCTTATTCATTACAGATATATTACACATTGTTTATATTAAGTCTTCCAATTTAGCTTTGTTGCCAGTCGTTAGTGTCTTACAGTGCCTCTGTTGTCTTAATTCTTTACAGATACATTGTTTATATTAAGTCTTCCAATTTACCTTTGTTGTTAATCATTAGTGTAGTTCAGTGCCTCTGTTGTCCTTATTCATTACAGATATATTACACATTGTTTATATTAAGTCTTCCAATTTAGCTTTGTTGTCAGTCATTAGTGTCTTACAGTGCCTCTGTTGTCTTAATTCTTTACAGATACATTGTTTATATTAAGTCTTCCAATTTACCTTTGTTGTTAATCATTAGTGTAGTACAGTGCCTCTGTTGTCCTTATTCATTACAGATATATTACACATTGTTTATATTAAGTCTTCCAATTTAGCTTTGTTGTCAGTCATTAGTGTCTTACAGTGCCTCTGTTGTCTTAATTCTTTACAGATACATTGTTTATATTAAGTCTTCCAATTTACCCCTATTGTTAATCATTAGTGTAGTACAGTGCCTCTGTTGTCCTTATTCATTACAGATATGTTACACATTGTTTATATTAAGTCTTCCAATTTAGCTTTGTTGCCAGTCGTTAGTGTCTTACAGTGCCTCTGTTGTCTTAATTCTTTACAGACACATTGTTTATATTAAGTCTTCCAATTTACCTTTGTTGTTAATCATTAGTGTCGTACAGTGCCTTTGTTGTCCTTATTCATTACAGATATATTACACATTGTTTATATTAAGTCTTCCAATTTAGCTTTGTTGCCAGTCGTTAGTGTCTTACAGTGCCTCTGTTGTCTTAATTCTTTACAGATACATTGTTTATATTAAGTCTTCCAATTTACCTTTGTTGTTAATCATTAGTGTCGTACAGTGCCTTTGTTGTCCTTATTCATTACAGATATATTACACATTGTTTATATTAAGTCTTCCAATTTAGCTTTGTTGTCAATCATTAGTGTCGTACAGTGCCTCTTTTGTCTTAGCTAGAGTGGTAAATCGTCAAGTAACGGGGAATAATCTGGTTCAGTTCGTTTGTCGTATAATGAACGTTTTCACTGAGTATTGGTAAGACAGGTCTTAATTCCATTACGCTCTTTACAAAAAAGAAAAAAAAGTTAATAGTTTCATCAAATATTTTTCGACTACACTTAAAGTGTAGACCTTTTCCTTAATTTACACTCTCAGATGACTACAGTTGATTTCTCCTAGTATTATACACGGAATATTATTATGCATAATAGTATTATGCAGTTTTATATCACCTCATTGGGTTTGTGTACTGGTAAATGGAATGAGGCCGTGAAATATTACAAATAGGATCATTATTTTCATGATTTAAAAATAGATTAATTGAATTATTTCATAAAAGTGTAATTTTTACCCTACTATAAAAAAATACTCAAAGTAGCTTGAGTCTTAAAATGAAGAAACAAATTCGCAGTTGTGTTACTGTACAAAAATGTTTAAAAAAAAAAATCAAGAGAGAGCTTTCGAGAATTTATACTATTCTCCTTTGCAGTCAAAGGAGAATGGTACAGATTCTCCAAAGCTCTGTGTGGAGTTGTATTTTTAAATATATTTGTACACTTTACATAACTGTGGATTTGTTTCTCCAAATTATCATTTGAAATAATGAACGCCATTAAAATATGTCAGTTTCGAAATGCCAGATGAGAGATAGAAAAAATAAAAAATAAAACATAAATTAAAGAACCTGCAGGTTAGAATAAAAACCAAGTAAGCTTGACAGCATGAAGCAAGCCTTCTCTCTCTCTCTCTCTCTCTCTCTCTCTCTCTCTCTCTCTCTCTCTCTCTCTCTCTCTCTCTCTCTCTCTCTCTGGCAACGATGTAAAATATACAGAAATACATTTATATTTCACGCAGCATTTATTTTACATGCATTGCGATGCTGTCTGTGAAACACACATCCTTTGTGGTGAAAAATGTGTCATTTCCATACTGTGGGGAAATTGGATTACGCAAGGGTCTTGAATCCTCGTCTCTTGCATAACTCGAGATGGTCTTTAATGAACCCTTGGTGAACTTTCCCCTCTTTTCCAAGAGCCCCCGGTGTACTCTGCTTCTGTATTTGCGTAGTGCCTCGTTCCGTTACCTGACGTAATTAATCGTCTGTGGAAGGAATAATTTTGACGATGTTGTAATGCCGCGACCTCGAGGTTTTTTTTTTTTTTTTATATGTTATCTTTGATACTCTGGGTACTTCTTTAAAAGAAATAACTGTTGAGTATTCTTTATTAGTTCCAATGTGCACTTTACATATATAATTTTATATATAATTATATATATATATATATATATATATATATATATATATATATATATATATATATATATACAGTATATTAAATTTTCCTAACATTACGCGTTTCCATTGAAGGGTATGGCTCTCGTTGAAAGAAAATACAATGACCACTGCCGTATTTTTCATATATAAATTGCTGCTGAATGACAGATGAAATTCCTGGGCAGAAAACTTCCACTGTTCACCTCCACTTTTTATATTCTTTCGCACCAATTATCCGGCCCTTTCGAGGCCTTCTCATTCCTCCTAATACATCCAGATTGTATAGTCTTCACCAGCATATATCTTCTATTCTTTCTACATGAACGAACCGTCTCGAAAAACACTGAGACTTGCTTTCACCTACCTACTCTAGCTCTTTTATTATTTGGACATCTTTTCTGTAGGTACTATTTTGGTTCCTGTTCAATGGAAAATTCCTCCTCCTCCTCCTCCTCCTCCTCCTCATCCTTTTAAGTGGCCGTGTAACACTTGTCAGAGCACCTTTTCCTATGCATTTCATGTATTTCCTTCTTCTGCCGAGCTTCAGAATTTCACTCTGCTTATGTTTTCCTGTCTGATAAACTCTCTTTTTTAATAGCCAGGAAGCCCATTCCTTCCTTCATGGTCAAGCCCGAACTGTCTTCATTCCTCTCCTGTTTAGTATATATATATATATATATATATATATATATATATATATATATATATATATATATATATATATATATATATATATATATATATATATATATATATATATATATATATATAGTCCTTTACTGAAGGATGAGGTAAATTTGGCGCGCATAAATAACTGTAGTATCTATGGTGCTTCTTGTGAAAAGTTGGTCATCTCAGATACTAAATTTAGATGCCATACGCTGGATGGCAACCGTGCAACCAGTGTTCTTCAACCTAGAGTTGTGCCGTATCCTCTATAACGTGACCCTCCACAATATTAGTTTTGAGTTACCTTATTTTGTTTTTATGGGTTACTGAAGAGACACAAGGGTTTATTTGTTACTTACGAAATTTTCTGCTTTTTGTCAGTGAATTAAAATCGGTAACGAAACACGTTAATCCAAACAATTTTCCTTGAATTTTGTTTCTAGCGCAACCTCTTGGCCATGTAGTTGGTCCTTGATGCTCTGAGACCAGTTTAATTTAAATGAATAAGGAGATGAGATGACGAAGTTCATTTCAAATCCCGACATTTTTATTACAAATGACAGACAGGTCTGACTTGTTTAATGCTCCTTGTGTCCAGTTTGCTTTTTCTTCCAATCCCGGACTTCAAAACTTCCGTCCCTCTGCCAGTGAAGCTTCTTACCCAGTGATGGTTGATATTCTGTTTAATAACGGCGTTATGAAATCACAGCAAGGAAGCAAACTGAAGAATTCAAATAAGTTTATTCGTAACATGCATATTTTCAACACAATAACTATTGAAAGATGGCGTCTTGCTTTTGTCTCGTTTTTGGGAAATGGCTTGTCCAAAGCTTTTCTGCTCGCGTCCTCTCTCAGCCTAGTTCTAATTAACCAGTAATTGTTCAAGTGGAATTCTTGTAGTGGTTTTTCAAATTGATAAAATTAATTTACTTATTTCATAGGATTTTCGGATGAAGGAAGACGTCTTCTGTTTGTATATTTTTAGTTTATTAGATTTTTGTGCGTACTTTCAGTGAAACGTAACAGCAGTTAATTAAAAAAAAATTTTATGCTGATGTTGCGTAGTATCAGGAAGGCTTGGGTAAATTAAATATCTTGAGTTCACCTCGCTCCGGTAGATGGTAGGTGCACCTCACGCGGTGCACTGTAGGCATTACCTGAGGTTCTTTGCAACGTTTCTTCGGCCCCTAGATGCAACTCCTTCCATTCCCTTTGCTATATCTCCGTTCATATATGCTTTCTTCCATTGTACTTTCCACCCTCTCCTAACAGTTGTTCCAACATTATTTCCATCGCTTGAATGACCTCATAGGTTCCAGCGCTTAGTTGTGGCTTAAGATTTCTCTTCCCAGCCCAGTCTTTCACTCCAGGGAGTCCCGCCCCCTTTGTATTTTCTGTCTCTCTCGTGGGGTGCACACCCCCCCCCCCACCACCACTCGAAGAACCACATAAGGCGGAATAATGCTAATCAGCGGGAAAGAAGCCGGTAACTGATCCACCTCGCCGGGTCAGGATTACCTCGTGGAGGCCCTCTCGTCTCTTATTTCCTCGTATTCCTTTCCCCTTATTCCATTTCCGGTTGCGACTCGCTGCAGCCAACTGATTTGATCACCAGGTACCTATGTAGTTCATCGGTGAGGACAATTGAGGCACAAGGGGTTTAACCAAACGTCCCAAAGTCACTCCGGTTATCCTGGGATTCAGGTTCTGGATCTCATTCGTTGGTGGTTGATGGTTTTAATTTTGTCTCTGTCTATATATTTCCCCTGTCATATTTGGCTTTTGGCATCGCCGATGGCCCAGTTCTACTATATTCACCAATGCTTTTTTTCAGTTTTTTTTTTTTTGTAGGATTTTGATTTTTTTTATAATTTTTCATTTATGTCAGGTTAGTGCATTATCTGTACACCACAAGGTACACAATAGAGAGAGAGAGAGAGAGAGAGAGAGAGAGAGAGAGAGAGAGAGAGAGAGAGAGAGAGAGAGGTTGAAACTTACATATATTTTCAAATGAGCATTTGATATAGTACCTCAATTTTAAAACTGAGTTTTCATACCAACGTCCCCTTCAAAAAATGTATCTGGGATTGCAGGAGAGTGTCTCGAATTTTGGAGGTAATCCGTTCAATGTAGTTATTAAAGATACTGGCCTCGCCTGCACACACACACACACACACACACACACACACACACACACACACACACACACACACACATCTATACACATACATATACGCACGCGCGCGCTCTCTCGCTCGCTCCCACGGGTATAGGAATCCTTTGAACGAGAGTTTGAATCCTTGCGTCTAGCAAGTACTTCTTCTACCTCACCTCCTCTCCTCAAAAGCGCCGCTGATTGACGGAGTTTCCATTATGACTCTTAGGAACGACTTCGGAGCATTTCCGTCCGTCGACAAAGGCTCCCCTTGTTTACTTCTAAGGTCCAGAGAGCTCCGTGGAGGGGGTTTTGCCCAGCCCAACTTTCCTTGGTCAACCCCCGCCCCCCAACCCAAAACTTCGCAGGCGTCAAAGTGAGAAGCTCTATACCTTTTGCTTCGCTAATTAATCATTATCGGCCGACAAGTTGCCTGCGTGCTTGAAGGCAAACTTCCGTAGTATTATTTATTTTCGGTTTATTGGGGGAGAACTCATTTGCGGAACGATAAGGCGTCCTTAATCAGGTCTGTGGAACTTTTTGTTTCCGAGGTGGCGGAGGGGAAAGAGAATCATTTGTTGTTATGGTTCACCACTGAGATATTCCCCTCTCCGTTATTGCTGGTGGGAGCCAGAGGTTTGCTTTATATATATACATATATATATATATATATATATATATATATATATATATATATATATATATATATATATATATATATATATATATATATATATATATATATATATATTCATATATATATATATATATATATATATATATATATATATATATATATATATATATTACGCAAGAATTCAAACCTACACTTGTTTAACTATGCGATTGCCTATATTGTTTTTGTGTCTAAACTTGTGAGTGGTCAGTTGACTTTAGTGAGCCACATTCGGAAGTGGTGATAAGGAGGGAAGAGAGAAACGGCAGGAGGTATAAATGATGTAATAATAAGGTGTTAGTAAATTCAATTCTTAAGCCTTTCACAAAATTATCAACCACATGGAAGGGCAGCGTCGCCCCAGTGGCAAGGAACCACTCACCAGATGTAATCCGAAGTAGGCCTATACTTCAAGCATTTGTCCCCGTAAGGGGGGCAGTGCCGTCAGTACACCACACGTGATGCACTGTAGGCATTACTTAAGGTTCTTAGCAGCATCCCTTCGGCTCCTAGCTGCAACCTCTTTCATTCCTGTTACTGTACCTCCTTTCATATTCTTTCTTCCATCTGACTTTCCACCCTCTCTAACAGTTGTTACATAGTGCAACTGCGAGGTTTTCCTCCTTTTACACCTTTCAACCCTTCTTACTGTCAATTTCCCTTTCAGCGCTGAATGACCTCATAGGCCCCAGGGCTTGGCCTTTGGCCTAAATCCTATATTCTATTCTGTTCTGTTCTTTCAATCATTTGTGAATCAGTTTCTGATAACCATTGCTTATTTTTGGTATTGAAAGACGGGCTTAATTAAGATCAAACGGGCGTAATTTTAATAAGCGTTATTTTCCATGCACTAATCTGATCAGATCTTAGGTTACTATGTAATATCTCACTCTGACGTGTTCATTATTACCTTAGCCATGAATATTTTTCGTTAGACATTCATTCCTTCATCTTTCACTTCGCCCGAATGAGGGTCCCGAATACCCATTACCTCTTTCGTACAGAATACTTTCGGCGCTACACAGTCAAGAATTCTCAAACTCCCTTTAGGTACATCGCTGTTAAACTTGCAAACGATTACAGTTTGTCTTTTTAGACTTAAGCTGTGACGCCCACGACGTTCTTTGTAATCAAATAAGCTGTTAGCCCTTGAAAGGACGCGAATGAGAATGTATTGCCGTGCAAAGTTGCGCTGCAAACTCCCAGAACTACCGGGCGAGGAAATAAATGTAACCCCGTCGCGACGAGGAAGAACAAAAATGAGGTGGCGGAGGAGATACGAAAGATACAGCAGCTTCTGGGCTGAGTCACTTCGAGATGTGTGTGTGTGTGGACACTGTTTGCTTCGCATTCTGTTAAGCGCGTCTGGGAGCTGTCTCCGTGTGAAGCGAATGTAACGTCGTGAAAAGAATGGGTCATTGAGTATTGAAATTGAAACACTGAATAACTTGATGTCTTTTTATGCAAGAAGCTGTGGATATTTGACTGAAAATTTTGGTAAAATTTTGTTTCCTTCAATTTTCCCTTATTTCATTCCCTGACTGAATCTTCAGCCCGAGAGGGAATTAATAATATTTATATTCAGTTTTGGATCATAGAGAGCTGAAATTTAAACTTAGAAAAATTTAAACTTTTATTGTTCTTTAAGCGGACCTGCTGATATTTGACTGCAAATTCTGGTAAAATTTCGTTTCCTCAAATTTCCTTTGACCTCATTCTGTGGCTAAATCGTCAGCTTAGGAGAGGCATGAATAACACTAATCTTCCTTTCTGGGTCAAAGAGCACTGCAAATAAAAACGTTATTTCTATATATGTGGAGTCGGCTCAGCAACCTTTTCATACTTTCCCACCATGTCCTCCATAGGTCTAACCGACTTTTACGAACACACCCTTTACACACACCCTGCTACTTTCCTTGCTCTGCTTATTCGGTGACGCTGACACGTGCTCTGTTATATTACCATCATTCTTTATATTTTTTGCCAAATACCTGTTTCTGTTCTTCCACCATCAACATCAGTGCTCGTTGCCCTATTTCCCTGGTCTCCATGTGCCTTCAAAATCTTAACTATGCTCAAGGTTACCATCAACCTTCTCCTCCTGGAAACGTTTTTCAACTCTCTCGCGAATTGTACGGTTTCTCTCCACCGCCCAAAACACTGTGATATCTTCCTCAGACATCGGCAGTTTCACAGCGAACTTACATCACCACTGTTGCACCTACCTCTTCTGTACTGTCTGTGGTCTTACATGTCATTCCATTCATAAATATATTAATTAAGAATGAAGACATAACACAGGCGTGTCACAGTTCCACTTCTACACACAACCATTAAGACTTCTGCCCACATATTCTTATGGGCTCCGCTTCATTGGTATAAACTGAACTATTCTCAGTTTATCTACGCCATACATCCTTACCTCAATATTGTCATCTGTCAGTTGCACCAACAGCTTTTATCCAGAGTCATTTAACTTCATACAGGATTCCCCTTAAACTTCTAAACTTCTCACATAAGTATTATAACAAAATCACAACCCATACAACCTCTCTGTTTAAACCTACACCATATGAAGAGGTTGTTGAGCAAACTCTCCTTTATGGAAGTGAATGTTTGGGTGATTAACATGAAGGATTGAAATTGTTGAAACGAACTATTTGTCTAGCCTACATAAAAGAACTAATATGGTTATGAATGTGGATAGAAATCGACGGTCAAAAGGGTTAACTTGGTTTAAAGAAAGGGTCAATATTATGAGATGGTTTGGTTTTGAGGAAAGATTGGAAGATGAAATGCTTGCAGTAGAGTTAAGAAAGTGCTGGACAGATGATGTGAATGGGATGTTGGAAGGAAAAGGGCTTAATTTAGAGGAAGTGTGAGAGTGCATGCAATATGTGAGTGAATGATACAGCTGTAGGAGGGCTCGACTCACTGCTGATGGGCTTAATGTTGTAGAGGTATTCTGAGTACGGGCTTCATATGCAATTCAGCAGTTAAAGTATGAATGGGGCAGTCCCTTCTGTTTTTTCCTCTGGAGCCATTCTGTTATGAGAACTGCATATATATATATATATATATATATATATATATATATATATATATATATATATATATATATATATATATATATGTATATATATATATATATATATATATATATATATATATATATATATATATATATATATATATATATATATATGTTCCACGCGTGATTGTGCGTTGATTTGTCTATCATATATATGTATATATATATATATATATATATATATATATATATATATATATATATATATATATATATATATATATATATATATATATATATAGGTTTAATATGTGTATGTATGGATGTATTTAACAGCATTATAAACTTACATAAAGCTGCTTTGCTAGTAAGAAGCCTTACTATTTATGTATATAGTCTTTTACTCAACATGAATTTCCTGCTTCATTATCAAAGGATAATCATAGATACTGTGTGGGACTTAGAATAGTAGTAACAGTGAAAGATTTCACAGTGCGGACAGTGAGGCACCTATTTTAGGCCTAACGTTGTTCCTGTCATTAACAAAGAGAAGATTGCCTTCTTCAGGAAAGATCAAGACCGCAAATGCCGCCCTTGGGACTTTTGGGTCTTACCAGATTTGATTTGTTGAAAACAAGGTTTCAAGAGCCTCTTAGGTCTCCTATTATCCATTATTTCCAGTTAGCTCTGTTATTGTTTGTTGCTTTGACCGTAAGCCTCGTATGAAAACGCAAAGCGTAGGTTTACATGTTTCCTTACTCTATGGGCCAAGTGTTCTGTCATAAATTGTCTGATTTGCTGGGACGTTATCAAATCGAGTTTGCTTCGTATGAGGGGGTCTGTTAACAAGCAAACGTTTAATGTATATATATATATATGTATATATATATATATATATATATATATATATATATATATATATATATATATATATATATATATATGGTAGATGGATAGAGAGATAGATAGATAGATAGACAGGGATATTCGTAATCATTAGGATTTCCTCTGCACAGTGAAAGCACTCCAGTGGAAAAGGAAAATATCACAAAAGAAGGAAGAGTAAAAATCAAAAAAATCAAAGCAAAAACTATCTTGAAAGATCTAATCGCTATGAATTGTTTTAGCATATATATATATTTTTAACTGGAGGTTTGTCAATAAATTCCTAGCTCGTTCAGTAAAAGAAAGGCTCTAGGATACCACAGGATAAGTTGTCGTAGGATATCTTTAATTTCGAAATCGAATTGAATTGAATATAGAATTTAGGCCAAAGGCCAAGCACCGGGACCTAAGAGGTCATTCAGCTCTGAAACGGAAACTGGCAGTAAGAGGTTTGAAAGGTGTAACAGGAGAAAAACCTCGCAGTTGCACCATGAATCAATTGTCAGGAGAGGGTGGAGTGTCAGATGGAGGAAAGAGAATATGAAAGGAGGCACAGTAAAAGGAACGAAAGGGGTTGTAACTAGGGGCCGAAGGGACATGCAAAGAACCTTGAGTAATGCCTACAGTGCACAGCATGAGGTGCACTGACGGTACTACTTCCCCCCCCCCCCCCCACCCCCACAACACCAACCCTCCCCTTACGGTGATTTCGAAATTGAAGAACAGCTCAAAGAGCCCCATATTCCAACCTCTGTCTCCGCTCAGTAATGTTTTCACCTCGCTGCGTCATAATCTTGATTTATTGCTCATAAGGGAAGGTCGCAGATCCCTTATGACGATGAAGTTGATTAAAACGGCCCCATTCTAATGATTAAGGCGTTTCCAGCTGGGCGTCATTCGGTTGTGGTTCAAGTATGGTCGGATCCTCGGTCGTTTGTATCGCCTTAGTAAGTAGCAACTTTTTTTTTTTTTCAAATGTGCTGTTGTTACTTTGTCATTTGTTCTTTGAATTTATAATTTGACCTATTGCGAATGCAGCTTTGTTTATAAAATAGTTTCCCGTCTGATGCTAACCTCTCTCTCTCTCTCTTCTGGTGCACTGTCGAGGGACCAGCTATCTGTTCGCATGCTGGGCGAGATAGGATGATATGGGCACGTTTCCTGAAGGCCAGTATGAATTATTTGACCTAAGTAGTAAAATTGGTACCCAGCGATTAGTCGACCATTATGATTCGATGCACAGCCGAGAGAATGAGCGAGAGAGAGTTCAACTCTGTTAAAATGTATACTATCAAAACGGGAAGGCCTTGAAGAGGTAATAACTCACACCAACTGGGAGGGATCATTCATTAATTCATTAGATAGTCTCTCTCTCTCTCTCTCTCTCTCTCTCTCTCTCTCTCTCTCTCTCTCTAGGGGTGGGGGAGGGGTGATAGCTTAAGGGCCAATATTGTAGGTCTAATGCCTGACAGCCAACGCTTTCTGGAGGAAGCCCCATCTGGTCTTACATCATTGCCTTTGGACGCTCATTAATATTTCGTCATATCAAATATCAGATACCTTTCTCACATCCTGCTGTCCAGCCTCTCTAAGAGCGACTTCTAAGTTCACCTTGCTGGGTTTTCCCCCAGTTGCAACTTTTAAGCCTATTACTCCATTTAGCTTATCTTTGTGTTTGCTGCCCAACCTCTCTAACCTCCTCTTTCCACTGTCCTGATTATGAAGAACCCAACAGGGGAAGCTGTCATGGTCTCGTCAACCACCCGATAATGTGATGACCCAAAAGGTATCAATATTCTAGTCAAATAGATATCTCAAGGACCAGAGTTTCATATAGAACTAGCCCATGAACTCTTTGGGTGGGTTAATTTCTTGGGTACAGGACTATTGGCTATTTGCCTGGTTTACTGACTTAAGTCAGTTGTAATTGGGATGATTGTATTCATGTAATGTCGTCATTCACACCAAGTGAGTTTGGCATGTTCTTGAGGAACCATAATGATGTTGGTACCATTCCCTCGGGGTAGAGCTAAGAGAGTGGCTTTTGGAGACAGCTCTTGCTGGTGGTGTGGAGGAATGAGTAAGAAGTCAGTCCATATACGTGCAGATTCAGACACTCAAGTCTTTTATGCTATGCAGTGGGAAAGTAGGTGACTAAAATAATGAAGGGTATCAGGTCCCAGCTTAACTTTACCTGTGGTAGAGGATTAATATATGGTTATGGATCAAATGAATTTGCAGAGGAAGAAATACTTTAGACATGAATACTAGTAGTGCTTGGAGGGTACGGGAGCTTCATAGAACTAATGAAGTTTTGACATTTGAGGATGTTTTTCTCTGCTTAATTTTTTTTTTTTAATAAAAATTAAGAGTACAAGTCCATGCATTTAAAATAGCCCATACATTGGTGCAATTCCTTAAAGTTTGGCCATCTATCTTCACAAGGTCTCTTCACAAAACACGAAAGAGGAACTGCAGCTCTTCTGAAAGCAGAAGCAGATCATAAAAGTTTTGGATAAGCTAGAAATGAATAAGATTTCATCAAAATATTCAGATTGAAAATCAAACGTTTTACATTTATGCAATTATCTCCTTTTTTTTTTTTTTTTTTTTTGCACAAAGCGCTTTATGGCTTTGAGGATCCAGTGTCTGGCTTTCAAGCCTAAATATCTCAATCCGGTGAAATCTCTTTCTCGACGACGACTTCATCTTTAGATGTGATGTCAGTTGTGAACTTTTACTTCCTGATAACGTTTGTGACACCATTCTGATCGAAGCTTTTCGTAAAGCACTGACTGAGAGACTTTTGTCATATTTTTGAAAATTTTATTTTCCAAGAAAAAACGTAGGTTATTATTTACTTAGTTTAAAGTTACGTTTACTCGTTTGAAAATTGCGTTTATTAATAAAACTGCGTCGTGCTAGAGTTACCGAACTGATGCAAGGATCTGCCGTCCGCTGTTGAGAATTTAGAGCCATTTTCTCTCTGGAACAGTTCGGCTTAAGACAAGAACAGTAAAAGAGGAAAATAGAAAGGTTCACACTAATTAGACCTTATAGTTGTACAGTATTTTTATTTTTTCTGTCCTCTGATCTGATCTGTTAAATGGATCATATGTTTTATTAGTTATGGCTTTACTGGACGCCTTGGATATTGTGTGCATCCAAACATACAGTAATTGTGTGTAGATTCTACTGATCACTTTCTACTAGATATATATGCAGTTCTAATAGCCACAATGCCCTCTTCTCGAATTCTCCACACTTTTTGGGTACGCTTGTCACTACAAAGCCTTAGATTCATATGCAAGAAATATGAAGCAATTCTGATGTTCGGTAGTGGGAATCGAACCCACATCCCGAGAAATCACAACGATGTCACGCTGCCGACCTGACCACGAGAAGGATGTTCATGTACAAAATTAGGGGTTGGCCTTTTTTTGTATTTATTTTTCATCATTAAAACTTGCAGTTATGAGTATGAAGTAAATTACTGTGGTCATTGTCTTGAGGAAGCTTCTCTCTCTCTCTCTCTCTCTCTCTCTCTCTCTCTCTCTCTCTCTCTCTCTCTCTCTCTCTCAGCAAGCAGCTTCGCCTCATCCGCGCAAGATTATCTTTTTTTTTTTTTTTTTTTAGATCAAGCTATTTCCGGATTGCGCAGAACAGCGGTTATTTGTAACGTCAAACTGTCATTATCTTTAATATTTTGAAATGATTTCACTGGACAGTCCAGTAAATTTCCCCGACTTTTACTGGAGTTTACCCGAAGGATTCATTCTCAAATAAGAGACGAAAATTGAAGCTGGGAAAAGTTGTTGGGAGTCTGACAGCGAAGGAGCAAGATGAAGTGTGGAAGACAAAATCCAGTGCGGAGGACCTGCAGGATTTCTTCTTTCAGCCGTCCTAAGGGGGCTCACTGTAGGAAATACGACCCAGCAGGACAGGGCAGTACGCCCTTTTGGGGGGGTATAATTTTTAGACTGTAGAGTTATCGCCTTTGCCTGTGCTTTCCTAAACGTGCATTTTCCAAGGATTGTTGAGTGAAACCTCTTCTTTTGATGTTTCGCCTCATCTGTGACAATCCCCCCCCCCCGGCCTCACCACCTTCTTCCCACCCGTTTCCCTTATATTTTTTTCCCGTTATAGCTCTGGACTATGTGACGGGACTTTTTAAAAGCCATTTGATCACCCGAGCCACCGTTACCTATATAAATGAAGGAAATGCGAAAATAAATTTACAACAGTGGCTGGGATGCTTACGCACTTAGACGAACCATTGACGAAGAAAAGAGGCTAAGAAATAAGAGGAAAGTATTACATAGGAAAAACTCTTTCTTTGCGCTCATCCGACAGTGGGTTTCTGTTCCGACTTTACTTTTTACAATCTCTCTCTCTCTCTCTCTCTCTCTCTCTCTCTCTCTCTCTCTCTCTCTCTCTCTCTCTCTCTCTCTCTCGTGCTATCAAAATCGGTCAAGAAGAAAGTTGACGTTCTTCGGGGACCAGTCCACTCAAGATCTAGCCAATGAAGAGGAAAAGGACGGAAGAGGAGGAAGAGAGAGAGAGAGAGAGAGAGAGAGAGAGAGAGAGAGAGAGAGAGAGAGAGAGAGAGAGAGAAAGGAGGACTGTGTTGAAGCTGGGAAATAAAAAAAAAAAACACTTAGAAGTATGAAAATCAAACCTAATATATAGTGCAGTGAGACAGTGAATATTTTGAAAAACATTTCGAGCTGTCAGTAACTGAAGGAAAATACGGAGTTTTTGAGCGATGATGACACTTAAATTACTATCGTGAGTTTTGAAGAAAAAGAAGACGAACCATTTCAAACAGAACATAAAGGAAAGGAACGAGGGAGTATTGACCGCCGAATCTATGGCAGGAAGAGCAAAGGAAAATGAAAAGTTGAAAATGCTGAGGCAACAGATCTTTGAAAGGATCAGGCGAACATATGTAAGTACAGTAGTTTTGTAACGCAGTAGTGGAAAAATGATTTCGCCCACGAAGACGGGAAATGTTTATGGAAATACGAAAAAATAATGGCATCGAGCCCCGAGTTAAAGGGGTACCTTGGGAGAGGAGAGGTGCTGCGACCGTGGAACGGCCCCCGACATTTAAGAGAATGTCTGATGAAGCGTCGTGTCCGGCTATTTCGAGAATATCGACTACGACATATTCTCACACGGCTGCTACAGCTGCAGTCTCCTTCGAAGGTATCAGAAAAGGGCATGGGCTAAAAGGCCCTTAGCCCACCCTAACCCCCGTCCCCGTCCCCGCCCCTTTCACCCGACTCCACCACCACCATCAACACCAACAACGACCCCCGCCCCCCTCCCGGTCCTTCGATTGGCTAACGCCCTCAGCTTAAACGGCGGGGTCTGAACGAAAATCTGCGACGTGAACGAAAGAATTTGCATATCATCAAATCGTGATCCAGAATGGCTCTATAGCTAAGACTCTTTTTTTTTTATTCTTTCTTGAGCTTTTATCAAGAATTTTCGTTTCTGTAATTCTTGATGACTTTCTAATTAGTTGCATCAAGTATTTACATTATTCCTGGAATGCTCAATTGCGTTCCTAATGGCAGAAATGTTTCGTGCTTGTTATGTTCTACTCATGAAGATGATTCAGGGATTTTTACCTCAAAATAAAGCAGGGAATATTATTAGGAATGGCTTCATCTTTTTATAGAATTAATAACGTGTATGAAATACTTAAGTTTTTCAAAAATCGCCCAGTCAATATTTCTCTGTCTCGTAGGGGCAGATGAACCTCTTTCATGATTCCTATTTCCTAATATGGATTTTGTTTGATGTGATTGCGTTGCCATGGGACTTACAACACTTGATTATAGATTATGAGGGAGATAGGTGTTTTTAGTATATTTGTTAGGATGTTTTCAACATGATTTTCTACCTGATTCGTGTTGTTTTTTTTTTTTTTTCTTTAAACTGACTGATGTTTTCTTGACTGGAAATCGTGATGGAACCCCAGAATCACAAGAACTGAGTTGTAACAAATAGACTTTTTCCTCAGCGACTTGGGCCAGCACCCTATGTCCCTGCGAAATAGCATTACCAGTTAGCAATTAAAATTTCACAGTATCAGTATCTACTAAGATCTGCAGAATATTAACCCCTGCACTTTTGGTTATCCAAGTTCCTGCAGTTGACTGTGGGTTACTTGATAGCATGGCATTTGACTGATTTCCTGGTGCCTGGTGCTTGTAGCTGGAAAATTTTGCCTCGGTTACGTTTGGAATCCCTTGTCTCAGAAGTTTTGCAGTTCGTGCAATGCTTCCCTCTTCTAGCAGAGCAGTTTTGCTATCTAATTTCAGACAAACCAAGTCCCGGGTAGTTCGACTTTAGGAATTTGGGAGTTTTGTGATTTTGCCTCGTTTAGGCATGAATAGACAAAATTGTTTCGTAATTCTTGCCACTCCAGTATATTATGTGGTCTTTAAGAAAGGATTATACTTAGATCAAAGTAAAGAGTATTAGCTGCATAAAATTATCTGTAGGTATAGTGGAGGAGCTTATACAGTATTGATGAAATTTTAAGTATTTGAGGTTTTGTGGTTTTTAGTTTGTCTGTCTGTCCGCACTTTTTCTGTCCTCTCAAAAAAACTACTGAGGCTAGGGGCCTGCAAATTGGTATGTTGATCATCCACCCTCCAATCATCAGGCATACCAGATTGCAGCCCTCTAGCCACAGTAGTTTTTATTTGATTTAAGGTTTAAGTTAGCCATAATCGTGCGTCTGGCACCGCTTTAGGTGCCAACAGCACAGGCCACCACCGAGCCGTGGCTGAAAGTTTCATGGGCAGCGGCTGAGATTTTCGTGAGCCGTGGCTGAGAGTTTCATACAGCATTATACGCTGTACAGAAAACTCAATTGCGCGGAGGAAACTTAGGCACATTTTTTACTTGTGCTTTTGATAGGAAAACTAAGGCTTTCATCTTTTCCCAGCACTGACCTTGGTCAAACAGATGAAATTTTGATCAG
>JANJGK010000011.1:6366699-6398918 GCA_039081455.1 Macrobrachium rosenbergii | reverse complement strand
CCTCATTATTTTTTTCTATTTTATTTAAGTTTTAAGTTGGCCATAATCGTGCTTCTGGCAACGATGTAGGATAGGTTACCACAGGGCCGTGGTTAAAGTTTTATGGGCCGCGGCTCATACAGCATTATACCGAGACCACCGACAGATAGATCTTATATTCGGTGGCCTTGATTATACGCTGTAGTGGCTGTACAGAAACCTCAATTGCGCCGAAGAAACTTCGGCACATTTTTTTACTTCATTTATGTTGTCTCCCATATATCTTTATTCCACTTATTGATAATCTTATCGGCTTCCTTTTAAGTCAGCATCATGAACGTTCAAATTATTTCGAGCTTTTATCGAGGAGGTTGTTTCTCGGGATCAATGAACTGCTTAATTTACCATTTGTTTTGACAGATGTTTTACGAACGGATGTCCTTCCTGACTCCATCCCGCCCTATCCGGACTTGGGAACAACTTACATAATGTACTACAGTAGTTTTTACGTCATTCAAGTTGCTGAAACAGTATTTTCCACATTAGTTTGTTGTTTAGGATATTGTTCTCATATTTCATCTAGGCCAATGCAGCTTTTCATGGTTCTTTGTCTTTTTCTTAGATACAAGTTGGCCTCTACCCTCCTCTTTTGGCACCTTTAAACCACAGTTTTGTAGAAATGGGGAAAATCCCTTGAAGTCAGGCCGACTCTTAATACCCGCAGTCACCATATTTCTCATATGTTATGTGGAGACTGGTATTCCTTGGATTGCTCAGTTCAGTCTTGTTCAGAATTATTCCTTGCTCCTGTTTTGCCATTCCCTAAAATTTCCCTCTTTTAAGATTAAGTGGTGTATTCAGTCCTTTAAGGTTGAGAGGCTGGTGTATTCTATCCCTGAAGATTGATAGGGTGATATATTCTCTCTGTTAAGATTAATTGCCTGGTGTAGTTTGTCCTTCAAGATCAATTGGCTGGTGTGGTTTGTCCCTAAAGATTAAGTAGCTGGTGTAGTCTGTCCTTCAAGATTGATTGGCTGGTGTAGTTTGTCCCTAAAGATTAAGTGGCTGTCTAGTTTGTCCTTCAAGATTAATTGGCTGGTGTAGTTTGTCCCTAGAGATTAAGTGGATGGTGTAGTCTGCCCTTCAAGATCAATTGGCTGGTGTAGTTTGTCCCTAAAGATTAAGTGGCTGATGTAGTCTGTCCTTCAAGATTAATTGGCTGGTGTAATTTGTCCCTAAAGCTTAAGTGACTGGTGTAGTCTGTCCTTCAAGATTAATTGGCTGGTGTAGTGTGTCCTTCAAGATTAATTGGCTGGTGTAGTTCGTCCCTATAGATTTAGTGGCTGGTGTAGTTTGTCCTTCAAGATTAATTGGCTGGTGTAGTTTGTTCTTCAAGATTAATTGGCTGGTGTAGTTTGTCCTTCAAGATTAATTGGATGGTGTAGTTTGTCCCTATAGATTAAGTGGCTGGTGTAGTCTGTCCTTCAATATTAATTGGCTGGTGTAGTTTGCCCCTAGAGATTAAGTGGCCTGTGCAGTCTGTCCTTCAAGATAAAAAGGATGGGGGTATTCTATCCTTTAAGTGGCTGATGTATCCTCTCCTTTAAGATTACGAGGCTGTTGTATTCTGTTCTTTAAGATTATGTCCCTCTCATGCTCCTTTTTCTTACTAGTTTGTTTAAAGCTAGGCTTTCAGAAGTTCATTTAAGTTTCCTGTACCTTCTGGCTTTGTATGAATTACAAAAAAATAAAAAGTTCAGAAGTAAAAAAACTCACTGTAATTTTTTCAAAAGAAAGGTTTTGCAAATGTTTTGGCTGCTATTGGTAATTTGCTAATGGCATTTTTTGCATTTTTTGCTCGCCTTAAAGAGTTCTTCAGGATGCTAAGTTGAAAGGGCAGTGATGAGCACCATTATGATGTCTTGTTTGTTAAGAGGAGTCAGGCAAAAGGAAGCTTCAGTCTTGAGTAGTTTGTTAAGATATGAAGAAGTAAAAATTTTTTCACTCTAAAAATATCAGTCACATTTCTAAAATATAGAAGGGAGTAGTATATTGCAAATTAACTTGACTGAAATTTTATAGCAATTATATTAGAGAGATATTACTGTTTAAGTATCAACAAAAAAAATGTATTTTTTAGATCTTAAGAATAGTATGACTATTATAAAAAGACTAGAGAGATAGTGATAGATGTCATCTAAACTGTTTAACTATCAAATAATAGATGCGATAACATCTTTATTAACTGCATGGAAGAAGATGTTGATAATTCCAGGGGATAAAATTTTTGCGCTTTATTATATATACGCTGTTTTTTCCCAAAAATGTTAACTGTTAGGAGTAATCGACGTTTATAAAGAACATTTTTGTTTCTTTGTTTATCTTACCGAACTAAGAGTATATATATACCTATCACCGACCCTTTGAGAAGGAAGTTTTACTTGAAGAGTCAAAAACACTCTGCCTGGAGATGATAGGGTAACAAGGATTTTCGGCTACCTTTTCGTACATTTTGGAAGATGGAATGAATGAAAGTGATACAGCAGCATATTTTATGTGCTCTGCCCTAAAATGGGAGAATGCAGTATCTCCAAAAATACAAAACTGAGAAAAATGGTGGATACTCCATTGGCTTACTACTGATTTTGGAGATACTGCAAATGGGACCCCCTAAATACTCGTGGAAAGCATTGAAGAATCATTCTGAAACTGAGGTATCTTGTGTATTTGTGTTTCACGAGCCCAATAGGCGGCATATTGAAGTTTCGAAAACTTTGCAAATACTGCAGTTTTCCAATTTGGGGCAGTGTTGTAAGCAAATTTTTAACAAACGCACTTGAGCAAGGTACCCCAAATTCTCTCCAAAACTCAAAATTATAGAATCTGTAATTTGCAGTTGTTTTATGTAACAGACACGGAATTTATCATTTGAAGAACATGCATGAGTGAATAAAGTGTTTCTTTTGCAAGCTTTTGAGTGACCATGACAGTCAAATTCAAGAGCAGGTGGTCATGGTCCTATTTGATACTAACAAAATTTTTGGGTTTTAAAACTCAGCGAGAAGAGCCGAGTTTGATTCCCGATCGATGCAGACGGCTTTGGGTGTTGTCCTTTTAAAACTCATTGTGCCTGCTGATGTAACCAGTATTAGCTATTGTAACGTTATGGGTAGTAGACAAGGTTTATATATATATATATATATATATATATATATATATATATATATATATATATATATATATATATATATATATATGGTCATGCCTATTGCCATGTCTTGATAACATTCATCCATTAGATCATTTAGATTTAGAATTGATTCGATCATAGAAATCCTCCCAATTTTTGTTTTCTGAAACCATTCAATCAATGAAATTTTAGTTTTTCATCTGTAAATTGAATTTAGTCATTTCAGACAAGTTATGCAAGAGTTTTGTAAAACTGGCGCGAACGAAGTTTTTCATCTATTTCTTTTTGTTTCGCCTCGGGGAAAACGTAAATACGAAAACACTTTTCATAATGTTAATTTTTTTTTTTTTTTTTGGGGGGGGGCGGGTTCTTTTTGTTTTTCGTATAAGCGTTCCGGGTGATTTACCAGGCCAGTTCGTCAGTCGTGACGAAGCAGCGCTCGTAAGTAAGTTCTATTTTCCTTTCCCATTTCTTCTCTAAATGGCATGAACCCGCCGAGGACACATAACCCGAAATTTCAATATCCGGCGCAGCCATGGCTCTGGGGGCGGTTCTCGCTCTCTGCCAGATTTCCTGTAAAGTGAGTCAGAGAATATCCCGCAGAGCGGAAACTGATCTCTGCACTCCATACATATAAAGTAATGATTTAGTGGAAGAGAGAGAGAGAGAGAGAGAGAGAGAGAGATGTGGGCTAACTTGGAGGGGCTCGGAGCGATGGAATGGAGGTCACGTGATCAGCGATCTTTATGGCGATGAACGTTTTGTATATAAAGAGGAGACGTAAAGCCGCCTGAGGCCACATAAAGCAATCAAACGGCCGCATAAACTCACACCAATCTCGCCGACATCACCATAAACAAAATTGAAAAATGAACGAGGGAGAGACGAATCGACAATGAATGAGAGACAGTCTCTCTCTCTCTCTCTCTCTCTCTCTCTCTCTCTCTCTCTCTCTCTCTCTCTCTCTCTCTCTCTCTGTAACATTTATGTGCATATTTTGCATACACACACATACGCAAACTCTCTCTCTCTCTCTCTCTCTCTCTCTCTCTCTCTCTCTCTCTCTAATTATATAATATATATATATATATATATATATATATATATATATATATATATATATATATATATATACATACATACATATATATATATATACAGTATATATATATATATATATATATATATATATATATATATATATATATATATATATATATATATTTATATATATATATATATTATATCTATGTGTGGGTGTGAGTGTATAGGTAATACATGTACTATATATATATATATATATATATATATATATATATATATATATATATATATATATATATATATATATATATATATATATATATATATATATATATATATATATATATATATATATATATATATATATATATATATATTTATATATATATATATATATATATATATATATATATATATATATGTATGTATGTATGTATATATATATATATATATATATATATATATATATATATATATATATATATATATATATATATATATATATATATATATATATATATATATATAGTACATATATTACCTATACACTCTGGGCGACACCCGCACATAGATATAACATCCTCTCTCTCTCTCTCTCTCTCTCTCTCTCTCTCTCTCTCTCTCTCTCTCTCTCTCACTTTTACTATATTTTTATATGTACGAGCGAGTGTGTGTGTGTTCGTGTATATAAGTAAGTGAGTAGAAATTCGAAACCTCTTTGTCCTCTGTCTTGATGTTTAATGGATATTGGGTCGCTAGGCCAAGTTGATTTTGTATTTAATCAACTTCTGGAAAGTATAGGATTAGATCAGCGCTCATGTAGGAAAATAAAACATTTTTTCTGCTGGTCTTCTGTTAAATCTCAGTAGAAATATCAACGAATACGGTGGCGTTCTAAAGACTGGATTTTTTGCTTGTTTGTTAAATCTATTAGCATAAGAGTTTTCTGTACAGCGTATGATCAAGGCCGTCTTTCGGTGGTCTCAGTATAATGCTGTATGAGCCACGACCCATGAAACTTTTACCATGGCCCGCTGGTGGCCTATCTTATATCGTTGCCAGAATCAGGATTATGGCTAAATTTAACCTTAAATAAAATAAAAAAAAAAAACTAAGGCTAGAGGGCTGCAATTTGGTATGTGTGATGATTTGAGGATGGATGATCAACATAACAATTTGCAGCCCTCTAGCCTCAGTAGTTTTTAAGATCTAAGGGCGGACAGAAAAAGTGCGGACAGAATAAAGTGCGGACGGACAGACAAAGCCGGCGCAATAGTTTTCTTCTACAGAAACTTAAAATTACTCATCTCTGAGAAGAGCGTATGAGGTTTGACACTGTTTTTTCCTCTGTTTGATTAAATGATCTGTAAGTGTACCGTAGAATTAATAGAAAATGTAAAAAAAATTGTAGACAGGTAGAATTGGTAGAATGGTTGCTATAGGAAAAGGATTTTTCAGACTGATGTTACGGACATGTCGGAAGAATGGAGCGTACTATGTTTGTGAACACCGGATGATTCGAAAGTGTCAGGACGGGAGAGGGGAGGCTAAAGATGCGGGTGAATTTCACAGCGTGCTAAGTGGTGTTAGACGTACTGCTGATGACCATTCTATAGGAATGTATGAATGGGTTAATATAGAATTTTCCTGCTCACGGAAGCAACCTCGAATCCCCTGTAGGTAAGTAGCGCCGTCAGTGCACCTCATGTGCTGCACTGTAGGTACTACTGAAGGGAGTTTGAAGTTCCCCTTCGGTTCATAGCTGCACCCACTTTTTAGCCTTTTAGTTTACTTTCATTCCCACGCCCTCTCTTCAGTCTTGCTGTCCAGCCTCTCTAACTGAAACTTCTTGTGTAAAACTTGTGGTTTCTCCCAGTTTCGCCTCGAGATCCTTGCATTTAATCTCCTTTAGTTTCCGGATCTATTTATCTTGCTGTCTCAAGGACAATTTAATTACTTAATTTTTTTTCCTTTGAGTGATGTTCATTCCAGGCCATATTTGAAAGTAAGAAAATGGTTAGAGGTGAGAAATTCGAGCATCAGTTCTGTACCTTTTCTGCGACTACAACTTTTGTATTTTGAAACGAATGACAATATTCATCTCTTATTTTCACTTTCGCTTGCCAAAATACCTTTCAGTCTCGATTCCTGTCGTGCTATTATTATTATTATTATTATTATTATTATTATTATTATTATTATTATTATTATTATTATTATTAAAAAATACTCATAGTAGCATGAGTCTTGAAATGCAGAAACATATGTACTTATAGTTAAGGATAAATCTTTACAGAAAGCTTTCGGGAATGTGTTCGATTGCCTTTTTCAATCTGCAGATTGAAAAGCTTTCTGTACAGATTTATCTTTAAATATATGTACATATACATAACTGTGGATTTGTTTCTCCATTATTATTATTATTATTATTATTATTATTATTATTATTATTATTATTATTATTATTATTATTATTATTATTATTATTACTTAATTTATATTTTCATATGAATACCTAACAAGTATTCAGAAGTGTTCAGAATACTAACGGTTTATCTTTAGTATCCTTACATATTCACCTACTCGTATACCCATGGAGTATGGGGGTCTTTGATAAATATTTTATCACATCCGAGCTGAAAAGAACTTGTCAGTGTAGCCTGCAGCGAAACTTGCAAAAGATATGTTGGACTGACACAGTCTGATCAAAGGCCTTTGCACAGTATGGTGAAAAAAGATGTCCCAAAACTTTGTAGGAACCCTTCAGTGCCTTGTGTTCTTGTGCTGTGCTACAATTGCTGTATGTTCTTGTGCTGTGCTACAGCTGTTGTATGTTCTTGTGCTGTGCTACAGCTGCTGTATGTTCTTGTGCTGTGCTACAGTTGCTGTATTGCATCTGCAACAAAAGGAAAAACTTTCATCTTATGTCTTGGATTTGTCAAAATGTTATTGAGTTGTCCAGTTTGATAAAAAAAAAATATATGTATCTCTTGGGTATATGTTTTGTTTTTGATATCTTTCTTAATTGTTTTTTGTTACTGGGTTTATTTATTTAAGATCTCAAGGGGATACTTGTAACTATTTAGGCTTCAAAAGCCCCTTGACGAGGTTCTTTCTTTGATTTTTTGGATAACATTCTTTAAACGGCAGCTATAAATGTTTTGTTTTAATATTAGTTTCTGAATATTTCTAGCCTTATTTTTTTAGGGTATAGCTTCCCATTTTTGCTTTGCCGAGTCAAATTTAGTTCATGTAATCAACGATTTTTCCTTCCTCTCCTACTAATTCCACCCCCCTCCCCAATTTAAGGCATTGAAGGTTCTGTTTTGGCGCCCCCTTCAGCCCAGCTTCATTGCCATTCTTCATTTTGGTATTTTGTCACATAGCTGTCTAACTTCTTTAACTCTCTTTTTCAAGGTTCGTGTCTAACTGTCACTTGGGGTTAAAACTTCACCCTTCTTTCTACGACATTATTTTCCTGTTCAGGTTTATTTTCATATTCAGATATGCTTTCCTGTTCAAATTTACTTTCGTATTCAAATTTATTTTCCTGTTCAGATTTATTTTTCTATTCAAATTTATTTTCCTGTTCAAATTTATTTTCCTATTCAAATATATTTTTCTATTCAAATATATTTTTCTATTCAAATTTATTTTCCTGTTCAAATTTACTTTACTATTCAGATTTATTTTCCTATTCAGATTTATTTTCCTATTCAGATTTATTTTCCTATTCAAATTTACTTACCTATTAAAGTTTATTTGCCTATTCAGATTTATTTTCCTATTCAGATTTATTTTCCTATTCAATTTCACTTTCCTGGTCAGATTTATTTTCCTGTCCAGATTGATTTTCCTGTACAAATTTACTTTCATATGCTAATTTATTTTCCTATTCATATTTACTTTCCTATTCAAATATATTTTCCTATTCAGATTTATTTTCTGCATTATTTTTTTTCCCTTATAGTGTCAACACCCTTATTGTATTCAACATTTGAATCTCTTATGTTTTTCCTTATACTGTCAATAGCCTTATATATTAGACATTCGATTCTCTCATGTTTTTCCTTATACTGTCAATAGCCTTATGTATTTGACATTCGAATCTCTTAATGTTTTTCCTTATACTGTCAATAGCCTTACATATTTGACATTCGAATCTCATATGTTTTTCCATTTACTGTCAATAGCATTATATATTTGACATTCGAATCTCTCATGTTTTTCCATATACTTTCAATAGCCTTATATATTTGACATTTGAATCTCTTATGTTTTTCCTTATACTGTCAATAGCCTTACATATTTGACATTCGAATCTCTTATGTTTTTCCTTATACTGTCAACACCCTTATTGTATTTCCTGCGCCATTCACTCTGTTACTATACCTGAATGGTGAGAGCTGACAGTATACTGGGATCAGATACCATTAATTATGACTGACTGCTCTCATATCATGAAACTGGTCTTCTATACCTGCGTGGGACTGTCTTAGTCATTATAGAAAAAAAAAATGCCAGCATTGTCTCTAGATGAAAACGAAGACAGTGCGTTAGGCATTAGGGGAAAAAAAGATGAATGGTGTGTATGAGAAAAAAAAAAAAAACAGTGGCTTATGGGACCGACTTTTTTGGTACGCTACATTACACTGAAAGAAAATAAGAGTGCCTTGTTACTGGAAAAAAAAAAGAAAGCCGAAAGTGGATGTCTGATCTTTTGATCCGATTATCCAAAGTAAGAAGAGGAGGAGGGGGATTTTCTCAAAAAAAAAAAAAAATAATAATAATAATGATAATAAAAACCCTTGATAGTGATAACGACAGTTATGACACCGTCTTTGGTGATACCCTTTCTCGTCGGTTGTCCGTATGTATGCGTATGTGTACGCCTACATATGTACGCATATGCTGCGATATGTGGATAAGTGGAATGTTCTTAAAGTTGTTTATTTGCTGCGGCAGATTCTTATCTCTCAGGAGATGCAGAATATTGAAAATTAGCCTGAAAATATGACGATAAACCTTTTTTTATAGATCGACAGTCTTTAGGGTTGCTGAAGAGCAATAAACACCAGGTATTTGATGTTTTGAGAGAGAGAGAGAGAGAGAGAGAGAGAGAGAGAGAGAGAGAGAGAGAGAGAGAGAGTGTTATATCTTCGAAAAACTTTCCCTTTTGGTTTAATATTACGAAAATTTATAAGGATCTGATAACCCAAAATTTCGTTCAAAAACGTAATTACAAGATTAAAGAAGTAAGAAATGCGCCAAAGTTTCGTCGGCGCAATCGAGTTTTCTGTACAGCGTATAATCAAGGCTACCGAAAATAGATCTATCTTTCGGTGGTCTCAGTATAATGCTGTATGAGCCGTGGCCTATGAAACTTTAACCACGTCCCGGTGGTGGCCTATCCTATAGCGTTGCCAGGAGCACGATTATGACTAAATTTAACCTTAAATAAAATGAAAACTACTGAGGCTAGAGGGCTGCAAGTTGGTATGTCTGATGATTGGAGGGTGGGTGATCAACATACCAATTTGCAGCCCTCTGGCCTGAGTAGTTTTTTTAAGATCTGAAGGCGAACGGACAGAAAAGCCGGCACAATAGTTTTGTTTTACAGAGAACTAAAACTTGGTGATCATTTCCTTTCCAGGAAAAACTTAAAGTTATCTATTTGAATAACTCAGAATAACATTAACAACGACCCCCTCCAAAGAAAGAAAAAAAAAACGAATTTCAGAATTTCCAACAATGCTCATTTTTCCCTTTTTCCGTCAATCATTTGGGTAATGATGACGTTCTTAGGTCGAAGGTTCTTAAGGGTTTTCACTAACAAGTGTTGATGTTGCGATCATTGTTTATGTCTTATGTCCCTTCAGTGAGTAAAATTTCTAAGCCAGTTAACTTTCAGCTTGGTGGAGAGAGAGAGAGAGAGAGAGAGAGAGAGAGAGAGAGAGAGAGAGAGAGAGAGAGAGATACCCATTATCTTAGAAGCCACTTTGAAATCTAGGACAAAATTGAACCGAATTTGAGTTAATTCCATATGGACCAAAAAGTGATCAATCAAAATTGGATTCTGAACATTCTCTCTCTCTCTCTCTCTCTCTCTCTCTCTCTCTCTCTCTCTCATGAGTACTATAGTTTCCAATTTTTGGCACACTTTTTGTATGAAATGTCTAAATATACCTGCATGGGAAACTTGAACCGAGCTGCAACCATTGTGCTCAGCGTAGTGGGTACAAGCATATTTTTGTCAGTTTTCTGTGATAATTTAATGTGAAATCCTCTCGGTTACTCGTCGGCTGGAATCGTCCATTGTACTCATCTCTTGTGTGATATTTTCACCTATTAACCCTTAATGGACGGGCATGATCTTATGAGAATCTATAACAGGGTTTGAGTGATGGACGGGATAACTCATACGAGTATTAATATTACACACGATACGATTTGGATGAAATTAGCTGGAAAGATGTTCATATCACTTCAATGGTCCATAAATGACTTGTGGCAACTGTAGTAGCTCAGAGGGGGATCAGTGTGACTTGGGACTTGATTGGGGAATGCTGTTTTTCCACCACACATCATTAAGGATCCATTCTTGCTTATCCTTAGGTTTTCAAGAAACAAGGAGTGCTGGTCCGCTGGTATTATAGTGTTTAGTGTCGTGGTATGCCACTCAGATGTCGCGGGTTCGCGTCTCCCCCAGGGCAATGAAAAATCACTGGCTCTGTATCATGTGATCTGTTACTGCTGCAGTGTAGTGTGGGGTCTGCGGTGGGTAGTTGACACCAACATTCCTTGGAAGATTGAATTTCAAGTCAGTGGTCCCTGTATGCTTGTTCCATGTGAATAGGTTTCATCTACTGAAATAATAATAATAATAATAATAATAATAATAATAATAATAATAATAATAATAATAATAATAATAATAATAATAATAATATCCTTAAAGAATTTTTTGCGTATTGTGCTTACAGTAAAATTCTGTAAAAGGTTTTAGATTGCTTCCGAGAAAACTTGAAAAACCCACACACTGTGCATTAGATGTCAGTAGCCATTTCTTCATTCTGACCACGTTACGAAATCAGCCAATTTCTGAAGCCAGAGGGTAGATCATGAACCTCCTGTCCTTGGCTTGACAGATCTTTAATGATGCATTCTACAAATGGAGGAAACCAGGTCTTACTCGTATGTCATCTTTAGTGTTCATTCTTGTTAAAGTCTGATTTTACCTCATTTATTGCAGATTTGAGCACCTGTGGCGTAGACGCTTGTTTTTGCGACATTTATTCAATGTTTTCATACCGGAGATTTGACAAAGGACGGCTTCAGGGAGTGACATTTCATCATCCCATTTCTCCATTTTTTCCTCCTTGCAAAGAACTGGAAATTCCTTTGACTCTGTATGTTTCTGTTCGTCCGCAGATCTGATTGAAATGAAGCATTCTTTCATTCCAGCAAGTTATTTATTTCATTGCGAGTTCACATGTGCTGTATAAAGTAAAAGATGTGGGTTTTACATTTTCCTACGCTTGTTAGAATTTTACCCCTTTTTCTTTCTTGTCTATATTTTTGAAGAAAAGGGGTTATTGGTCATTCTAGATTTCAGTTACAGTCTTGAGGTTTGCACGAGATGTGCCCCGTAGGGGGATAGTGCCATCAGTGCACCTCATGCGGTGCACTGTAGACATTACTTAAGGTTCTTTGCAGCAGCGTCCCTTCGGCCCCTAGTTGCAGCCCCTTTCATTCCTTTTACTGTACCTCGATTCACATTTTCTTTCTTCCATCTTAATTTCCACCCTCTCCTAACAATGATTTATAGAGCAACCGCGAGGCTTTCCTTCTGTTACACCTTTCAAACCTTTTTACTGTTGGTTTCCGTTTCAGCGCTGAATGACCTCATAGGTCCCAGCGCTTGGCGTTTGGCCTAAATTCTATATTCTATTCTGTTCTTTTCACGAGATGTGGAAATACATGAAGTTGGTCAGGACCTCAGTTCTGTTTACGAAAACACGTCTGACAGAAGCTGAACGACTTCAAACAAGAGTCATAATGTGATACTTGAAGGTGCCAAATGTTTTCATGCTCTTCTTTTAACCTCTTTTTAGAGATGTTTTTGTTTTTGTAAACTTAAACAACATTCAGAGTTACCGTGACGCTACGAACGGGAGAAAAAGTTTCAAAGAAAGACCCTGTGTGATTCTGTTCCTCCTACTTCTTATTAGTGCAGAGTAGATAGGATAGCATAATGAGGTTACGTTTTGCAATTTTTCAAGTATCAGATATTCATGCCAACCTAATTATAACCGCAAGGTTTTATGGTGCTGGGACAGTGCCTCGTAATCTGTCAAAGCTTTGTATTGCAAATCAGATTTGTTGGTTTAAATCCAGCTGGAGTAGGTTTTCAAAGTATTTGTATCTCATGCAAAGGGCACCGGCTGACAGGTCAAGGATATTATAAAATATTATCTGTTTTGAAGGGCTGTGACGTTCCATGTATGCTAGCCTGCCTTCGTTAAACACAGCTGATTACAGGATGTTATACATAGTATGTAGCCTATGTGTGTGTGTGTGTGCGTGTATGTATATATATATATATATATATATATATATATATATATATATATATATATATATATATATATATATATATATATATATATATATATATATATATATATATATATATATATATATATATATATATATATATATATATATATATATATATATATATATATATGTATATATATGTATATATATATATATATATATATATATATATATATATATATATATATATATATATATATATATATATACATATATATATATATATATATATATATATATATATATATATATATATATATATATATATATATATATACATATATTTATATATACATATTTATGTATATATATATATATATATATATATATATGTGTGTGTGTGTGTGTGTGTGTGTATGTGTCTAATATGCCATTTCCTATAAATGAGAAAACCTAAGCAATGGTGAGGGGGTCTCGAACGTATAAAATTCGTTCTAGACTGGAGTCTTAGAGTCCTGCATATCGAGCTCGGCTTGTGCACCAAAAGACATGAATGTTTCTTGTTTGAAAGATATTTCTGTTTTAATATATATGAAAAATTATCGTAGCTCTTACTGGGCAGCACATCCAAAGCCAATAGTGACCTAAAAGATGTTGCTAGGAGCATGGCGGGTATGTGAAAGACCTCAAAGCTATAATTTCAGTTGTCTGGGCATTCTATCCAGTTTGCCCTCCATAATGGCCAGAATTCAGGAGGTCGAGGCTTAAACTTTTGCTTCTCAGCTAATACGTTGGTATTGTCCCATTGGGTAGGGTAGAGGATTGGCATTTAAGAGTCATTTACTGCTGGTATTGTGGGAGAAATGAATCTCATCAGTTGTTATTTTTTTCAACAGTTATGATGGAAGTTGCTGAGGCAAAAAGCTCGTCACTGGCGAAAATGGCCCCTTGTACCCATCCAAATCCAACCGCTCTAGCTCTGAACTAGTGTGGAAAGTTTTTGAAGACGAGGGCAAAAACAAAGACAAAAAAATTATAGACATTTCTGGTGCATTGCAGTGAGTTCATATGACAACATCCCAACTTTGAAACTAGAGCAGGGTAATTCTGTGATATATCCAAGGTGCACAGAGTAGTGGTATAGTGTCAGTCAGAAAACTAATCAATTCCTATCAGGTGAAATGAAATTATCATCAAAGGTACAGACACCTTCTGGAAGTGGTAAATGGTGGGTATTAAGGCTTACGGACACCTTGTGAAATTAGTAAATGGTGTGTATTAAGGTTTACTGTAAGAGCCATACCTTTCCAGTAGGAACGATCATTCAGAATCAAAATTACGTTATCCCTAAATCTGGCTCAGATTGGCTTTCCATTAGTTCTTGGATCTTACACTTGATGTAATCTAGTATTTGGCATTCAGATGACAAGAATAGACAGCAGTTGCAAAATTAACATTCCTAAATCGTTCTTTGCCCTTTTCATTCCGACGAGGCTGGTGTTAATGAGGCGGGTATTTCTGTCCAGTCGGAGCTTTGATTCAGATTCTGCCGTTGTCTTTCCAAGTTCAGGACTTAATCTTCCAGGCTTCCGCAATGCTGGTTTTTCTCTCCTGCGCGTCGCACAGTGGCGGCGCCCACTTGGAATACAACGACGACAGTAAAACAAATGCATTTGAGCGAGGCCAAATGAGAATTCCAACATTGCTCATTCCTTGATTTAGCATTCGAATTGGCAGGAGCGGCCGGCTGGAGTTTCCAGTCGGAATTGGAGTCGCGCTTATTGGCCGGTATTCCACATGAAAATGGGATCGGGATCGCGATGTTTAATAAACATCCATTAACCCCGTTAATTCCTCCTCCTCCTCCTCCTCCCCCTCCTCCTCCTCCTCCGTGGATGCGGTGGTGGTGGTGGTGTTTGCGAAGCGGCAGCTGGACTTGTAATTTTGTCCATTGCTTAATGCCGTCATTAAAGCAGAAGAAGCTGACTTGGTTTAAAGTAAGTGTGGCTTCATTGGACCGTTGGTTACCTGGAATTCCAGCTGTATTCACGAATAATACATTGAGAGGAAGTTAGTGTTGAAGGTGTGACCGGTGATAGTGACGAAAAGTTTGTGAGAAATGCTGCCGAAAAATACAAAAAGCTGAATGACGGAAGTACTTCCTCAAGTAACTTGTTTCCGTGACACGAGATTGTTAAAAGTCTTCCATAAAATTTCAGATGCATTTATAATAGTTGAGTGAAGTAAGAACAAGATGAATTCTGTAAACAAAATTAATGTTAGAGACCTGGAGAGCATCAGTGGTGGAAGGCCTTCTAACTCCGGAAAATATAGACCAGCTGGTCGCGTTTTAGACAGGATAATATAGACAGCAACAGCGAAGCGAACTGAAATAATCGCTGCATTAGTTTTAGTTTTCTGTAAAAGAAAACTATTGTGCCGGCTTTGTCTGTCCGTCCGCACTTTTTTCTATCCGACCTCAGATCTTAAAAACTACTGTGGCTAGAGAGCTGCAAATGGGTATGTTGATCATCCACCCTCCAATCATCAAACATGACAAATTGCAGCCGTCTAGCCTCAGTAGTTTTCATTTTATTTAAGATTAAAGTTAGCCATAATCGTGCTAGGCAACGATATAGGATAGGCCACCACCGGGTCGAGGTTAAAGTTTCACGGGCCGCGGCTCATACAGCATTATACCGAGACCACCGAAAGATAGATCTGCTTTCGATGGCCTTGATTATACGCTGTAGCGGCTGTACAGAAAACTCGATTGCGCCGAAGAAACTTCTGCGCATTTTTACTTGTTTACAGTACGAAAGGAAACATGACAGCCGTTTAGTCTGTCGAGTGGGATTATTTAAAATGGGATCCGCATTTCGAAATTTAGAATACATCAACAACGCTTAAACCATTTATTAAAAACGTTTCCTCGCCTTCTGGGTGAAATTACGTACATTAAATATAGGCCATTACATAACGGTTTTAAAATATTAGCCCTTTTGCGTGACAGTTGCAACTGCACAGTTGTAGAGATGTTTCTGATTTTTCTGCGTTTGTCTGTGTTTAGTAACATGTACAGATGGATTGTGTATACATTTCTTTATGAACGGATAAATATCAATATCTAATGTGTATGTTTTATATGGAAACAATCTCGAGTTCATTGTAGGACCTGGAGCTGGAGAGAAATAGATTTTGCATAAAGACTTTTTTTTTTTTTGCCACGAATGTTTTTTTTTTTATAGAAACTGGAAGAAGTTGCATTTTCATCATGACGCCAGATTTGAAAGAAATCGCGAGCTTCCACCGTCCACATAAGTTGATGATATTTGACTTAGAATTTCAAGACTTATGCTCCCGCACGCAGGGCATGCAAAGTGTCAGACATGTTCTGTCCCCCTTCACTTCTCACTCAAAATAAGGTAAAAAATAAATCGACATAAGATTTACACGAGCAAAATCGCACTTTCATCTCATATTCTTTAAAATAAGAAAGGTCTTGACTTTTAAGGAAGAAAAAAATTTGAACACTCACGCACAAATACTAATTAGCAATCGGGCACCGAAATGTGTATAATTAATACTTCTGAAAAATGTGGAAAGTTTAATATACTTTTTATTTTTTTACAGAAAGATAACACGAACTGAGATTGAATAAAATCAATGCCGTTCTGGTAAGAAAAGTTTTTCTTTAAAAGAGCAAAAAAAAAAAAAAAAAAGAAGTTGGCAGGCTACTCGTCTTCCTTTGAGAAATAATAGCAATAACGCGAACTCTTTGTGTGTGTATGTGTGTGTGTGCGTCTTTGACAAGAGCATATATCACACTGCATTAAAGCTGCATTCAGCTGTGTTGACAGAGGGCGGCTGGTTGCCTTGCTTTGAAAAAGCGTGAGGCAGAAGTTAGCGATGCTTATGTAGCACCATGAGGGGAAGGGGTGGGGTGGAGGCGAGGGAGGGAGGGGAGATGAGGGAGAAACTGCTTTGGAACGGATAGGGACGGGGATGGATGGGAGGGGGGGGGAAGGAGGAAGGGGGAGGGGGCGGAGGGAGGGAGGGGAGATGAGGGAGAAACTGCTTTGGAACGGATGGGGACGGGGATGGATGGGAGGGGGGGAAGGAGGAAGGGGGAGGGGGTGGAGGGAGGGAGGGGAGATGAGGGAGAAACTGCTTTGGAACGGATGGGGACGGGGATGGATGGGAGGGGGGAAGGAGGAAGGGGAAGGGGGGTGGGGGTGGCCTCCCCCATGGGCGTCATCAGGAATGCAATAACATTCAAATACGGTATTCAGTGATGTTTATGAATGAGGACGTGCTGGAGATGTTGGAGATAATCAGGAGCCACTGGGGGGGGGGGGGGTTAAAGGGGGGGGGGGGTACGGAGCAGTGCCTGGTGTAAATCGCGAAAAGTATTCACCAGAAAGAATACGTCGACTAGCACAGCCTTTTTGTAGCTCCCTTTGCACTCTAAACTGGCTATTTCTTGCATTTTTTTTTAAGAAATGGCAGTGGATTGGGTTAGACACTCGAATACAGAAGCAGAGGAATCTGATTTATGATTTTGTGAAATTTAGGCTGTCAAGACAAGCGTTTAGGGCACTAAGACGGTGAAAAGAGGGAGTTGGAGGAGTTGGATAACGAGATAAAGAGATCAAAAATTAGGTGAAGTACAAGGATCTGAAGGTGTAACTAGGAGAAAACTTCAGAGTCGCACCGAGGAGTAAAAGTTAAAGAGGCTGGACAGTAAGGTTCAAGAAAGAAAGCAGGAATGGAGGCGAAGTAAAATGATAAAACAGTACAACCTCACTACGGGGCTGGTATGAAAGGAATAGCCACGTGTTCCAAAATAGGAACTAGGTGCTGCAAGAGACAAGGTGAAGTCTTGAAATAACATCTTGACAAAAGGATAAATCTATGGTGCATCACTATATTGTGACTGGAAATAATGATTAAAAAAGCCACAATAATGTAAATGAAAGGCTGTATTTCAACTAAAGAGGACCGTTGTGCAAACGGTCGAAAGCTCCCCCTGTTTTTTAAACCCCCCAATTTTTGCAATTTGAAAAAATACAGTCTTTCATTTACATTAATGTGGCTTTTTACACAGAAGAATAAATGCATTGTTCAGTTCGAAAAGATTTGCATTTTAAAAATACTGTTGTAATTGTAGTCATTGGTAAGAATAAATCGTGGTTAGGCTACAGATTCCCAAAAAACATTAATGACAATAAGATCTTTTATGTCGTTTGTAAGGTGACGACTGAAAGAGAGAGAGAGAGAGAGAGAGAGAGAGAGAGAGAGAGAGAGAGAGAGAGAGAGAGAGAGAAGAGAAGAAAAGAACGATTCCTAAAGGCATCGGAATGTTTCATATTAGTTATTGTATTGCTACTGATAATTTTTTTTAATAACATTAGTTTTCTCATGTTGAACCTTTATTTAAAGCAATAACTAATTTTTTTTCCCAGAGATTTTCTAGTGATGGTCAGTGTCGAGCTATAATTAATTTTTTACTGAGATATCCTGTGTATGATTTGCGTTTGACCACAGACAGTCCTCTATAAGAGTTTCTTAGTTTTGTTTTGAATCCATATTTAGGTCTTACAGTCTTAAATATAAAGAAAATTATAGACACTTAATCTGGCTCTAGTGTTTGTAAAAGGTGCAAAGCTTTTTTTGCATTGCTTCGTAACAGTTAATTTTTCGATTATGTTTTCTCTCGCTTTTGTGAAGAGGAACATCATTATAATCGATATGCAAGTATGCTACATTTCCTGTCAAATTATTTAACACAGTTCTTTAAGCCTTAGTGATATAAATCTCTCTGCGATCCTGTTCTTGCAGGAAGCAATTTCATCTGGGAGAGTGCAAGAAATGTATTTTACCCATTTCTCGCTCATCTGTCAGCTGGTGTCCTGACACGGCATATTTTGGTCATTATAGAAAAATTTTGAATATTATTCTCTTGTGATTTATCAGGATGCATTTATTATATCAATAATAATATTCTTTGGAAGCTTGAATTTCAAGTCAATGGCCCCTGTAGGCTTGTTTCATAAGTACAGGGGTTCATTTTCAGAATAATAATAATAATAATAATAATAATAATAATAATAATAATAATAATAATAATAATAATAATAATAATAATATCTTTTATTTCCGCTCAGTTTGTGTAGTTATACCTCATGAAAAGACAGTTGATTACGACAGAGCCCAGTTCCTTCATTGTGTTTCTGTCTCGGCAATTCTTTTTAGTGTAGAGACCGAGACGGACTTGCATTGCCAACACAGGATAAACTTTGAGGGAAACAAAAGGCTTCAGATGCGACATATCAACCACTCTGCAAACAGTCCATCCGGAGTGCCATTTGAATAGAATAGCATAGAATATAGGGTTTAGGCCAAAGGCCAAGCGCTGGGGCCTATGAGGTCACTCAGCGCTGAAATGGAAATTGACAGTATAAAGGTTTGAAAGGTGTAACAGGAGGAAAGCCTCGCAGTTGCACTGTAAATCAGTCGTTAGGAGAGGGTGGAAAGGAAGATGGAAGAGAGAGAATATGAACGGAGGTACAGGAAAAGGAAGGAAAGGGGTTGCAGTTAGGGGTCGATGGGTCGCTGCAAAGAACCTAAAGTATTGCCTATAGTACGCCGCATGAGTTGCACTGACGGCACTACCCTCCTACGGGGGTGCGGTTGCCATTTGAACTGCACAGTCGTCTTGTATTAATTATCATCATCTTTTTATTAAACCAGTCAAAAAAAACTGCTGGTAATTTATACCTTCACTTTTACCTGGTAGTGGTATGTCTCACCGACCTTTGTGGCATTCAGGCATTTAATTCCGAGAGTGTATTGCAATAGCCAAAGACACAGAATTTAGTATCTCCACGGGACTCATCTTGGAACGTGCCTTTTTTTTTTTTTTTAGGACAGACAAATAAACGATATAATATGAGAGGTATACCGGATGTTTACGATAGAATTAAGATGAAGCTACGCAAAGCAATCTGCTACAGCATCTTCATTCAATAATAACGAAGATAAAGGGATGTTTGTGGCAGAGACTCACGAAACAGATAGTCATTGTTTCCTGTTCGCTAATTGCGTCGAGACCATTTTCAAGGCAGTAAAAGGACTGAAGTAAATGCGCAAAGACCTGCTGTTCAGTAAAAACACAAGCGTGGCTATCGTACCGAGGCACGAAGTTTTCCCAAGTTTTGGAAAATAAGTTTGCTATATGTTGGTTTCGATGTTGTAAATATGGACGAGCACCGAGGTACCGAGCACCGAGGTACCGAGAGCACCACTGGGGAGTTCCCAAGTACTTAGCCCGCTAAAAGGTTTTCGAAATGCAACTCCCAAGGGAGAATTGTGGCTCTGCTAATGGGCCACAAGGCACTTCCAGATGCTCTAGCGCCCCCTTTTGAGTGAAATAGGGTTTTATTCTAAATAACAGCTGGTCTGCTGGTATGGTGGTTAGTGTCGGGTATGCCACTCAGATGTCGCAGGGTCGCTTCTCCCCCAGGGCGATGAAAACTCGAATTTCAAGTCATTGGCCCCTATGTGCTTGTTCCATGTGAGTAAGTTCCATCTATAGAAATAATAATAATAATAATAATAATAATAATAATAATAATAATAATAATAATAATAACATCTATCACGCATATTCGTACACACCGCCGAATGTACCAGCGGGGAACTGTCCTCCGTAGCTTGGCGGTCCTCTAAAAGAGCGGGTATTTTGAATACATTGTGAAATCATTCAAAGTAAAACGATCGGAATATCATGCATCCAACTCATGTTTGTCTGAGGTAACGATAGAACCGGATGTAGATAGTTTTTACACTCTGGAATAGCAAAGGCTCTTGATATTCATTAACTAAGTGGGATTTTTAAGGTGTTTTTTTTTTTCGCCGAATTCCATCTTAAAGCTGCATTCACTTGCGTATAAAACTCCCTTTTATCCAAAAGCAAAATATTTGCCTGAAAATATCTACGTAATATGAATCAAAATATTCGACGACGCTTTTTATAGAGGGCCTTCGCTTATAGAATTTAGATACATTTTTGTAAAAAGCTGCACCTTCAATGGACTTCAAAGGGAGCCTCCCTGATGATTTCCGCTCTGGTGTCGTGGATGAATAAAAGTCTGACGTATGCAGCCCCACATGTGAAAGAAAATCCTCAAATCAATCAGATTCTGAGTGCTAGTTTGTGTGTGTGTTTTTGCTTTTTGTTTGCTTGTTTGTGTGTATGTGTGTGTGTTTGTGCGTCCGCAGGTGTTTTCACACGTATACGCGGACCTAGGCTTTCGGGTATTTTATTTAAATTCATCATCATTAAACGCCGTATTTATGTATGCTTATTTCGTGCAGAGGAAATAAACAAGATATTTCAGAGGCTGAAATCCTTCATTTCCAACTTTCGATTTTCATTCCAGAAATCTTACCAAAGCCATGATTTTACACATTCAGTAGGTGAAGTTCTGTATTCCATAGAGGAAAAGGTTTGTTTTTCTTTGTAACTGATTACACGTGTGAAAAAAATAGCAGAAAGATCATGGGATGTCGCAATATTCATGAAGAACGATCCTAATGATAAGTACAGTTAGTTGTTTTAGTTATTGTAAAAGTTCATTTTTTTTTTATTCATTCTTTTAGTAATTTCATAAACACATCCATCGGACAGTCTTTCTCCATTGACAAACAAATTGTTACATATCTCTCGAAATGAAAGCGAGCTGAAGTGTGATCACTATTAATGTAACATTTTAACTACTAGATTATCAATCTCATTTTTAGGTTTATGTAAAAGAAAACTATTGTGCCGGCTTTGTCCATCCGTCCGCACTTCTTTTCTGTCCGCACTATTTCTATCCACCCTCAGATCTTAAAATCTACTTAGGCCAGAGGGCTGCAAATTGTTTATGTTGATCATCCACCCTCCAATCATGAAACATACCAAACAGCAGCCCTCTAGCCTTAGTAGTTTTTATTTTATTTACGGTCAAAGTTAGCCATAATCGTGCTTCTGGCAGCGATATAGGATATGCCACCACCGGGCGGTGGTTAAAGTTTCACGGGCCGCGACTCACACAGCATTATTCCGAGACCACCGAAAGATAGATCTATTTAAGGTGACCTTGATGATACGCTGTACAGAAAACTCGACTGCGCCGAAGAAACTTCGGCGCCTTTTTTAAACTTGTTATTATTGCTTCACAGAGAACTGGAAATGTGTGAGGTGATGATGTAATCGCGCTTGAATGGCGACGCCGTTGTTTCTGAATGCTGGAACGAGTCAAGTACAGTAATGGCCGGTTAAATGAGCCACTGTGTGCGCTTGAGATTAATAATGGAAACCTTCAGGCTGCTCATAGCTCGGCTCCCTGGTCTTGGCGTGTGTTGTGACCCGCTTCCGGACTCATGAAGGGAATCTGCAATGTTGTAATATACAGGTGAAGTTGTCGGCTGTTGAATGGGCTTCTCGTTACTCAGGTCACTTTGATTTAGCAGTTGGAGGATAACGTGATGTTATTGTTCTTTTTTTTCTAGAGTCACCCCTGTTGTAAGGATTGGCACACTTGCTGTCACACACGTACACGTAAATAAATATGAAATATATGTATATGTATGTATGTATGTATATATATAAATATATATTCATATTTATTTGTGATATATATATATATATATATATATATATATATATATATATATATATATGTATGTATATATATGTATATGTATATTCATATCTATTTGTGTGTGAGTGTGCCAATCATTTCAACAGCAGTGACTCTAGTAAAAATAACACAGCATTATCCTTCAGCTGCTGATTCAAAGCCATCTAACTAAAGTGAAATCCACTGAACAGTCGACACCTGCACCTGCATCACAACATCACAGATTCCCTTCCTGAGTCCAGGAACAGATTCCCAAGCTATGAAATTCGACTTTTCTCTGTGATTATGCTGATATTTCGTTTTGAGTGGCACAGAGGCACTGCTGTTCATCACCGGAATGGTAGAGTGCAATTCCACTTTTACGGACATGTTTCATCTCCATTATTTTTCCGGGGCATCCAGTTTTTTGGTATACGAAATTGTCTTTTGCTAGGTTTTAATATTCGCCACATTCAGATAACAGAATAGCCTATGAATGAGCATTTTTTTTTCCTCTGTAAAGCATTCGTGCGTGCAGTCGTAAGTTACAGTCGTTCAAGCACTTACTTGAACTTAATCCCATGTAATAGCATTCAAATGAAGGTTATTTTTGGCAGTGGCTTGCATACTTAAGCGTTTAGTACCTAATAAAGATGCCAGGCTAGCAGACGCGGCGGCAGTGGCCCACAGGACTCTCCCCCCCACTCTCCCCTCCCACCAATATCACTCCCGTATCCCACCCCACACCCCCGCCCCGCCCTCTTTCGTAGTGGAAGGGTTCTTTGTTGTTTTGGCTCTCTTCTTCCTGCGTACTTTCAGTTTCACCTTCGTTTCTTGTAAGCGGTCAATAATTACGCTTGCGCATGAAATTCGTACAAAGGAATAATTACTCGCTTGTTATTTTCTTTTGGAAAGACTAAAATAAATTGTAGGATTAACACTGCGATTCGTTGATTCAAGTCATCACATTCTTCTGTTTTTTTTTTTTTTTTTTTTGTTTTGTTTTTGCATATTTTGATTTATTTTGGTCAGTCGCCAAGACTGTTTTTGATTATAAACCACGTATTAATTTTAAGACGTTTTTTTTATTCATATCATGTTACTTGAATGTTGGTAGCCGTTGATATTCCCAGCAAATAACGCAAGAGAGAGAGAGAGAGAGAGAGAGAGAGAGAGAGAGAGAAGGTTGATGAGAAATTCAGCATTGCTTATTCCTCGATTTAACATTCAGATTGGCAGAAACGCCAATTCCCATTCCTCGTCTCTACTCAAACTTACCTTTCGGGATTTCAGGTGGAAAAAGGGAACAGGGTCGTTGTCTCTCATTGACAGTCACTTGACATAACTAGAAATATTTTTGTTTCCTTTTACTGTTTTTTATTCTTATCTGCTGTAACTGAGTAAGCCCCGTTGATTGATGGTAACGTATTCCCATCCCCCCGCGTCGCCCCTTCTCTCTCTCTCTCTCTCTCTCTCTCTCTTTCTCTCTCTCTCTCTCTCTCTCTCTCTCTCTCTCTCTCTCTCTCTCTCTCTTTAAAGGTAATTTTTTCAAGGAAGCTTTCTTTTTTACATGGGTGGGGGGTTGGGGGCGGTGGCCGGTGGTTGGTTGTGAGGATAGGTACCAGGGAATGCTTATATTTAATATTGTTCGTTTAAACTTTTATTTGACTGTTATCAATTCGTTCTTTTACATCATGCAATTTTATTTGTTTATTAGAGTTGATTCTCATAAAGAGAATCAGGTCTAATACAAACACTAGTCTGTCAGTCTGTCATTTGCCCACTCCATTGCATACACCTAGACTCAAAGATTTAGTGTCTCAGCGTAGTATTTGTGGAATTTAACTGAACTGTTAGATTTACAGAAGTATTTTCTAAGCGCAGCAAATTCTGACTTTTATATATTACAAATTCCAGTGGCAAGATAAGTCTTCGAACAGGTCGTGAGTTAACGATATATATTGAAATGGGAAAATGTTTAGGTCTTGTGGGTGTGTGTTATTTTCACCGTGACGCATTAACAGCGTCAACATCAGAATCACTTTCATCAAATAGCTTCAACATCAGAATCACTTTCATCAAACACAGCTTCAACATCAGAATCATTTTCATCAAACACAGCTTCAACATCAGAGTCGCTTTTACCAAACACAGCTTCAGCATCAGAATCACTTTCATCAAACGCAGTTTCAACATCAGAATCACTTTCACCAAACACAGCTTCAGCATCAGAATCACTTTCTTCAAACAAAGCTTCAACATCAGAATCACTTTCACCAAACACAGCTTCGACATCAGAATCACTTTCTTCAAACAAAGCTTCAAAATCAGAATCACTTTCACCAAACACAGCTTCTACATCAGAATCACTTCCATCAGACACAGCTTCAACATCAGAATCACTTCCATCAGACACAGCTTCAACATCAGAATCACTTTCATCAAACACAGCTCCAACATCAGAATCACTTGCTTCTAAGGGGTCAGTTTTTCATTTTAAGATTTTTACTCAGTAATTTGTCAACATTTCCCATTTCCCACACTTACCCACCTCTTCTACTTCCGACATATACACCCACACAACTATCTAGTTTTCCTCATCAACATTTCCCACACCACTTGCCGGACCTGCAAATGCAAAAGGTGAAATTTTATCTGCACTGACACAGTCAGGGTCATGAAGCCATGTTTTCAGCAACAGCTGTTATATGCAAAAATCTCGTTTGTCAACTCTTCACTGTGCAGTGCCTTATTTAGCTGATTTAGGTATTTGTTAAGCCGTTTTTTAAGACCTTTACAATTTTACCAATGATCCCACATCCATAGGAGCTTAGCAACCTCTCGAATTCACCTTGTATTGGGTGTATCGACTTCTGTCTGGTGCAGTTTATACTACTGACCTCATTCAAAAAGTCATTTAAGAGTCTTTCATCACATTTGAACTTGATGCATGTCCAGAATGCCTATACTTCTGAGTAGAAACGTTATCACGAAAATAACCTTCTGAATTTCAGGGTTACATTTCAGAATGCAGGAGATTTCTTAAAGAACACGCCCATCTACTCTTTACTGTCCAAGAAGTTATTTTTTCAGTTCGTGTCTCTTTGTGTGTTGTCAATAATAAATGATTAGGTTTCAGAACGGGTCCAAACCTGGATATAGTGTCCACTAATGATTGTTCGGAAAGAAGTAAGATATTTCTACTGTTCCCCGTGTCAATATGGTTCAACAGCTGACTGCTAGACTTCTGTTTCGCCAATTGGTCAGTTAGTCAGTTTCGCTGTGAAATTGGTCGGTTAGTCAGTGGTGTCAGTATCTTCACCATACATGCACACACCACACCAAATTCCTTGTCTCTCTATGGAAGAATGCCGGCTTCTTACGCATTCAAACGCTGCGCAATTTTGCTACAAAAATGTATGTATCTGCAATATAGGTTACACTGCTGAAGAAGATTTTGGTGCAATAATGATAATTTCTAAACAAATTTTGGAAGTCTGGGACTACTTCTTACAACACCTACAGTAATCAAAGTATAAAGAAAAGATAAAGATTATCCGATTAACTTAATCTTCGGCATTGTTATACCTTCATTCACGAATTGAAGAGATGAAGAATACAAGTGAGGATTTTTTAGCTGTGATTTTTTTATCATAGTTTTTTCTTTTTTTAATCTACCCCAGGCAGAGGTGGGCCGGGGGGGTGGGGGGCGGGGGGGCCGGATTGGGAGGGGTGGCAGCTTTTGATGTAGTAGTAGAAGTTGGGTATTGGCTGGGGATGGAAGGAGGCGGGGGATCCCGGGAACCCATATCGGGGCGGAAGCTTTTGGGCCCTCCATGGGCGTCATCAGGAATGCAATAACATTCAAATACGGTATTCAGTGATGTTTATGAATGAGGAAGTGTTGGAGATAATCGGGAATCAGTCTGGAGGCGAAGGGAGGGAATGGAGTGCCGGGTGGCGAATCAATTTCATGTGAACATATTCGACCCGAAGAATGCATTGATGAGGAAGATAACAATGCTTTGTGAATCTCTCTCTCTCTCTCTCTCTCTCTCTCTCTTTTCAAATTTGCCTTTACATATGGGAATATATGAGGATATTAGCGTAGAATTTACTGAGTCTGTTGGTATGGTCGTACAAAAGTATATATATATTTTTTAAATCACGATTACCTGCATTAGATGGATTACTAAAGGTTTAGGCATGTTTGTTGATAAGAATGATTTTACTGGTAATATTGTCCAGTTGGTCGTTCTTGACCTCTTGTCAGCAGTCCTTATATATGTATATATATATATATATATATATACTGTATATATATATATATATTATATATATATATATTATATATATATATATATATATATACATACACACATACATACATATACATATATATATATATACATACACACATACATACATATACATATATATATATATATATATACATATATATATATATATATACACACACATACATACATAATATACAACATGGCCCTAAAATTAAGGCATTGAAATAATTACTGTATTAGATTCACCAAATGGCCTATTATCATTTTTTAACTTCGTTTATGAAGGCTGTAAGGGTTACCCAAAACCTTTATGAAACTGCCCACAACAATAAAGGACTGAGTCGAGAAAGAGATTAAGGGAAGAAGAATAGGTAATAAGCAAAGAGTTAGACGAGGTTTTGAAGGAGTGTGGGAAAAAGCAATTAAAGAGAACATACCAGGCATGGAATGCCGCAGTTGGTTGGTGAAAGAAAATAGATACTGTACTAAATGAAAGTAGATACTGTAGTAAAAGAAAGTAGATACTGTATAAATGAAAGTGGATACTGCGCTAAATGAAAGTGGATACCGTTCTAATTGAAAATAGATACTGTACTAAATGAAAGCAGATACTGTACTAATGAAAATAAATACAGACTAATTTAAAGTAGATATTGTACTGAATGAAAGTAGATACTGTACTAAATGAAATCAGTTACCGTACTTAGTGTAAGTAGATACTGTACTAAATGAAAATAGATGCTGTACTAATTGGAAATAAATAATAGACTAATTTAAAGTAGATATTGTACTGAATGAAAGTAGATACTGTACTAAATGAAAAGAGATAGTGTACTAAATGAAATCAGTTACTGTACCTAGCGTAAGTAGATACTGTACTAAATGAAAGTAGATATTGCACCCAATGAAAACAGGTACTGTGATATTATAAAAAAAATCATGAGTTTAACACTGGTCTTAAGCACGAAACAGAAGTGATGATAAAAGCCCAACAAACGACGGAAGAGAACTTATCCCAAGAAACGTTATTGGAACCACAGGGTGAAAATTAAGCAGGGCATTGACTTTGACGCAATCCTCTCAAAGAATGGGATTAATAATTTCAGTGATAATACCCATTTTTAGTAGTTTTTCGTAAAAGAAAACTGTTGTGCCGGCTTTGTCTGTCCGTCCGCACTTTAATCTGTCCGCTTTTTTTTGTGTTTGCACTTTTTTCTGTCCGCACTTTTTCTGCCCGCCCTCAGGTCTTAAAAACTTCTGAGGCTAGAGGGCTGCAAATCAGTATGTTGATCATCCACCCTCCAATCATCAGACTTACCAAATTTCAGCCCTCTAGCCTCAGTAGTTTTTATGTTATTTAAGGTTAAATTTAGCCATAATCGTGCTTCTGGCAACGATACAGTATGGGCCACCAACGGGCCGTGGTTAAAGGTTCATGGGCCGGGCTCATACAGCATTATACCGAGACCACCGAAAGATATATCTATTTTCGGTGGCCTTGAATTATACTCTGTAGCGGCTGTACAGAAAACTCGATTGCGCCGAAGAAACTTCGGCCCACTTTTTACTTGTTTTCTAACGTAAACACTGAGGAGGAACACCATTCAGGTGTTTGAAAGTCTTTGTTTTTATCTGTTATAAATAATACAGTTTATTTATATAATTGTGCATTTTTATCATGCAACGGTTTTTCACGACATTGTGAATTTCTTAGCGACAACACTCTCTGTTATGTAGAAGCCCTCACTCTTAAACACCTGTAAATCGATCGAATCATTTTAGACAAATGTTGTTTTAGGCAGAAGCTGCTTTGTCATTTGATACAGATGTATAGATATACGTAAGTAATTGTTAGCTTAGGTGTGTTAGGGAGGTTAGATCCTCACGGAAATAAAAGACGATGTACTCCGTCAGGTAAGGGGATCTTTCTGTATCTCACCTTTGACCTTCACTTTGGAACTGTGTTAAATCTTTGATGGGAAAGCTTGCAATGAAATTGGAGCGAGCCTCGGGTGTCTGTTCTGTAACAGAGCTTCGTGACTTGAATGTTGTTGAATTTATTATTCCTCCACACAGATTGTTTCTAGTTGCAGTGAAAAGGATATCTCAGTTTTAACTGTCTGTATTGCGTTATACACGAAGTAGATGAAGTGTACTCGTGTAATTCACGTCTTAACCGAGCTTGATTGACAGGTGCGTAAACTTTGTAGCTAACAGTTTGTTTAGGCCTATCCGTATTACTTTCACATAGCCCTAAAGTCATTGACAGATTTTTAGTGTAAGCTGGTGTCACATCACTGGGGGTCATCAACACCGGGCAATCACTAAAATATATACGTGCATTCAAAAGCTTTTTGGTTGCGTTTTGGAATAAAAGTTACCTCAGTCATTTCATCAGAATTAAATCGAATATTCAACTCTCTTGATTAGAGTTTGCATGACTTCTCTCCCAAAGGAATTTAACATTCTAGTTGATTAAATGAAAAAAATAAGAGTCTTTTAGAAACAGAGACTGAAAAATAAGGTCTATGAATTTCAGAAGAGAATGGATTTCTTCATTAGAACGACGCAGAAGAAATGAAATCCAATCCTTCTCATTTTTTGCACTCATAGCGAGCGAGAATGAATGGAGAGAACAAAATCATGGAATGCAATACATTTAGGTAGTCGATGAAACTGGAAGTTTTTTACTTTTTACATTTGACTAGGAAACAGTTTATTTTTGGTGCCGATGACCATGGTAGTTTAAATCCAGTCTTAACGCCAGATATATAATTGATTTATTACACACATTCAGAAATAATGAAGCCTATGAAAGTACCAGCCTTGAGCAAGACCCAGGGTCTTTATGTAGGGACAACACCTGTTTTGCTGAAACATTTTGAAAAAGCCATCAGGCTAATGGAGTCCTTAGTTTGTAACAATTAATTCATAGAGCCATCATTCATACTTGACTTGTCTGTAATTCTGATGAAACATTGATGGTACAAGATGTTTGTGTACATGATTTTATTTTCTGAAGTAGGTAGCGACTTTTAATGTTATTTTCAGAGATAAACAACAAGTAGATAGCGCCTTTCAATGCTATTTTCAGAAATAAACAACAAGTAGATAGCGTCTTTCAATGTTATTTTCAGAAATAAACAACAAGTAGATAGTGTCTTTCTATGTTATTTTCAGAAATAAAATAACAAGTTGATAGCGTCTTTCAGTGTTATTTTCAGAAATAACCAACAAGTAGATAGCGTCTTTCAATGTTATTTTCAGAAATATACAACAAGTAGATAGTGTCTTTCAATGTTATTTTCAGAAATAAACAACAAGTAGATAGTGTCTTTCGATGTTATTTTCAGAAGTAAACAACAATTAGATAGCGTTTTTTAATGTTATTTACAGAAATAAACAAGTAGATAGCGTCTTTCAATGTTATTTTCAGAAATAAACAAGTAGATAGAGCCTTTCAGTGTTGTTTTCAGAAATAAACAACAAGTAGATAGCGTCTTTCAATATTATTTTCAGAAATAAACAACAAGTAGATAGCATCTTTCAATTTTATTTTTAGAAATAAACAACAAGTAGATAGCGTCTTTTAATGTTATTTTCAGGAATATACAACAAGTAGATAGTGTCATTCAGTGTTATTTTCAGAAATGAACAACAAGTAGATAGTATCTTTCGATGTTATTTTCATAAGTAAACAACAATGAAATAGCCTTTTTGAATGTCATTTTCAGAAATAAACAAGTAGATAGCGTCTTTCAATGTTATTTTCAGAAATAAACAAATAGATAGCGTCTTTCAAGTTATTTTCAGAAATAAACAACAAGTAGATAGCGTCTTTTTATGTTATTTTCAGAAATAAATAACAAGATAGCGTCTTTCAATGTTTTCAGAAATAAACAACAAGTAGATAGTGTCTTTCAATGTTATTTTCAGAAATATACAAGTAGATAGTGTCTTTCGATGTTATTTTCAGAAATAAACAACAAGTAGATAGTGTCTTTCGATGTTATTTTCAGAAGTAAACAACAATTAGATAGTGTTTTTTAATGCTATTTTCAGAAGTAAACAAGTAGATAGTGCCTTTCAATGTTATTTTCAGAAATAAACAAGTAGATAGAGCCTTTCAATGTTATTTTCAGAAATAAACAACAAGTAGTTAGCGTCTTTCAATGTTATTTTCAGAAATAAACAACAAGTAGAGAGCGTCTTTCAGTGTTATTTTCAGAAGTAAACAACAATTATATAGTGTTTTTGAATGTTATTTTCAGAAATAAACAAGTAAATAGCGCCTTTCAATGTTATTTTCAGAAATAAACAAGTAGATAGAGCCTTTCAATGTTATTTTCAGAAATAAACAAGTAGATAGAGCCTTTCAATGTTATTTTCAGAAATAAACAAGTAGGTAGAGCCTTTCAATGTTATTTTCAGAAATAAACAACAAGTAGTTAGCGCCTTTCAATGTTATTTTCAGAAATAAACAACAAGTAGATAGCGTCTTTCAATGTCATTTTCAGAAATAACCAACAACTTTTCGTGTATTGTCAAAACTTCCACTTCACGCGACACTTGAATTTTGTTTCCGTCCGAAGATTTCATCATACATTCCGCGTATCGTCCGAGCTCCATTTTCGGTACATTAGACTGGGCTAGGCTTAACAAACTTCCCGTGAATGGAAATTCCTCTCTCTAAGATATTTAACAGGCAGTGTGCTGTTGACCTTAAAAGTTAACAACCGCCAGTAATGGCGGATTCATTTTACGTTTCCAGAAGTTCTGTTTGTCTTTTGTCAGTCTCTCTCTCTCTCTCTCTCTCTCTCTCTCTCTCTCACAAAAATTTATATACCTTATCCTAACTTATTCAGAACATCTGTTAAAAGTATTACAAATACATGTATAATCAATCACCGTTATTTTCAAATGTTCACAAGTCAGCAATGTTAGCTTTCGCATGTTGGTCAGAAAATCTGTATTTCTTCATTGTTCATTATTGCCTCTTTCCTCTGTTTCATCACTGATTTTCAGTTTTACTTTTATCACCTCCTGATAAAGAGGATTTTTTTCGGTTGCAGTGACTTCAATCAACCCCTTCCCCCCTACACAACGCCGGCCATATACCTATGTATTAATTGGTACAGAACAAAACTATGAAAGGGGCATTGCATATATCATATCATAATGCACTTCAAACCTTTAATAAAATGACATTAAAAAGATAGGTTATGACATAAAACTGCTACTTTCAATATTAGCTTTAGCTGGTAACTAACCGTAAAAACACAAGCGATCAGTACGCAGGTAATTGAATTTTTATAAAATGTTTATACATCATTACCGTTTAATGATTAGTTTATTTTTTTTTTATTGATTTTGAAGCGCTGACTAGTGTTATAGCCTGATATATTATATGCCAAAAGATTATATTTTCACAGTGATGGCTAAATCTTGTCATAATGTTTTGATGCGTAATATAGCATT
>JANJGK010000011.1:6331524-6364024 GCA_039081455.1 Macrobrachium rosenbergii | reverse complement strand
TACTTGAGTTCTTGTCCTTCGTTTGTTCGAGCCCACGGGACGACGAACTTATTATCAACTAAAAAATTCACCTTCGGTAACATATATGAAAATATATTATTTCCGAGGTAGAGCGAATTGGATATTAAAGGACGTTTGTAGCTTACTGATTGTATATGAATCACGGTGATGTGATAAAAAGTCATATATATATATATATATATATATATATATATATATATATATATATATATGTGTGTGTGTGTGTGTGTGGTGTGTGTGTACTTATGTCTGTATATGGATGGCAAACTCGCAGCAACCCCTGAAACCTATGCCAAGTAATCCAGCGGACAACTTTCCAAAATTTACCAAGCCGTTTTGTCGGCCACTAAAAATTCACATGAAATTCAAGAAACAATATAAGAATCGGCGCGGAAGCCTTAAGAAGGTTTCGGGGGAATGCCGCTGAAAGGGAAACTGCGGCATTTCATGAGATATCAGCGAAAACACAAAAATACATTAGGGAATGACAGCCTCTAATAGCCTCGCCAAAGGCTCTGGCGCTTTAGTGACATGCTTATAGACAAGATGGTTCGGTTTGGTAAAAGGTATTGGGAAGGTTTATTGCGACGTAACCGCAGAACGAGAGAGAGAGAGAAAGAGAGAGATGAGAGAGAGAGAGAGAGAGTTAGGGGTGGGGGAGGGGGGAAGGTGGAGGGGGGAAGGAGGAGAGGCATTAGAACAAATTTTCTCATTCTCTGTCCTTTTTAGGAAAGTGTGAGCAGCCATCCTTGAACCGCAAAGGGGGGAAAGACCGCGTAGCAGCCTTGTATTTTTGTTTGGGGGGGGGGGGGGGGGGGCTTAGGGGTTGGGTTTGTGGGGAAGGGCCTCTTCTGCTCATGGGTTAGGATTTGGGCAGGAGAGGAGGAGGAGGAGGAGGAGGGAGGGAGGGGCATTTGGTCCTTCTTGGGTTGGTCAGTGTACGTCTTCACGGGTCTTTAAGTTGTAGATGAATGATCCCTTTGGTGGAAAGTGTCTGACGTTTCCCTAAATATATAACCCCGACAATTCCGCTTGATTTGTTACTCAATAGAGAAGGGTCCTTTCCTTTCTTTTTTATTTCTCTCTCGCGTTTTGTTCCACCGTGAAATCTTTGAATCTCTTCGGGCCGTCCCTTTTTCTCTCTCTCTCTCGTAATACTCTACGTTAAGCGTCATGAAATTGTCATTGTGGAACTGATTAAAAAAAACTGTCATTATTACCATCGTCGAATGTTTGGCTTGGAGAGGCTACGTAGCATGTGTAAAACTTGTCATACTGACATTATTTTCAAATAATAGCCTAAGTATTAAATAAAGAGGATTACGCTTTTATAGATTTATAGGATATTTCTCGAATATTTTTAGGCTCTTTAGAATCTATTCCATAACTAAAGCGAATCTCACGAGCGTGTTTCTCTACTTCATTCTTATGGGTAATTGCACCTGACAGCATTCGTATATGACTGTATTACATCACTTATTTATAAGACTCACCAACAGTTCCACGAAACTGAAATAAAACAGGACTATCTGGGCTGTTTCGTTTACAAATAAATTACGCCGCATGATTAGTTATGCAGTATATATCTTGTAGCTTTAAACAATAACTTGAAGAAAATTGTACACAGGGATGCTGTTGTAATAAAACTGATATGACGTCTCATTCCATAAACTGTCATTCGTATAAACACAATTTGAAGTAAGTGATGCTGGAATTGAGAATATGAATTCAGTGAATCAGTCATGATAAAACCCGAGTGGAAGGATGTTTGGGTGGGGGAAATTTTAACAGTAATCGTTCAGGAGAATCGGGTAAAGAATTTGCGAAAACCATTTCGTTTGATTACCGAAGACCTCTTATTTACAATGTGTGTCGAGGAAACAACGGAGAAAAGCGGCTAAACAGAAGACACATCTTCTTTCCTTGTCGTAGACAAATCGTTAGTGTCCCTTTCATGAACGAGAAATTCGGGAAGACGAATTATATAGTAAATAAAAATCGTGATCCCGATTTGATTTACTCTTGTGATGCGCAGATCAGTTGAATCATTCGCAGCCTCCAGAAGCGCGTATATACTCTCTCTCTCTCTCTCTCTCTCTCTCTCTCTCTCTCTCTCTCTCTCTCTCTCTCTCGCAAGTTTCTAGGCCCCTGAAGTATTCACACCCCATTCGATTTCGCCATATTTCAAAAAGCTTCGAACAACATGCTAACGCCGGCATTGATTTATCTGAGTCATGTGTTTCGTATTGTTTTGCCAGATTTATGCTCCAATCTAGCTGAGCACGACCCCAGTGTTACAGACGTCCAATATCTGTCAAGGAGATGAAGTCTAAACTATGATGAATTGGAGTCACTGCAACTTTTTTATGATGCTCGGCCGTATATGATAAATTGCATGTTATGCATTCAGTGTATGTTTATGTATGTACAGTATGTATGTTTTGTGATTATATATATATATATATATATATATATATATATATATATAGTATATATATATATATATATATGTATGTGTGTGTGTGTTTATATATATAAATATGTACACACTTGACTTTCTTGATAAATTGCACGTTAAATAATATGTATATATATATATATATATATATATATATATATATATATATATATATATATATATATATATATATATGTATATATATATATATATATATATATATATATATATATATATATATATATATATATATATATATATATATATATGGATATATTGCCACACTCTATCTCAAAAATAATTTTTTGGATTATGGACTAAAACTTCGAGCGATTCTAATCGAAAATGTGAATAATTCAAAAGGCTCTCTCTCTCTCTCTCTCTCTCTCTCTCTCTCTCTCTCTCTCTCTCTCTCTCTCTCTCTCTCTCTCTCTCTCTCTACGGAAATCGGAGTTCGATTCTTGAGCGGGAAAAGGAGGGATGATGTGGGTATGCCCTTTTTAGCCTAAACAGTGTATTGGGTACCCAGTTGTTAGTTAATCTTTTTTGGGTTCAGCTGGGCCGAGGAGAGTTGAAACCATAAAAAAGAAATAAAACAATAAAATTTATTAAGTCTTTTGTATAAGGTCAGCTTTTGAAACACTCCAAAATACCCCAGGCAAAGGGAGCGAGCTATGTTCACAAAATAGGTGATCACTAGACACCATGCACAGTATTTATGAAATATGCGAGTGATCTCTATTTAATCTTAGGCACAGTGCTGTCCCCCACCTTCTGGGAATATTGCCATTCTGACCTAGATGTCTCGAGTTAAGGTTTTAATCTGTGGGATGAAATCAGTAGACTGTCACTGAAATTAATACTTCTTCGTCTTGGCTGCACTATATGTTTACAGGTAACGATGCTTGAAGGTAACGCAGGAGAGAGCATATGAGTTGCAGAACACTTTGTAACTAACTCATTGTAGAGCACTTTGTAACTCACTCATTGTAGAACACTTTGTAACTCACTCATTGTAGAACTCTTTGTAACTCAATGTAGAACACTTTGCAACTAACTCATTGTAGAACACTTTGTAATAACTTACTGTAGAACACTTTGTAACATATTCATTGTAGAGCACTTTGTAATAACTCATTGTAGAACGCTTTGTAAATGGATCATTGTAGAACATTTGTAATACTCATTGTAGAACACTTTGTAACTAACTCATCGTAGAACACTTTGTAATAACTCATTGTTGAACATTTTTGTAACTCTTTGTAGAACACTGTGTAACTCATTGGAGAACACTGTGTAACTCATTGGAGAACACTTTGTAACTCATTGTAGAATACTTTGTAACTAACTCATTGTAGAACACTTTGCAACTCATCGTAGAACACTTTGTAACTAATTCATTGTAGAACACTATGTAACTAACTCATTGTAGAACACTTTGTAACTAACTCATTGTAGAACACTTTGTAACTAACTCATTATAGAACACTAACTCACAAATAGATAATCATGCTGGGAGTCTCATGACAGTACAAATCAACTGAAACAATTTGTATAGCATATGCTCACATTGTTTACCACCTAATGGGCCTGTCAGATATGGAGATATGACTGGACAAATTTACCAGCTTTCTCAACCTTTCTCCGTTGTGAGATATGAGTAAGAAACATCCTCGTTTATTATAAAAAAAAAGATGGTGGGTTCCTTAAACGCTGGTGAACCCTCACAGACTAGGACCCCTTCATTTAGTGGACACGCAATTACATGCCCATATTGCCTTGTTAACTATGCCAAGGCGATTGACATACAAATGATCATTCGCCAGTTGTTATCAGTACTAATGATAGTTCACTGATGCAAAGATCACCTTGGTGATGCCTAGGTAAAGCAAATAAGTTTCAAAAGAATTTTTTTTTTATTTTATGACACTTGCACAAAGTATCTCCAGCCTTTTGGGTTTAGAGATAAGAAAATGACTGTGACTAAACGGGAAATATAGTGGCCCAGTTTTGAAATTGGATAATTCTTTCATGGAAGTTGCCTAAAATGTCCTGCAACCTCTTTACAGAATAGGAACTTCAATCAGATTTTATGAAACAGTGCATTGAAATGGGAACTCAGGTTCTAAACCCTGTATTGGTGTTGTACTTGCTTTAAGTAGCAGTTTTTTTTTTACTGTAATAACGCCACTTCAATGGAGGCTGTAATTTACCAATTTTCAATTCTCCTAACTTCTATATATAAAAGATTTGATAGTGGTTTCATATTTTCATAGCATCTGGTCACAGATGGGAATGAGGAAGTGGAGTAACTTGCTGACCAAGAAGTAGCAAAACGAACTCACTGGGAAATTCTGTCATATGTCCAGACATACTAAGTATCAGGACATAAATAAATGATGCTTTGGAAAATCAGTGGATCATGGTGGGTTCAAATGAAAGAGGTCAAAAGTGATGCTTTTTCCTTGGAGGAATAGCAATATGCCCAGGCGATGGGAAACAGCACTGAGCTGTTTATAGTTTGAGCTTATGCGTTTTGCTTATTTTTTTATGGCCTCTTTATAATTAGTTAATCCCTCGACATTTGTTGACCAAATGCCCCAGTATCGAGGATTTGAGGGACCTATTTCCCTCTGAAGTGTGAGTTAGAGGGTACATATCCTGGATAATATTTTAAGTTATAAATTCAGTGGTTTTAAATTTGTTGCAGAAGCTGACTTCCCACGAAAAATCTAGATTTTAGCGTATTTAAAGCCGAGATGCGACAAATTTTTTAGTACTTTATAACTTTGGCAATGTTTTCCAATTTCCTGCAAAACTGGCCTTCTGCAACAAAATTCAGTTCTTAGAAATTTCAAGTCTGAGAATACAGTACACGTCCATAAAAGTTTTTCCACACACTTTTTCATATGTAGCAAGCTTTGCTACCATCTATATAATATTCTTTCATTCGCTATTCGGCATCAGTGACCTTGGCGAGAGAGAGAGAAGAGAGAGAGAGAGAGAGAGAGAGAGAGAGAGAGAGAGAGAGAGAGACTCCTCCTCCATTCCCCGCCAGGAAAATTCGTACGTAATAGAGAAATAGTGAACGTCCACAAAATCACCACAAAATCAACTCGTCCAGAGGAAAATATCTTCCAAGCGTATATTATATCACCCACGTCACTTCCCATACGCTTCCTATCAGAGTTACGATGGCTCCCTGGTGTCCTCTGTTGGTGGCCCTTCCACGTGACTACGGTGGCACCGCGCTACTACTCCCGTGGCCCTTGCCATCAGCCAGACCATGGTGGCACTCTCTCTCTCTCTCTCTCTCTCTCTCTCTCTCTCTCTCTCTCTCTCTCTCTCTCTGTCTCCCTCCTGGTTTTGTACCAGCATTCGCTCAGGTCCAAAGAGGAAGCAGAGCATAGAATATTTGACTTCGGATATGGGCTCACCCGGAAGAAACGGGGAATCACACAGCCTCGCTTCGTTTAGGTACGGGGGAGTAAGTTTCGAAGGTTTAGGAGTCCTGGTATATTCATACGCATTTCCTCTCTTTGTCGTACCAGTTTCTTTTACGGATGTGTTATAGATGGCTTTGTTATATTGGGTTTCCCTGTTCAGATTTACTGAAAGTTTTTTTTATGACTACTTAATATGGAATCTATTTAAATTATCTTGTCAGTCTAGTCCATAGGATGCTGCCTTGTTTATACAGTTAAATTAGCTTGTCGTATTTTGGCGTTTGTCCTTGTCAAGGCTGGCTGCCTGTCTTCATTATTATTATTATTATTATTATTATTATTATTATTATTATTATTATTATTATTATTATTATTATTACTTAATATGGTTGAATTATCTTGTCATATTTTGGCGTTTGTCCTTGTCAAGGCTGGCGGCCTGTCTTTATTATTATTATTATTATTATTATTATTATTATTATTATTATTATTATTATTATTATTATTATTATTATTATTATTATTATTATTATTATGTCCACACCGTCATAAGTGTCGGTAATACAAAAAAAAAAACAGTCGAGATACTGTCATAAGTGACGGTATTACTAGAAAGAATCGAGACGGTTAGTCCCAACTTGAGGACGTTACGTACCGTCCCGAAGCTTATATCAAAGTACCCTCACTAATATTATTATTAACCGAGAAGGCCCTCTTGTATGTAGGTTTCATTATCAATGATGTCTGCATTAGCAACTATATTTATTTTCCTAGTAAGAATTGCGATTATTATAAGGTGTTGATGATGGTGGTTTTGAATTGAACTGAGTTGAATATAGAATTTAGGCCAAAGGCCAAGCACTGGGACCAATGAGGTCATTCAGCGCTGAAACGGAAATTGACAGTAAAAATTTGAAAGGTGTAACGGGAGGAAAACCTCAAAGCAGTTGCGCTATGAATCAGTTGTTATGAGAGGGTGGAAAGTAAGATGGAAGAAAGAGAATATGAAAGTAGGTACAGTAAAAAGGAACGGAAGGGGTTGCAGCTAGAGGCCGAAGGCACGCTGCAAAGACCCTTAAGTAATGCTTACAGTGCACCCCCCTACAGGGGATGATGGTGGTTGTGTTCTCTCCTGGTCCTGTTATCAACATCAAATATTGTTCAGTTACTATTTAATGATTTCGGTTTCCTTTCTCAAATTTCAGGTAAGGCCGACGCAGGAGCTTAACTCAAGTTATTTTCGGTCTGTAAGTAAAGTCCTCATATCTGTTCTTTTTTATTATTATTATTTTTCAAGTTCACGTAAGCCGGCTTCAACAGGCGATATATTTAATGAAATAATTGAGCTTGACACTGTGCATACATTTTCGCGAGGTTTGGCGTCCAGATCAATTTGGTGTTTTTTGGACGGTCCTAGATGGTCGAGTCTTAGACTTCAGTCCACTTCCAAGTTACTGCAAGGTCGAGAATCGAATATCTAGTCTACCTAAGAACGTGTTCGACAGTGTTTGCTTGTAGTTTACCTCAATACTTTATGGAGAACTTTCTTACTGCAAAATGATTTTGGAGTTGATTTTAATTTTTTGTATTTTTATTTTTGAGTATTATTAAATTTGTTGTGGTTTCGCTAATGATTGGGCCTTTAATTATTTTTTTTGCTAGATTAGCGTTGGTAATTATCAAGGCATTATATTAGTAATTTTATGTAACTAACAAGTTCACTAGTTTATCATTAATGGCCTGTGAAATATTCTATATAGATAGTAACAGTTCATCAGTTATACATGGGAATTACAAATAAATGAAACCTGGTAGCGAATGATCAACTTTGAGATAATAGTTTAATGAATTATGCAGGATACTTTCTGAGTATGCATGGTTTAACCCATTTTCCGCATAAGTGAACACGTAGTTTATAGATATGAATATCGAAATTTCTGTGTAGAAAAACGTTATGATAGTTATAACTTAATTTTGTGAATTAACGTGTAGTATATTCAGAGCTCGGAAATTGTAGTGGATATATTAGTGAAGATTGCATCAGATTTACTGCATTATAGTTTTTCAATTGATTTTTAACAGACAGGAATTGCAAAAATATTCCAAAGATGATTTCATGACTGAAAAATTGCTCAAACAAAAATTATTTGGCAGACTGCAGACCTCCACTGAGGATGAACAATTCACACACACACACACACACACACACACACACACTCCTTATTTACATTCGTATCTCCCCCAAGATCTCATCACTTGTCGACAGTCACGAAGGCCAACTCTGGTATACTTTCCATAAAAATCAAAAATATTCTCTACGTAACACTGCTTAAACTTATGCCTACTTTCTACGTAATACTGCTTAAAATCAAGAATATTTTCTACGTAGTACTGCTTAAACTCACGCATGCTTTCTACATAAACTGCATAAAATCAAGAATACTTTCTACATAAACTGCTTAAAACCAAGAATACTCTCTACGTAATACTGTTTACTAAAAGATAAACAACAAATGGTCCGAACCAAAACCAGCTATCTTGCCAAAGATAAATCTTACACACCGTTATTTAAATTTGAATTTTTAAACAATTTTCAATAAAAAAGTTCCAAAACCATATTTAAATTATACTTGAAACATCAAGTGTTTGTCAAGTTAATTGGGATGCTATTTCAAAGATGTGTTTAAGTTAGATTAGTGAAAATTAAGGGCGTAACTTCAAATTTTTATGCAATTACTAAATGGTAGTTATATATGGTTAGGTCGGTTACTGTAAACTGAACTATGTAATTTTATCTACCCGGTACATGACAAGAGGTTTTAGAATCCCATTAGATCAGTACGCAGTTCAGTTCCGATAATAGGAACAATCTCTGATATAAGATCTATGGAATTTCAATGAAAAGTTATAATTCTGAAAACATTGACGTAATACCTTACTCCCCCGTAAGGGGATAGTGCCGTCAGTGCACCTTATGCGGTGCACTGTAGGCATTACCTAAGGTTCTTTGCAGCGTGCCTTCGGCCCCTAGCTGCAACCCCTTTCGTTCCTTTTACTGTACCTCCTTTCATATTCTCTTTCTTCCACCCTCTCCAACAATTAATTTATAGTGCAACTGCGAGTATTTCATCCTGTTACGCCTTTCAGACCTTTTACTGTCAATTTCCGTCTCAGCGCTGAATAACCTCATAGGTCCCAGTGCTTGGCCTTTGGCCTAAACTCTATGTTCAATTCAATTGAACATATGACTGAGTAAGGAGGTACCTTACTCAGTCATATTCAATATTGCCGTGCTTGGGGCCGGAATTAAGAATAGATAGAGGCTGACGCCACATTGTATAATCCAAAAGAATTTTATATATATTCTATACCTAAGTAATCTCTATTTCCAAATACTGAAAGAACATCCCTGGCACGACCCACGAACTTCGGGAAGCGCGACTCATCCCTACCGGGAACATATATAGACTCCACATATTCTGCATCATTTTGTGAACTCTTTAGGGAACGCGAACCGGCGGGAGACTGTGCCAACTACCGTAATCCCATCACACTTAAATCCAATCAAAAGGCTCAAGTCCACATGGAATTTAAGCTAATCACCCAATCAAAGGCTTAACGGCATCAAGTCCATTGACATTCTGCCTGCAATTTGTCAGCAAAGCAAACTGGAGGGTCTTAAAGAGGAGGGATCAGGGGTCCAAGGTTAATGTGGCTGTGGTGGTCCGCCATTTTAGCTTTTTTTTTTTTTCGTTCTTCGTAAGTTTGTGCCATTAAATGATTTATCGAGGTTTCGGTAGCTTTGACGTAGTCTTCGTTATGTTATCGAATTATTCTCTCTCTCTCTCTCTCTCTCTCTCTCTCTCTCTCTCTCTCTCTCTCTCTCTCTCTCGGGCATCATCTCTCTCTCTCTCTCTCTCTCGGGCATCATTTTAGTATTCGATTATAGTTGATTCGTGTGAGATTTTTCATAATTGTTGTCATTCTTTTGGAACTACACGTAAATGCGTATGTTGAATGGAGGATAAAACTTTTTAGATAAATACCTGGTTTCAGATTCCAGGATAGAGTTGGAAATGATTTCATAAGGGAAATTACAGAATTTGATAAACACAAGAGATAATGAAGGGAGGATAGAGATGGCTTGGACATGTCCGCATAAACGTGGGTAGGATAGTTGGGCATCCTGTGTGAGCTGGGCCCCTGTGGGCACCGCGAGAGTTGGGAGATCCTATGGGCACCACGAGAGTTGGGAGATCCTGTGGGCACCACGAGAGTTGGGAGATCCTTTTGGCACCGCGAGAGTTGGGAGATCCTGTGGGCACCGCGAGAGTTGGGAGATCCTGTGGGCACCGCGAGAGTTGGGAGATCCTGTGGGCACCGCGAAGGTTGGGAGATCCTGTGGGCACCACGAGAGTTGGGAGATCCTGTGGGCACCACGAGAGTTGGGAGATCCTGTGGGCACCACGAGAGTTGGGAGATCCTGTGGGCACCGCGAGAGTTGGGAGATCCTGTGGGCACCACGAGAGTTGGGAGATCCTGTGGGCACCGCGAGAGTTGGGAGATTCTGTGGGCACCGCGAGAGTTAGGTGATCCTGTGGGCACCGCGAGAGTTGGGAGATCCTGTGGGCACCACGAGAGTTGGGAGATCCTGTGGGCACCACGAGAGTTGGGAGATCCTGTGGGCACCGCGAGAGTTGGGAGATCCTGTGGGCACCACGAGAGTTGGGAGATCCTGTGGGCACCGCGAGAGTTGGGAGATCCTGTGGGCACCGCGAGAGTTGGGAGATCCTGTGGGCACCGCGAGAGTTGGGAGATCCTGTGGGCACCGCGAGAGTTGGGAGATCCTGTGGGCACCGCGAGAGTTGGGAGATCCTGTGGGCACCACGAGAGTTGGGAGATCCTGTGGGCACCACGAGAGTTGGCGCGAGAGTTGGGAGATCCTGTGGGCACCGCGAGAGTTGGGAGATTCAGACCTACTTGGACGACAGCTGTGGGAAGGGAGGCGGGGGATGAGAGGAGATCGGTGGAAGATAAAGCACAGGAGAGACATGACTGACGGAATTTCAGGACTCTTGTTTTACACGGCGTTGGGGCTGATGGTGTTGACGATGATTTGGAAGTTGGAGAAAAAAAAGAGTATCGATTATAGGAAAACAGTTATTTCCATTATTATAGCTCTCTCTCTCTCTCTCTCTCTCTCTCTCTCTCTCTCTCTCTCTCTCTCTCTCTCTCTCTCTCTCTCTCTCTCTGTTGCAATTTCTCACACAAAATCTTATCTATTGGCATTTCTCTCTCTCTCTCTCTCTCTCTCTCTCTCTCTCTCTCTCTCTCTCTCACACATTCACACACACACACACAATATCGATTATAGGAAAACAGTTGTCATTTCCATTATTATAGATTATCTCTCTCTCTCTCTCTAAAATTTTGTCTATTCCCATTCCTCACACACAATCTTATCTGGTGCCATTTCTCTCTCTCTCTCTCTCTCTCTCTCTCTCTCTCTCTCTCTCTCTCTCTCTCTCTCTCTCTCTCTCTCCCGTTGTTATGGTCAGACATTTTACTGTAAATATGACTCAAAATTATGATAGAAATAAACACGATTTGTCATACTCACTGAAATTTACAACATCACCTGATCACACCTTTTGTTTATTTGAAAGCATATACACAAATTGGAGATTTCAAAATCAGATGTGCTGTTGTGTATTCTTTAATGTAGGAAAGTTTACTTGAAGATCGCATGAGTTTTTTTATATAACTTTTCGTCCAATGTGTTTATTTAGGTAATGAAACTAAAATAAATACTTCTCTTGCAAGTCTGCATTGAACATTCATCATAGAAACTGCAGAGAAATGCACATGAAAGTTATAGGAACCACATTATTTGAGGTGCTACGGGTAATATAAATAAATGAAATGTGCGCAATGTCATCTTGAGGCACAAAATCACTGTAATTATTATTATTATTATTATTATTATTATTATTATTATTATTATTATTATTATTATTATTATTATTATTATTATTATTATTATTATTTTCCTTTATCTTGTCGTGTCTAAATTTTGTATATGATATTGTCTCTATTTAGGATATCCCCGTATGGGGTTCAGTGAAAAAAAAAAATGGACGACAGGCTCAAAATAACGAAGTCTTGTCAGAACTTCAAAAGCCCTAAATGTTGGTCATAGACCAACAACAGACACTCCTGGACCAACAACAAACACTACTGGGCCAACAACAGACATTCCTGGACCAACAACAGACACGCCAGGAAACTTCCCGTAAAATGGATGTATTCTCTCCCCCCCATTTTTTTCGTTGTCTTATTTTTCAAAATAAGAAGATGGATGGCGCCTCTCATATTGGTTTTCGATGGAAGGAGAGCGAACGCCCCCCTCTGGACCGATAGCTAATGAGCATTACTTGTCATTGTACTGATTGAGGGAAATTGCTGTTATGCGGTGTCTCTCTTGTTACTTTTTTTAGTTTCCTGTAAAAGAAAGCTACTGAGATGGCTTTGTCTGTCCGTCCGCACTTTTTCTGTCCGCCCTCAGATCTTAAAAACTACTGAGGCTAGAGGGCTGCAAATTGGTATGTTGATCATCCACCCTCCAATCATCAAACATACCAAATTACAGCCCTCTAGCCTCAGTAGTTTTTTTTTTATTTTAGTTGGGATGAAAGTTAACCATGATCGTGCCTCCGGCAACGCAACAACACAGGCCACCACGGCCGGCTGAGAGTTTCATGGGCCGCGGCTCATACAGCATTATACCGAGACCACCGAAAGATAGATCTGTTTTCGGTGGCCTTGATTACAAGCTGTACAGAAAACTCGATTGCCCCGAAGAATCTTCGGCGCATTTTTTACTTGTTTTGTTTCTTTTTCTGGTCTTTCTCTGCCTCGACGAATTTCTAGATTCGTCTTGGCTCGGGATTGGCCTGTTGAAATTGGAAATGGTCATGCTGTTTTATCTGCCGTTTCTAGCTGAAAATTTATTGTATGCTGTTGTTTTTATCATTATTATCCTTATTTATCACTCTTCCTCACCTTTCCATGATTACTTATCATTATTTTACATTATTTCTTATAACTATTTTCCATTGGTACTTATCATTATTTTTCATTATAGCTTATAACTATTTTCCATGATTACTTATCATTATTTTTGTATCATTAGCCTACTTATTATAACTATTTTCCATGATTACTTATTATTTTTTAATATTACTCATCATCACTATTTTCCATTATCACTATTATTTATGACAACTGACTTGTTTAAATTTGGAGGCCAAAGGTTGTTATGATGGAAGCGAAGCATGTGTCACAATATGTAGATATGATTGAGACAATCTTGGAGTGAGTATGGGTCTGAGACAGGGATATTTTATGTCTCCATGTCTGTTGAATATCTCTGTGAATAGTGATGCAAGAAGTCTGAGAGAGTGCAGTAGATATAGCTGCAAAGTTGAGGTATTAGGAAATAAATTACGGCGTGAGTAAATTATTTTTTGCTGACGATAAATACTGACTGGGAACGGCAATTAGGAACAGCAGAAGCGAGTAAGTTATTGTTTGCTGACGATAAATAATAAATACCGATTGAGAATGATAATCAGGAACAGCAGAAGCAAGAAGTTATTGTTTGCTGACGACAAATAATAAGTACCGATTGAGAATGGTAATTAGGAACAGCAGAAGCGAGTAAGTTATTGTTTGTTGACGATAAGTACCGATTGAGAATAGTAATTAGGTACAGCAGAAGCAAGTAAGTTATTGTCTGTTGACGAGAAGTACTGATTGGGAATGGTAATTAGGAACAGCAGAAGCGAGTAAGTTATTGTCTGCTGACGAGAAGTACTGATTGGGAATGGTAATTAGGAACAGCAGAAGCGAGTAAGTTATTGTCTGCTGACGAGAAGTACTGATTGGGAATGGTAATTAGGAACAGCAGAAGCCAGTAAGTTATTGTTTGTTGACGATAAGTACCGATTGGGAATGGTAATTAGGAACAGCAGAAGCGAATAAGTTATTGTTTGCTGACGATAAGTACCGATTGGGAATGGAAATTAGGAACAGAAGAAGCGAGTAAGTTATTGTTTGCTGACGATAAGTACCGATTGAGAATGGTAATTAGGAACAGCAGAAGCGAGTAAGTCATTGTTTGCTGACGGTAAGTGCTGATTGGGAACGGTAATTAGGAACAGCAGAAGCGAGTAAGTCATTGTTTGCTGACGATAAGTACATTTTGGGAATAATAATGAGGAACAGCAGAAGCTAGTAAAAGAGATTAAAAACGCAGAAAAGATGAGAAAGTTGGGAGTACGATCAAAATTAAGGTTATGGGGGTAAATGATAACGAGAAAGACTGAACAGTGAGTCGTAGAATGGATTATGGAAAATGGAAATGGTTGTTTCGTATAGTTATTTTGGAGTAAATATAAAGGATCACGGTATGATGAGAGAAGAGACAAATCACAGAAGAGGTGAAGCAAAAAGGGTAGCAGGGTGTTTGTGCTAAATGCTTGGAATGTCTGGGGAAGTCAAGGTGGGAGAGACTTGGAGTGTGTGTGGAAGTCAAGGTGGGAATGTACGAAAGTATTGTTGAGCCAGGTCTCCTTTATGGAAATGAAGTGTGGATGCTAAATGCAAATGGAAAAAATTAAGCAGCTGAGATGTACTGTTTGAAAAATATAGGTATACTCAATAAGAACACTTGAAAGGGTGAGAAATGTTTGTACAGGTGAAAGGCTGAAGCAGAATGGGTTGAGATGGCTTGGTCATGTGAAAAGAATGTAGCACGGGAGACTTGAAAGCATAGTTTATGCACTGAACGCATTTATTGATTTGTGTATGATTTTCAGAATGTTTTATCTCCATTTAGCTCTCTTGGTAACTTCTCTTAACGCAAAGGCATAATTTCGCGTGAGGGATCTTGGGGCAGACTAGCAGTGCTGTCATTTTTCCCAAATAACAGTGATAATTCCGTTCCTGAAAAGTCATATCCCCTAAGGAACAGCATTACCAAAACGTACCATTATATGGGGTAGAAACTTGGGCACTTAAGAGGAAAGAGGAGGGACAGTTGGAAAGAACCGAGACGTGGATGGTGAGATGGATTGCTGGAATATCCCTACTGGAAAGGAGGGGGAGTCAAGATATAAGAAGAATGTGTGGTATGTGTAATGTAAAGGAGCAGGCTAGGGAAGCTCGTCTGAGATACTGTGGCCATGTAATAAGAAGAGAGGAGGTGGAACCAATCAAGAGAGTTAAGAACATGCCAGTGATGGGGGGCGGGGGGAGGAGGAGTGTGGGGCGGCAGTGGATCAGATGGATGGATATGGTGAGGAAGGTTATGGGTGAGGTGGGATTGGGGTGAGGAAGAAGATGCAAGGAATAGAAATAGATGGAGAAAGATGACTAGAGCGGCCGACCCTGCTATACAGTGGGACTAATAAGGTCGAAAGAAGAAGATTATCAAAACAACGTACCCAACCCTGTATTTCGCTGTCTTGTTGTGGTGATGATGAAGTTAACAAATAATTTTAATAATGTCTCATTCATTGGTTCTTGATAAGTTCCAATGATTAGGTTACTCTTGAGTGAAAGAATTCTGTAGCTCCTTGTTACCTTATATGTTGATCTTATTGTTGATAAATAAGATCACAACGGTGGGAATTCAAAATTTTACAGAAAACAAGTAATGCTTTATTAAGGTTAAAATAACAAAATTAGACACTCACAGAGGAGCGAATTTTTGGGAACAAGTAGATATTAATTTTTAGTTTTTGATAAAAGTTTGTCGTTCAGTAGTGATAAAATGAGAATGAATTTCTTATGTTCCGTATAGTCCGTGTGCTTGAATTCGGTCCTGCGTCGTAGAGAAAGTCCTTTTCTTCTATCGAAAATTCTTTTTTTGTCGTCAAAGTGCTGAAATGGTAATAGGAGACTGCTGGTAGTTTTCAGAAACTCATTAGCTGGAGGGAATTCTACACTTTGTGTTTCCTTTACAAACAGGATAGGGCTGAGAGAGAGAGAGAGAGAGAGAGAGAGAGAGAGAGAGAGAGAGAGAGAGAGAGAGAGAGAGAGAGAGGTTTCTGAGGCTTTACATGTTCATTAAAAGTTTACAAAGGTCGTAAACCACCCGGACAAAAGATTTCGTATTTTTCACTCTGGTTAAATAAGACATATTGACATCTTCCAGGCACCTCTACTCCTCGGAAATTGTTTGTATTCTTATTGCCATACCGATTTTTCCATCTAGAGCTAAAGACACTCTACAAAAAATATCCGTCCTTTGTTTGGCAAACAATACCATAGGCGGAGGTAAGGTGGATCGAGGCCATGGATGATAAAAAGGATTTGAAAACAAATGGTGATTGCTTATCTTCTGAAGGTCCGTTCGTTCTGTGTTTGCTTTGTCTTTACTTACCTTGGAAATTATTTATTTTCTTTTCTTGAAATGCCCTTTCCTCCTCATTCATTGTGAGGAGTTTATCTCTTTTTCACTTATTTTCTATATTAACTAATTTTTTTTTCGTTTTATAGTCAGTGATCTAGGTATGTAATAGTGACGATAACTTGAATTTGTCTGTCGACAGTCTTTCAGTTTTTTTCATTATGGGCTTTAGCCATTTTTCTTTATTTTTCGTTTTGATTCATTTCGCATTTGTTTCATCCATATTCTGATCCTTAGCTAATACAGAGTCTATCGTCCCGCTGTGAGATCTCAAATGACATTGTTGCGGCTTTCATACCATGCAACTTACGAAAAAAAAAGTGTAAAAAGTAAACACATTTTCATTCTTTGATACAGGAATATATATTTTCCAGTAGGAGAATGGGTATACGCCATCAAGATACTTGCGTTAATATGTTTTTTCCTGCAGAGTAACTAGTTAAGGTTATTAATTACCAAAGGTTACGTTATATAGTGCAGTTAATTACGGAACGAAGTATACCTTTCATCCTATCGAGAATCGTGCGTTGTAAGCCTTGACCTAATAAAAGAAATATGGAAAACTAAAGCTCAGCATCCCTTCAAAAAATAGGCGAATTCCTACTCATTTTTCTAGGGAACTCTTATTAAATAACCATAAGAATATTACCCCCTAAGGACTCTTAGCGTAAGGGGATTGCCTTGAAAAAATTCAATTATGTTTCGAATGAGACGGATTTCTTTTAATAATTGACCCTTGAGAGAAGCGTACTTCTTCTAAGCGTACTACGTGATGAGATAAGTGTAAACAATTCGTTTTGAAATTTCTTTTATTTTGTTGCGATTCATCGGAACGTAATTATGCGTTTGTGGTGAATTGCATCGTTAGTTGCTGTTGTGCTGTGAGTGTATTAAGTGCAGTTATGACCTCGTTCGATGCTTCCAATCCAATTTCAGAATGAGTATTAAGATCGATTCTACTCTATAGGAAAACCTCGAACTCAGCTTCTCGCTTCGAATGAAAGAACGAAGCAAAAATACTCCACATTATTTTCCGGACGAGGAAGAACATGGCCCGGCATATGATCCGCACCTGCCACTTGATGTTCCCCGAAGAAAAAATAAGCGAAAAGCCAGCAGGCTCTCAGGGCAGTATCCTGTGGCAAATCCGGCAGACACGTTTCATGATGAAGTGCACGAGAGCCCTAGTGTTCTTTTTACACGATCGTTTGCCATCCGTCGTTAAGTGGTTGATGATCTCTTTGAGCTCAGTTTATACGTGATCATAAAGGCCCCGCGTTGAGGACACTGCTCGAATATAACACAAGGAGGAGATCGGAGTTATTGCCCCACTTAATGGGAGATCTCCCGGACGCTCGCCCCGGCTGCCTTCTGGATGGAAAGGTTTATAGAAAGATCGAACACATGTTGCTTGGAGATTAGTGGCGGGTCGGGTCTCGGGCTTTTTTCTTTATTGTCGTCTTTGTGGCTCTATTCTCCCACACACTCCTCTTTTGCCTTAGGGTACGGTCTCTCTTTTTCGTATGACTTGCAGATGCGTACAAGAAGGCTAAATGCATATTCATGAATATGTATGCAGTAATGTCAAATTTTGCTTTATGTGAGAATATCCTCACATAAAGCATGTGTACATGTATCATGCATGTGTGCATGATATATATACAGTATATATATATATATATATATATATATATATATATATATATATATATATATATATATATATATACTGTATATAGGATACCGTATTTTTAACATCAAGCAGCAGTCATGACCTTTTTCTTTATATTTATATATATATATATATATATATATATATATATATATATATATATATATATATATATATATATATATATATATATATATATATATATATATATATATGTATATATATTTATATATATATATATATATATATATATATATATATATATATATATATATATATTAATGTATATATATATATTATATATATATATATATATATATATATATATATATATATATATATAAAGAAAAAGGTAATGACTGCTGCTTGATGTTAAAAATACGATATCCTATAACTTGATTTTGCTTCGAACGACTGTGACCCCTCATTTTTATCGAAAATCAACGGTTTCCTAGAAAGCGGAGTCCTTCAAAGTCTAAAATTAGAGTAGGATCACCCTGGGAAGCCAGGATTTTCTGTTTGGGAATACGAAAACAAAGAGTACATGATAGCGTTGTATGCTGTAGCCTAACTCGAATTAGGTATTCACGGAGAGGCATCCTGGCTTGAGAAATTTGGTATTCATTTTTCAAAGCTATGAACTTTGTATTAGATTTTTAAATCTCTAGGGTTTTCGTCTTGCATTCTTTCTTTCAGTGTACTCTACTGTCTTTTAGAATGGAGTCCCAGTCTGAATCTAGAGTACAGAGGACAGTGGGTGGGTGGAACAGCCGTCGGCTGAAGTATTATATATATATATATATATATATATATATATATATATATATATATATATATATATATATATATATATATATATATATATATATATATATATGTATATATATATATATATATATATATATATATATATATATATATATATCATTATATATATATCATTATGCCAGTAGTTATGTTTGTCCTTCCTTGAACACTTAAAAAGTAGTGTGTGTGTGTGTGTGTGTGTGTGAGAGAGAGAGAAAAATACATGTATAAGAATGTATGCAATGAACGGATGTATAGTTTCTATCATTCTCGCGTACAAGTCATCTTTCTATTACTGCTCTTAATGATATGCCTTTGAAATTCTCTGTATCCAAAAATACAAAGCACTGTGCCCCTCTTTGAGGGTTCGGCCCTTGGACGAACAATCATTCTTATCATCGCAATCATTAATGTAATCATTGTCATTAGCCCTACTGTCATTATCGCTGTCATTACCAATACCTTCATCAGCAGAATACTATCACCGTTATTTTTTCCCGAGCGCATTATCAGAGCTGGAGGCAATTCGAGCCTCCCTAACCTCATTGCTCATTATAATTTCCTTTGTGTGATCCAATTAACTTCATCTCTCTCTCTCTCTCTCTCTCTCTCTCTCTCTCTTGTAATGTTGTCAAATTTTGCAGAATTTAGTGCTTCCATTATATTTTTATTTTAGAATAGGCCTCAGCTCTTAAAATATATATATACATACATTATATACACACACGCACACACACATATACATATAGATATATTACATATATAAATGTATGTGTATGTGTGTATAATGTACGTATGTATACATTTTAAGAACTGAGGCCTATTCTAAAATTAAAATATAATGGAAGCATTGAATTCTATAAAATTTGACAACATTATGCACACACACACACACACACACACACACACACACACACACACACACATATATATATATATATATATATATATATATATATATATATATATATATATATATATATATATATATATATTCCTGTTTGCATGTAAGTTACACTGTTTATCTAAACATATATATTTTTTTTATAACCCACATCAGTGCATCCGTCCTTCACTGACAGAATCAATGATGAAGTGATATTTTGCTTTTATCAGTCTGTGTAAAGATAGTTTTCACCTTAGGATACTCATCTTGATGACAGTTTAAAGCTAATTATAAGTTAACGTATCGCAGAACGTTCCAAAAATGAGAAATGCAAATAAAAAAAAAGATAAATGGAAATTTTAAGTTCCACGAGCACAAAGATTTCTGAAACTATATTTTAGCAAAAAGTGATTTTCCTGAAACTGAATGTTAGCGAAGTAAAATATGCAGTTGGGAAAGGAGGGGTTGGTATTATCTCAAGTCCGAAAGCAGAAAGGAACTGACTGACTGGAGAATGAGAGCAGTGTATAATTACTACTGGCAACATTTAAATCAAAACGTAGCACTGTGAGTAGTGCAGTGTGCTATGCTCCAACGAATGAACTCTCCGAAGAAATTAAAGATGTATTGTATAGTAAACTGCAGAATGTTATACCTGAAATGCCTGAAAGAGATGTGAAAACTGATGTTTGTGGAATGGCATGGAATATGGAGTTTAGGCCAAAGGCCAAGCACTGGGACCTATGAGGTCATTCAGCGCTGGAAAGGAAATTGAGTGTAGGTAGGTTTGAAAGGTGAGACAAGCGGAAAGCCTCGCAGTTGCACTTTGAAATAATTGTTAGGAGAAGGGGGGGGAGGGGTAGCGGATAGCAAGATGGAAGAAAGGTAATATGATTCGAGGTATAGTAAAAGGAATGAAGGGGGTTGCAGCTAGAGGCCGAAGGGATTCTGCAAAGAACATTTACTAATCCCTACAGTGCACGCCGTGAGGTGCACTGACGGCACTAACCCCTTACGGGGAAAAATGATGTTGGATATATGAATGCAAACGTTGCGAGAAACAATGAAATTACGGAGGAGGTAAAATAGCCATATATATATATATATATATATATATATATATATATATATATATATATATATATATATATATATATATATATATATATATATACATTTACACATTCATACATACATACATACATACATGCATACATACACACACACATATATATATATATATATGTATATATTAGAGGTATTTTTGATGAAATCCCACGTAGCAACAGAAGTCTTGAATATCTGTCCCAAATTTTTGGGGGAGAAAAGAAGCAAATAAACATTCCAGTGTTCAGAACGTAGAGTAAAAAACGCACCAGTGGCATAGCTGAAAAATAAAGACACTCCTCAGGCTCCGTAAGTGTCTTCAAGCTGAATTGGTCAATTAACAATTTTTTGTGTCGAAAGTTAAGGTGGGGGGGGGGCGCGATGGAATTGCTCGCCAATTACCGTCATTAATGTTTAAGCCATTTTTAATCATCTCCCCACTTTTTCTCCCCTGCTTTGCTCTAAACCATTTCTTGGATGGAGGCCCTCGCTCTTTTCTCACGTGGCGTCGCGGCGGCGTGGGTCTGATGATTACGCTGTTAGGAGGGCTTCTCCTTGGTGGCCTCCTTTTATGTAGGATCTTCCCTCCTATTTTCTAAGGGATTTCATTTCCTCCTGAAGAGAAAAAATCGTAGGGTATCCCGGCAACCCTGTGCGAAGAAATTCAGACGTCACTATACACCTTTGCCTGCCTCTCTCTCTCTCTCTCTCTCTCTCTCTCTCTCTCTCTCTCTCTCTCTCTCTCTCTCTCTCTCTCTCTCTCTCTCTCACATGTATATATATGTGTGTGTGAGTGTGAGCATACACCTATTTGTTTACATTAAGTCTTGTCCCCTCACAGTGTGACTGTAGGAAGTCTTACATAAACAATAATATATACATAATATATACAAAACTACAATTAACAATTACATGTGTCTATATAATATATATATTATATATACAGTAGGCTACATGCATACGTACATGCACACACACACACACACACTTATATATATATATATATATATATATATATATATATATATATATATATATATATATATATATATATATATATATATAATATATATATATATATATATATATATATATATATATATATATATATATATATATATATATATATATACATATACACGAATATTAAGTCACAAATATCGTATCGTAACCAGAGGAATTATAGGTGATAAGTGCACCGTCCTCAGCAGGATTCAAACCGGGGCCTGTTTCAGAAACAACGACAGACAGGGACTTAGGCCACTGAGCCATCAGGAGAGATATAAGTTGATGTCGACTTTGCCGCACATGCGCCAATCGAATTCAAGAACCGATTCTCCTCTGTGAAAGCTGATTGGTAAATTTATATCACGCGTGTATGTGACAAAGAAAAAAAAAGTATATATACATATGTCTATATGTATATAAAATTATATAGATATACATATATATATATATATATATATATATATATATATATGTATTTATGTATATATATATATATATATATATATATATATGTATTTATGTATATATATATATATATATATATATATATATATATATATATATATATATATATTAAATTTATGTCATCAACGCCAAACATTTTAAAATAAAAAAAACAATTTGTTACAGAATTAAAGGAATGTCACTTACATTCGGTATATGAGTATAATATTGAGTAAAACGGATATGTTGAAATTTGCATAACTTTTGCCCGAAATCACCATTACACTCAGGAAACTGATACCGCGTTTCATTGTATTACTCAGAAGCACGTTTTTTAATTCAGAAATTTGGTCATCACTGTGGTGAGGCTTCTTGGAATCGCCTCACTAGTGTATTAAAAAGAACCATTTGGTTCGCTCCTTGTATGGGAATATAGAATTTCTTTATGATGCTTCATTCTGATATGCTATATAATCCAAATCCCATTCATATCATAATTTTCACCTCTCTTTCATAATCATTTCTCATACTTATTTTCAATCTCATCCTTTCAGAGATCGAAGGTCTTTTTTTATGTATGTTTATTGTCTGTTTGTCTGTGGCCATTTGTGTCCTAAATAAAGCTTTTGAATTGAACTGAATTGAATTGACAATACATGACATAACTGTAATGACGAAAATTCTCATAAACACAATCAAGAAAACTTTTGCTACGTCAGTATTCAAAGTTATTTTTCCGCTGTAAACCAGAAACTCGGAGAAACCCAGTTTGTTGTTTATCAGTCTCATTTACTTGGCTTACCTCCTAAGTCCTGACAGGGCCGTAGCAATAACAATCTCAACCTGGCCCAAATAAATAACGATTGCCAATTTATATATTTATTTCTTATGTTAAGTGACCAGAAAAGCCACATTTTTAGTTTTCTGTAAGAGAAAACTTTTGAGAGGGCTTTGCCTGTCCGTCCGCACTTTTTCTGTCCGCCCTCAGATCTTAAAAACTACTGAGGCTAGAGGGCTGCATATTGGTCTGTCGATCATCCACCCTCCAGTCATCAAACAAGCCAAATTATAGCCCTCTAGCCTCAGTAGTTTTTATCGTATTTAAGGTTAAAGTTAGCTATAATCATGCTTCTGGCAACGATATAGGGTAGGCCACCACCGGCCCATGGTTAAAGTTCCAAGGGCCGCGGCTCATACAGCATTATACCGAGACCACCGAAAGATAGATCTATTTTCGGTGGCCTTGATTATACGCTGTAGCGGCTGTCCAGAAAACTAGATTGCGCCAAAGAAACTTCGGCGCATTTTTTACTTGTCAGAATGGTTGTTGCACTTAGAATCTTCTGTGATAAGGGACATAATTGTTAGACAAAGATGAAATGGACTATGCTTTTTAATGAATATGATGCTAATGCATTACCGTAAAACAAGTAAAAAAATGCGCCGCAGTTACTTCGGCGCAATCGAGTTTTCTGTACAGCATATAGCGCTGTATGAGCCGCGGCCCATGAAGCTTTTAGCCACGGCCCGATGGTGGCCTGTGCTATAGCTTGCCAGACGCATGATTCTGGCTAACCTTAACCTTCAATAATATAAAAACTACTGAGGCCAGAGGGCTCCAATTTGATATGTTTGATGATTGGAGGGTGGATGATCAACATACCAATTAGCAGCACCCTAGCCTCAGTAGTTTTTAAGATCTGAGGGCGGACAGAAAAGGTGCTGACAAAATAAGTGCGGACTGACAGACAAAGCCGGCACTATAGTTTTCTTTTGCAGAAAACTAACTAGAAGGAACGACTGCTGAGAATTAAAAGTTCTATTAAGGGAAGGGTGATACTGAATGCTGGCAAGAATTAATCTGGAGTTGGCGAAACTCCTACGATGGTGGAATGGTGTTTCTGATGGAAGAGTTGAAGTGGGTAGCGAGATCTTTTCGGAAGTCGTGGGAAGGAAGTGTCAAAAGTTAAACCGTACGAACTCAAGTTCTTTTGCAGGATTGGAAGTGTATTTGGACTTGAAATGAGAACGCATGAACTCCCAGAGTCGTTTGTTTGCCAAGTGCAAGCGGAGCAAGGTGTGAAATTGTTTGGAAATGGCGTAAAAGATATCACATTGAGTTGAGTGAACAAAAGATATGTTATTAGAATTGTATGTGCCAGCAGTTTTTATGAAACAAGGAAGGTATAAGGCGAAGAAATTGCTCGATAAATACTCACTAAGCCTTGTTATGTCCAATATAGAAGTGAGTAGTACAGTATCTGTTACGGAAGTCATGTTGTTATAGAGATGAGGTTTTTAAATGAGTTTTTTTTTAGCTTTTTAAAGTCGTAATACAGACTTTGGTTAAGATATATTTTCTTTCATAATTTATTTACATTCAGAATAATATATGTATATATATATATATATATATATATATATATATATATATATATATATATATATATATATATATATATATATATATATATGCAAGGAATGTTTGAGTATATAGATGGGAGAGTGACTAGTTTAGTGCAAAAGTTAGGTTAGGACAAATCTGAGTTGTTTCCATGGCTGTTTAATATCTGTAAGCACTAGCAAGATTAAGTTGTTGAGGGCAGATGGAAATCAAGAAATTAAAGCAACGAATGTTGATATGGATGGTAGAAGAGTGGAACTTGTTAATTAATATTTAATCGTTATAGGCGGGAAACTTTAAAGGATTATGATAGAATCCATAGATGTTTAGTAAATAAAAATACAGGTTCCGATCTCTCAAGATACTCCCAGTTTTTACAGACCATTAGGGGTGCATTTTGTTATTTTGGATTGCTCAAGGTTTAATGGATGTGGAGTACCGTGGGTAAATGAGAATGGAAGAATAAAGTTTGAAGATTTTCAAATGTATTATTGATACAATAAGGATGAAAAGGGCGGGCAGTGTGGAGATACGCAGAGGTTGTGAAAAAAAGTTAATAAATGTTATTGGATGGATAAGTGTTTTGATAGAGTTCAGTCATGTGGAAAGAATGGAAGAAGAACGGCTGGTGACAAGAATATATATTTCTTGAGCATTTGGAATGAGTTGGGAAAGAAAGAACAAGAAATTGCTATATAGTGGACTGTGAATAGTGGTAGAAAGAGGACCTTCAATATCCATGTGTATGAACCTGTTAATGTTGTGGAGGTGTTTTTCAAAGTTAGACAATGACTGCGACGGTATAGATAGTCTCCTTTGTGCCTGTGCTTTTTTTCCTTCAAGGACTAAAGTAATTAACCTTTCTGTCTACCCCTTTTATGTGCGTCCATCCGTCCGCTAAGGTAACTTTTTATTTTTAAGCACTCTGTGGTTTTAATATCGTTCAACATAATATCATCTATGGGTGAGAGGAGTTCAACACTGTATGTGGTGTATCCAAGGGTCAAGGTCACACTTAGTGGTCAAAGATCAATAGAAACTTGCCCCCATAAGTGATAAAGTATTTAGCAGATACACCATGTTTCTCTAGATCCACTTCTGCTATGGGGGAACGGCATAATATTGCAGCTCTCTCTCTCTCTCTCTCTCTCTCGCTCTCTCTCTCTCTCTCTCTCTCTCTCTCTCTCTCTCTCTCTCTCTCTCTCTCATTAAAGGTCCATGACGTGTCTGCGACAGACGAACGCGTTCTCTGACCAGTTGACTGTTGTCTTATCGTTTCCAGAAAATAAAAGGTAAAATTTTGCGTGACGATTCGATATTCTTTTCTGTCCGGAGGATGCTTTTCCATCTGCGTCAATCTGGAATCTCCATTTCTACAATATTGTACGCCGCGTTATTTTTAATAGCGAAGGAAATCGTTTCCCCGCGACCATTTCGACGGAAATATGGACAGGAGTTTTTGGGCAGTTCCGAAATTGTTCGAAATTCTCTCTCTCTCTCTCTCTCTCTCTCTCTCTCTCTCTCTCTCTCTCTCTCTCTCTCTCTCTCTGTGAGAACGACAAGTATACGTACTGTAGTCATCACAAGCCGTTTTGAAGTCGTGAAGTCTTTCCACCTTCACTCCCACCCCTCCCCTCCCCTCCTCCTTTACAACCCCTACCCCTCCCCCTCATGCCTGGTACGTGGACTGGAATGATTCCTCTCTCCCATTAAATATAACGTTTATGGGTTATAATCGCTCTTTGGGAGATGAAGTATAGGCCGAAGGGAAGCGTTTGAGCGACGATGGCTCTGGCAAATTCACTGTGATATATATTTCTCGGAGCTCCGGCGATTTCCTTCGAAAGTCATTTTAGTGGGCAATCTCTCATTTTTCTTTTTCTTTACCTTCGTTCCATGATATCATTTATTAATCTGCAAGTGTGACGACGGTCGTAGAAACTAAGGGAGACATTCGACAGTTTGATCACCGGGATGTTTTAGATGTTATACATACATATATACATACATACATTCATATATATATATATATATAGAATTATGTATATATATATATATATATATATATATATATATATATATATATATATATATATATATATATATATATATATATATATATATATATATATATATATATATATATATATATATATATATATATATATATATATATATATATTCGATTTTTACCAAAGTTAATAATAACATAAAAGTTACAACGGAGCCTCTGCGATAGGGACCTAATTAATGAAGTTGTAATGGGCGAAGTTTTCACCGTAAGAGTTTAGCTCTCGGTAATTACCCTATGTTGAAAAATAGAAAGATCGCTTAATAACAGAACTCCTTCTTCATCACCGAAGATTTCATCGAAAGTTATCGAGATTACGTTCCGTTAAACATAGCCGACCCGCCCTCTCTCTCTCTCTCTCTCTCTCTCTCTCTCTCTCTCTCTCTCTCTCTCTCTCTCTCTCTCTCTCTCTCTCTTCTTCCTTATAACACCAATGCTTTCTCTGGGTGGGTATGTTTCTTTCACTTTCTTATTTTGAGGACTATTTGTCTCTCATCTTTCAAGTACCTTTTTATTTAGAGGATTACATTTCTCTCATCTTTCAAGTACCTTTTTATTTAAAGGATTATATTTCTCTCATCTTTCAAGTACCTTTTTATGTAGAGGATTATATTTCATCTTTCAAGTACCTTTTTATTTAGAGGATTACAGTTCTCTCATCTTTCAAGTACCTTTTATTTAGAGGGTTATATTTCTCTCATTTTTCAAGTACTTTTTTATTTAGAGGATTACCTTTCTCTCATCTTTCCATTACCTTTTTATTTAGAGGATTACAGTTCTCTCATCTTTTAAGTACCTTTTTATTTAGAGGATTATATTTCTCTCATTTTTCAAGTACCTTTTTATTTAGAGGATTACATTTCACTCATCTTTCAAGTACCTTTTTATTTAGAGGATTGCAGTTCTCTTATCTTTCAAGTACTTTTTTATTTAGAGGATTATGTTTCTTTCATCTTTCAAGTACCTTTTTATTTAGAGGATTACAGTTCTCTCATCTTTAAAGTACCTCTTTATTTAGAGGATTATATTTCTCTCATTTTTCAAGTACTTTTTTTATTTAGAGGATTACATTTCTCTCATCTTTCCATTACCTTTTTATTTAGAGGATTACAGTTCTCTCATCTTTTAAGTACCTTTTTATTTAGAGGACTATATTTCTCTCATCTTTCAAGAACCCTTTTATTTAGAGGATTACATTTCACTCATCTTTTAAGCACCTTTTTATTTAAAGGATTACATTTCTCTCATCTTACAAGTACCTTTTTATTTAGAGGATTATATTTCTCTCATTTATCAAGTACTTTTTTTATTTAGAGGATTACATTTCTCTCATCTTTCCATTACCTTTTTATTTAGAGGATTACAGTTCTCTCATCTTTTAAGTACCTTTTTATTTAGAGGACTATATTTCTCTCATCTTTCAAGGACCCTTTTATTTAGAGGATTACATTTCACTCATCTTTTAAGCACCTTTTTATTTAAAGGATTACATTTCTCTCATCTTACAAGTACCTTTTTATTTAGAGGATTATATTTCTCTCATTTTTCAAGTACATTTTTATTTAGAGGATTACATTTCTCTCATCTTTCAAGTACCCTTTTATCTGGAGGATTGCAGTTCTCTCATCTTTCAAGTACATTTTTATTTAGAGGATTATATTTCCCTTATCTTTCAAGCAACTTTTTTTATTTATAGGATTACATTTCACTCATCTTTCAGGCACCTTTTTATTTGGAGGGTTACATTTATCTCATCTTCCAAGTACCTTTTTATTTATTGGATTACATTTCTTTCATATTTCCAGTACCTTTTTATTTAGAGAATTACATTTCTCTCATCTTTCCAGTACCTTTTTATTTAGAGGATTACATTTCTCTCATATTTCCAGTACCTTTTTATTTAGAGGTTTACATTTCTCTCCTCTTTCCAGTACCTTTTTATTTAGAGGATTACAGTTCTCTTATCCTTCAAGTACTTTTTTATTTAGAGGATTATGTTTCTCTCATCTTTCAAGTACCTTTTTATTTAGAGGATTACAGTTCTCTCATCTTTCAAGTACCTTCTTATTTAGAGGATTATATTTCTCTCATTTTTCAAGTACTTTTTTATTTATAGGATTACATTTCTCTCATCTTTCCATTCCCTTTTTATTTAGAGGATTACAGTTCTCTCATCTTTTAAGTACCTTTTTATTTAGAGGACTATATTTCTCTCATCTTTCAAGGACCCTTTTATTTAGAGGATTACACTTCACTCATCTTTTAAGCACCTTTTTATTTAGAGGATTACAGTTCTCTCATCTTACAAGTACCTTTTTATTTAGAGGATTATATTTCTCTCCTTTTTCAAGTACATTTTTATTTAGAGGATTACATTTCGCTCATCTTTCAAGTACCTTTTTATTTGGAGGATTGCAGTTCTCTCATCTTTCAAGTACATTTTTATTTAGAGGATTATATTTCTCTCATCTTTCAAGCAACTTTTTTTATTTATAGGATTACATTTCACTCATCTTTCAGGCACCTTTGTATTTAGAGGATTACATTTCTCTCATCTTTCAAGTACTTTTTTATTTGGAGGGTTACATTTCTCTCATCTTCCAAGTACCTTTGTATTTATTGGATTACATTTCTTTCATCTTTCCAGTACCTTTTTATTAAGAGAATTACATTTCTCTCATCTTTCCAGTACCTTTTTATTTAGAGGATTACATTTCTCTCATATTTCCAGTACCTTTTTATTTAGAGGATTACATTTCTCTCCTCTTTCCAGTACCTTTTTATTTAGAGGATTACATTTCTCTCCTCTTTCAAGTACATTTTTATTTAAAGGATTGCATTTCTCTCATCTTTCAGGTACCTTTTTATTTAGAGGATTGTATTTCTCTCATCTTTCAAGCACCTTTTTAACTAGAGGATTATACTTGTCTCATCTTTTAAATACCTTTTTTTATTTAGAGGATTATATTTCATCTTTAAGTACTTTTTTATTCAGAGGATTACATTTTGTTCGTCTCCCAAGTACTTTTTTATTGAGAGGATTACGCTTCTCTCATCTTTCAAGTACCTTTTTTGTAGGGTTACATTTCTCTCATCTCTCAAGTACCTTTTTTATTTAGAGGATTGCATTTCTCTCATCTTCAGGTACCTTTTTATTTTCAGGATTACATTTCTCTCATATTTGACGTTACTTTTTAGAGGATGACATTTCTGTCATCTTGAAAGCGTGAGAAATCCCAGCCTTTCCTAGACTGCCGTTTCCTGACCTAACCAGACCTTACCTTCCTAATCTAACTTAGAGCGCCGTGCCCTGATCTGGCCCGGGCGGTGGGGGGGAGGCTTCGCCCCTTTGGACCCCCGTAATTAACACCAAATATCCCTGTCTCCCTACTCTGCATACTACCCAAATTTCTCTCATCTTTCAAATAATGTTTTAATTTATAGAGAATTACATTCGTCCCTCTTTCAATCACCTTTTCTTTAAGAGGATTATATTGCTCTCATCTTTCAAATGCCGTATTCACGTCTCCTTTCAAAAAGCTCCACAAATTCGGAGCATGTAAAAAAACTTCATCAATTGGAGATCCCGTTCCTTATGGAACACGACTGTGATTCCTGTCCCGCGATACATTCGGGCCCAAAGACACCAACCAAATGAATCAAAAGAGGTGCGAACACACGTGTGGTACTTGTAAACTTCATTTCCTTTTCACGGAAATTCTTTCTTAAACCCTTCTGTTATGGGGAATCTCTCTCTTGTGTCCTTTGTATCTTTCATTATTAAGTTACACTATTATTATTATTATTATTATTATTATTATTATTATTATTATTATTATTATTATTATTATTATTATTATTATTATTAAAAAATACTCATAGTATATGTACATATAGTTAAAGGTAAATCAATACGGATAGCTTTCGGGAACTTGAAAAGGGGAACCGAACAAGTTCCCGAAAGCTATTTATATTGATTCACCTTTAAATATATGTACATATACATAACTGTGGATTTGCTTCTCGATTATTATTATTATTATTATTATTATTATTATTATTATTATTATTATTATTATTATTATTATTATTATTATTATTATTATTTTATGATGTATTTTTCAAGCAGTTCTGAATCCATGGATTTAGATTTTCTCAGTACAGAGCTCAGTTTTTTGCCCAATTATAGGGAATTCCTCAACAGGTGTATAATCTTAAGAACTGTATTAGATTATTTTCAAAATATATTTATAGATTTGTGATTCTGAACACAGCAATTAGGCACTGTCAGTATGGTTCTGGATCAAAATCACTAGTTATTTCTGGATGAATTATTGAATTGATTTGAGGTGGTACTAAACGCCGATAAATTGATCCTTTTTGGATGCATAACATGGCTTCATGAGTTAGTATTGTTTTTGCTTCTCAACAAATGTCGAAGAACAAGAGGAGAGAGGTAGGCTAAATCTTCCCTCTGCCATGCCAGTAGTTCAGAAAATGCAGGATCTGTGGAAATTATACATATCACTCCTAGTGTTAACATGCCCTGAATCAACTTGGATCTTTAGTGTAAAGTTTATTATTTTTTTTTTATTATTCTATTACTGACAAGTTTTAGTACATTATGAAAAGTGTATTTAATTATTTGAAAGGACTGGATGATGAATATCATGAACCTGTCACTCCACGTGATAAATACAGGACCACGGCGATGTAACATTGCGAGCCCACAATTTGTAAGCTACGGACTCGTAACCAAACACATTGACCTCATTCTGTTGTTTATGGTTGTCATATTTCATGCGCTAAATACTGCAGGTTGATGGGATGGTTTGATACCACAAACTGATATCACAGTGACTAAAGTCATCGACGCCAAAAGGACTTCATTTTGCCAGTAATTAGAATTCAGGCAAAATAAAACAAAGATCTTCCTCTCACATAAGAAAACATTCATGAAATTGATTCTGTAAATATAATCTAATGCTTCACATGCATTAAATGATTTAATAATCACAATGACTTCTTAACTGTGAGGTCATGTTAATTCTTTGATGGTGGAACTGTTTGAAAAATTAGCCTGTGGGTTCCACGAGTGGGCTTTCATTGTTGGGTAGGATTCGTAGCATTGTATCTGGTTTGGTTCCCGTAGGTAGGGGGAATAATGCCATCAGTGCACCTCATGCGGTGCACCGTAGGCATTATGCTTAGGGTTCTTCGTATTGTCCCTTAGGCCCCTGGCTGCAACCCCTTTCATTCCTTTTACTGTTACCTCCGCTCATATTCTCTTTCTTCCATCTTACTTTCCACCCTCTCCTAACAATTGATTCACAGTGCAACTGCTTTGAGGTTTTCCTCCCGTTACACCTTTCAAACCTTTCAGCTGTCAATTTCCGTTTTAGCGCTGAATGACCTCATAGGTTCCACCGCTTGGCCTTTGGCTTAAACTCTACATTCTGTTCCATTCTATCTGGTTTGGCTCCTAAAAGATGTCGGTGATGCCACTTTTGGTCAAGATATAGGGTGGATCTTTGGAGGTCAGTTCTTGACGATATCATTAACGGAGGCTTAAGGTCCATGGAAAGTTTTATAAGACCTTTTTTGGTTTTTTTCAGGCGTTTTTATCACCTACCCCTGTGGAAAATACCCCTGGCAATCCTTGTATTCTTCGACCTTCTGACAATTGGCCAACACGGCCGATG
>JANJGK010000011.1:6326524-6329024 GCA_039081455.1 Macrobrachium rosenbergii | reverse complement strand
TCAAGAAAAACCAAGTCAAGAAAAAGGAGAGAGAGATGAGAGAGAGAGAGAGAGAGAGAGAGAGAGAGAGAGAGAGAGAGAGAGAGAGAGAGAGAGAGAGAGAGAGAGAAAGTTAATATCGATGGTTTTCTAACCTTGCATGAAGGAAGAATGCTTTCTTTTGCTCCCGGAGACTGTCTATTGGGCTCTTGTCGAGTCTGAAGTTATTCCAAAATCTTTTAGGAATGCCTTTCCGGAAATGTAGGAATTATGTCCCGATGCCTCGAGCAGTATCGAAAAAAATTATTAATTATAGGAGGAAGTGGCTGTACTATTAGCAGAGTGTCGCTGCAGAATTTCTTATTAAGTCTTCCCAATTCTTGTTAACAGATCTGTGTGGAGAAGTTATTTTTACACGAATTATTGCCTGACGCCTCGAGTAATGCTGTCAGGACATCAATAGGAACAAAGAATGGCGTATTAAAGCAAGGAATGCATTAATACATGTACGATTCATATAAGTAACCATGCACACAAATACACAATAAGGCAATTGAGAGTAAGGGAAGCGTATTACGCAGATTAACCGAAAGGAAAAGAAAGCCTTAAAGTGATGTTTTTGTGAAACGAACGCCTAATCCAGGATATTTTCCTCTCGGCCGAACTCGACAGAGCCTGGTAGTTTGCGTTTATCCTTTGCTACACAACTGCTTAGGTAAAAGAGAAAGAGATCATAAAAGTATTGATATCATTGCCATTCTCAGCGTACAAGGAACCGAGCTACAAGCCATTACCATAACGTTACGATAAGGAAGTTGGCTATTTGGGGGCTTTTGTTGAAAGGGGGAGAAATAAAGATCAACGCACTCTTGCTAGGGTGCAGGTTATGTTTATACTTTTTCCGATATTGACCTGTTTCTTTAATAGAGGATAATTTTCCACTAAAAAAAAAGGGGATAATTTTCTACTAAAATTCAGACCATTTATTTGGGGTTCGCCATTTCAAATAGAAGGGATTATCTGAAGTGACTGTTGAACCATCTCTACTCTATCGAACTGAAGTGTAGATGCTGCGTGCGAACGAAAGAGGAAAGTGTAAGCTGTAGAGAGGAAATGCTTGCAAAGTATTAGTGAAGAAAACATTGCCCATTTCAGAGTCATTCACAGAAGGCTCACCAGCAGTGCGTTGGACGCCGCCCCCCCCCCCCCCCCATACACGCAAAACGCTGCATCATTCTCATGTTAAATTCTCTGGTATTCTTTTCCAGTATCTCTTCCTCGTCATATATCCTGCACTGTGTAAATCTCCCTCGCCTTCTTTCTCCAAGCACACTCGAATTATACACTTCTTTTCACGAAAATAATGTGATTAATTTTTTTCCATTTGCCCTATGCTAACCTTTGTACCCCCTTTTGCTAATCTTCACGTATGACTCCGTTTTAGTTTTCTGAAAAGAAAACTATTGTGCCGGCTTTGCCTGTTCGTCCGCACTTTTTTCTGTCCGCAATTCTTCTGTCCGCCTTCTGATCTTAAAAACTACTGAGGTTAGGGGGCTGCAAATTGGTATGTTGATTATCCATCCTCCAATCATTAAACGTACCAAATTGCAGCCCTCTAGCCTCAGTACTTTTTTATTTTATTTAAGGTTAAATTTAGCCATAATCGTGCGTCTGGCAACGATATGGGCCAGGTCACCACCGGGCCGTAGTCAAAGTTTCGTGGGCCGCGGCTCATACAGCATTATACAGATCTATTTTCGGTGGCCTTGATTATAATTATGCTGTAGCGGCTGTACAGAACACTCGATTGCGCAGAAGAAACTTCGGCACATATTTTTACTTGTTTATTTTTAACACAATAGATGCCTCAACTTCCAGTTTCCTCTTCAAAATATTACCGCCTCATCTGCGTTCATTCAGAACTAATACTTATCCATTTATTTGTTATGCAATTGCAGCAGAGAGTATGGGACTGCAAATTCCGTGCAGCCGGCCATTTGGGGTAGACCACAAGCGGGCGACACAACAACAGTAGCTTCACTCTCAAATAAAATCCCTTTTAGCAGGATGCATACGCATCCACTCACCCATACCACACAGTCCTCGCAGGGGTGACAGATACCCGGACCCATTTGCGCATACAGTTCATAGATTGAAAACAGAATCGGAAGTTGAATGTGTATCCTTCAATTTGGGATGCTTCGCAGTGCTCATATGTTTATACGAATGCGTTTTAGTCGTGGAATCAGAGTTCAGTACTCGGACTGATGGAAGGGATACTTGCAACTGTCAAAATACGTCAGTCAAGTTCTCTTCACATATCACGGGAATAAGCTAAGCCTGTGATAAAGAGGGTCATGGGACTCGCCAAAAGCGTGATTATTGTGGACGCCAGGTAAACAGGATACATTTTTCACTAAGCTGCGTTCGTGTAGTTTTGTTGTACATGATTATTTGCATATGCAGGTCCAACCCCCCCGCCCCGCCCCACCCTGAGTTCAGCGGAAGTGTGTCACCTGGC
>JANJGK010000011.1:6321524-6324024 GCA_039081455.1 Macrobrachium rosenbergii | reverse complement strand
AATTCAGGTCTTGAAGACCAAGCACCGGAACCCACCCGCATTATTCAGCGCCATAATGAATGTGAAATATATAAATTAATGATAGTATTGATAATGAATATGTGAATGTTGACATACTAGTAAAATTCAGTGTTAAAATATGAACGTCAAAAATGAAGAATGATATTTGATTGAACCAACAAAAAGTAAATATATTTTAGATTTTTATATTCATACTATATACTTAGTATATAAAAATAAATGTGTGTAAAATCTTTATTAAATATACCAAGGCCATATCTCATTAAAATAACCAGATTCTTTCAGATAACGCATAAGGTTATCCACCTTGAATGAGCTGCAGAAAACGCTCTCGAGTTGAGAAAATTGACCAGATAAAATAGTCGCCCCTGCTGTAAATACGCTCTAAATGGATTTCGGTTCTTTCTCGGAAAATTGCAGAAAAACAAAGAGCAAAAGAAGCTGAGATCATTAGCTGAAGCAGAAAAGCTTTTCTGGCTAATTGTTGACGCATTTTCGTACTTCGCTCGAGAGCCAATTTGAAGGTTACAATAGTGCCCCTTTTTCTCTCCATATTCTCTCTTCCCATCTCATTTTTATTTTGACCTCTCTCTCTCTCTCTCTCTCTCTCTCTCTCTCTCTCTCTCTCTCTCTCTCTCTCTCTCTCGCATTCAGTCGTTTCACTCCGTTAAGTGAATGGCGGAGTTTGTTTCCTAGGTCGTGATAAGGCGAATATAAATATATAAAAAAAAGGCGTTAATGTGGTTACGTTCCAAAACACAGTCATGTCTTTTTTTTTTTTAACAGGATGAAAATGAAACAGTATGGAACGGACTTGGAACAATAAAAATACTTTATTGGTGGTATGTTATCAGAGGGGCAGAATTAACTGAAATATTCTTGCATTGGAATAGACTTATCAGTCGTGAAATTTAGAGCAACAAGAAATGGTGTCCTTTTAAGGTAAAGAATCTGATTAGGAGAAAGTCATTTTGATTCTGTGCCTTACTAGAAATAAAATCTGATTAAGAGAAAGTCATGATGATTCTGTGCCTTACTAGAAAACAGAATCTGATTAAGAGAAAATCATGATGATTCTGTGCCCTACTAGAAAACAGAATCTTATTAAGAGAAAATCATAATGGTTCTGTGCCTTACTAGAAAACAGAATCAGATTAAGAGAAAATCATAATGATTCTGTGCCTTCCTAGAAAACAGAATCTGATTAAGAGAAAATCATAATGGTTCTGTGCCTTACTAGAAAACAGATTCTGATTAAGAGAAAATCATAATGATTCTGTGTCTTACTAGAAAACAGAATCTGATTAAGAAAAGGTCATTATGATTCTGTGCCTTAACAGAAAACCAGTAGATGAGAGTTTACTAATCAACTTCTGGAGTTTGAACTAAGCAACTTATTCAAGTCGGTGCATGTCTGGAAAGATCTGGAAGCTTTTCTTTACGTGTGTTTATTGTAGCGAATGAGGTTGCAAGCCTTACACACCCGTGTCCATCGCCAATCTTTTCTCTCTCGTTGGAGATTTGAAATGGCGACAGTAGCTGTTATCCAGTCTTAGAAGGCCATTGCTTACTCTGTTTGGCTGTTGGGCACGAATGAGTCATTTATCTACATTTGGTGGAAATGCTATGCTTGTAAATAGGATTTAAGTGGCAAACTCTCCAGAAATAATCGTAATCCATGCATGTATCAGTGTACCTTACTTTTCTGTTTTTATATTACCTAATTCACTGAGCTATCAGCAACTTCTTGTTTTTCGAAATATAATTAATAGGAAGAAAGTCTTAGAGGCCTTATATTTTATTTATTTTTTTTTTTAGATTTCTTACGAAGAATGTTATAAAAACTTTATGTATACCTTCGAAAGCATATTGAATAATTTTAAAACCCGATGAATATTATGTATTGTATCTACTGGTCACTTTCGCCACAATCATGTACTTTTAGCTGTCACAATGACCTCTTAACTTTTGGATTCCCTGACATTCTTAATATGCTTTCCACTGAAAGCATATTAAATAGTGCTGAAAACTCTCCCTTCCCAGATGGGACTCGAACCCACACAGGCACGGGAGAGGTGATGGTGGGTTGGGGTTGGGGTTGGGGGGTGGGGGATGATAGTTATGGGTTTGGGTGGCTGCTTGTTGAGAATTTTTAAAAGGAGAAAATGAAGATTTCATTAAGGGATTAGTTCACTAAAGAAGGATTTTCCTCCCGTCTTATTGAAAAGTAACCCTCAATAAACCTTTGCCCTTGTGTTATCAGGTGACAGATGAATTGGTTTATAAACAATTAGAATAAACAAAATACACAGAAAAGGAAAATCATTAGAAAAATGTTCCCAGAGATTTTTGTTTGCTTGTCATGCGTTTTTGAGGCTGTTTGCTAAAAGCAGGTCGGTCGTCATTCTGTTGAGTTCTGCACTTGCTTTAAAAATGTATATTTATAAAACAGTGTGTTTGACTGTAAGCGGATTATTAA
>JANJGK010000011.1:6309024-6316524 GCA_039081455.1 Macrobrachium rosenbergii | reverse complement strand
ACGTTAGCACAGAGGAATAGAAAGTTATAATAATTATAAAATGTTGATGAGTATTACTAAAGGAAAATCTGATGAATGTGGAAGAGCGACGAAAAAAAAAAAACAAGTGTAAAAGACTATGATGAATTGATGAATTAAAGTGAAAAGGGGATACGATCGATGATTTTCCATGATGTACTGCCAAGCGTATTCAGCGGCTCGGAAAGATTTCGAATCGCGTAATGTTTGTTTATCCCGCTGACGGCATCATGTGTCCTACTTCCCAAGTACCGTGTAAATGCGCTCCCTCATCATTATTAAAGGTTATAGGCCCTCTCCCTACAGTTTCTCTTATCATGATTTCTCATGAGGTTCTTTGCAGCGTCCCTTCGGCCCTTAGCTGCAACCCCTTTTATTTTCTTTCTTCCGTGTTACTTTCCACACTCTTTTAACAACTGATCCATAGTGCAACTGCGAGGTTTGCCTCCTGTTACACCTTTAAAATCTTTTTGCTGACAGTTTCTTTTTCAGCGCAGAATGGCCTCATAGGTCCCAGCGCTTGGCTTTTGGCCTAAATTCTATATTCTATTCTATTAGTAAAACTAAGAAGTTCTCAGTGACCAATATATAATCTTACACTTAAAATTGAGGAATTCTTAAACCCTCAATCTTAATGTCTTGAAAGTGGTTAGGGTGAAGGGTGCTCCTATTTTAAAATACTTCTCAGGGAACAAATTTTTCTGGAAAAATACTACTCAGGGAACAAATTTTTCTGGAAAAACACTACTCGGGGAAAAATTTTTCTGGAAAAATACTTCTCAGGGGACAAATCTCAAGAGTTAATTAGTTCTCTGCCCTGGACTAATCAATGTCAAATAGCAGATGTTCGTTGGAAAGTGAAAGTGGTGAAATGTTTTGCTGTTTTTGCAATTCAGAACCATTAAGTTCTGCCGCTTTGTATGTTGGTTTTAATAACCTTCTGGTCCTCCTTGCGTGGAAAGGTTTCATGGACAAGGAAAGGAATAAAGGTTAGGTGAGGGCTGCCTGCCCTAGGAGCAAGGGCCCGTGCTAGCTCAAAGCAGGCATAATCTAGAACAACAAAATAAAGGTTTGGTATCTCGAACCTGTGAGAGGCTAGCCTACTTACGCTGTGAAATTATTGAATGCCTGTACAGGTGGCAGATTAGCGATAAAGTTAATTTAAAAAAAATGCTCTTGAGAATAAATAGTGAAAATAAGATTTTTGCTGAGTCCACATTAAATGTACCGAAATGAAAAGAGAGAAAGCGTTTGAAAATGTTCATAAATATTACTGTGGGATTTTCTTACATATATGGATAGGATGAAGAGTGAGAGCATTTGATGATGAGAACAAAAAGGTCGTGTAAAACTTGTGAACGAAAAGAGTAGTCAGCGCAAGGAGGTGGAATGTAACTTGATATAAACGAGTTTTAAAGCTGTAGAAGGGTTAAAGCAGAATCAAAATATGGTCATGGTATATGGAGGAGCATTATTATTATTATTATTATTATTATTATTATTATTATTATTATTATTATTATTATTATGCAGAAGACGAACCTTATTCATATGGAACAAGCCCACAGGGGCCACTGACTTGAAATTCAAGCTTCCAAAGAATAAGGTGTTCATTAGAAAGAAGTAACATGAGGGAGAGTAGAAGAAACAACGGATAATAGAACGTCAAAGAACAGACTTTAAAGAGTCCTAAAATTAGTATCACGTTCTTCTTCTTTCAGGAAAGGAAGAGTAACCATGAGAAGAAGAGGAGATGAAATGGGAGGAGGAGGAGGAGGAGGAGGAGGAGGAGGAGGAGGAGGAGGAGGCACTGTTGGAACAGTGACACGAAATTGAAAAATAAGAGGTATGAAGAATGAGAGGTGTCTAGTTTGACGGATGGATTGATTGATTGATTACCGTAACACCTGGCGTCGGAGCAATCCAGCCCATCGACACGGAAGTAGGAAGGAACGTGGGGGGAGTTCGAGTTGAGAGAGAGAGAGAGAGAGAGAGAGAGAGAGAGAGAGAGAGAGAGAGAGAGAGAGAGAGAGAGGGAGAAAAGTTCGGTTTGAAATGCGATGAGGAGGAATAAGTGGGATGGGAATGGGAGAAGGGAAGGCAAATAGGATGTAGCCGGAGCTTAGGATGAGATTTTGAGGGGTGGCGTAAGGAGAAAATAGGGATCACGCAACGTGAACGGCGAAGTTTAACTTGTGTAGAAATGTATAGGAATGTCTCTCCCTTCAAGGAAAAACCATGACAGTAATGGAGGTAAAATATAATATACGTTCGTAAAAGGGTTCAGTGTTTACGGGCTGTTTTCTGCTGGTGGAAAATTCAGTGTTTGTCGAGATTCTTTTGAAAAATTTATTTATTCTTAGGACTTTCTAATATTTCAAAGCGACCCTTTTATCTGGGGTTGGGTAGCATTTTACTGCAGAGAGAGAGAGAGAGAGAGAGAGAGAGAGAGAGAGAGAGAGGAAGAGAGAGAGAGAGAGGAAAGTTTTTTTTCCTTTTTATTCGTTACCGGAAAAGGGGGAAGATATATTGACTTTTGAATAAGAAGTTCAAGAGGCCTCGCTTCCCGCTAGAGCATTTATTTGGCTTTCATTTTATAATACTCTCTCTCTCTCTCTCTCTCTCTCTCTCTCTCTTTATATATATATATATATATATATATATATATATATATATATATATATATATATATATTATATATATATATATATATATGGGTGTATGTGTGTGTGTATGTATGTGTATTTTTGTATCTTTATCTCCATATCTGTTTATGATTTCCCTTTTCCGGGCGAAGGCTGTTGGTAGTTCATAGGCAATTTCGTTCCTTCCTTAGGATTCCCATAAAGGTTGTTTATGGCGCTTTAATTTTTTTTTTCTTTTTATAAATTACCTAATATGGGACGCTCGGCCCACAAAGGAGCAATTCGTTACTGAAATGGCTTTCTTGAATGGAGACTGAAAATAGTTTGACGTGCAAAAAATAAACCCGATTTTCGTCTGGTGAAGATTTTCACCTCACGTGTTGACGACAAAAATAGAGAGAGAGAGAGAGAGATCATGTAATCGATCCCTAAATTTTTAGTTTTCTGTACAAGAACATTATTGAGATGACTTTGTCTGTCCGTCCGCACTTTTTCTGTCCGCATTTTTTTTGTCCGCACTCAGATCTTAAAAACTACTGAGGCTAGAGGGCTGCAAGTTGGTATGTTGACCATCCACCCACCAACCATCAAACATACCAAATTGCAGCCCTCTAGCCTTCGTAGTTTTCATTTTATTTAAGGTTAAAGTTAGCCATGATCGTGTGTCTGGAAACGCTATAGGACAGGCAACCACCAGGGAGTGACCGAAAGCTTCATGGGCCGCGGCTCATACAGCATTATATGCTGTACAGGAAACTCGACTGCGCCGAAGAAACCTCGGCGTATTTTTTACTTGTTATATTTACCTCAAAGCAGATCTGTATGTTTTGGATGATACACTTTTTTCTGATGGTAATGTTGTATAGATAATGTTTGTTACATTCCGACGGGTGTGTGGATGTTTATATTGTGCAGGAACAAACATAATTAGATTCGCTATTCATCACCGAGTCCCAGGGGAAGCTGATGTCGAATTGTTTGCTTCTTTGTCAAGTGCTGGCTACAGAGACTGACGGGGTTATTTTTCATTTTGGGAGCAACGTCATTTTCTGTTTGCTCAAAATAATTTATTATCCTCCATAAACTGGGCAATGTAGCAGAGGCCTCCTTTTTGTCTCTTTGCTTGTCTGTCCGTTCGCCTCATTTGTGCTTGATCTTACCATGTGTGGAAAGGGTGGTATTTTCATCATATTTGTCATATAGACGGCCATTAACACAATGCTGGATCAGTTATAAGATGGTATGATGATTATGCTTGTACATCTAATTGCTGATGATTTGCTTTTGTGTTTTATATATATATATATATATATATATATATATATATATATATATATATATATATATATATATATATATATATATATATATATATATATATATATATATATGCATGTATTGATTTCGTTGATAATTTGTAGGTAACATTTTACATATTGTCAAATGAGCTGAAAGAGAGGAGCTCAAATTTTGTAGGTTCCGTAGGGGGTAGTGCCGTCAGTGTACCTCTCGCGGTGCACTGTAGGCACTACTGAAGGTTCTTTGCAGCGTGCCTTCTATGGCCCCTAGCTGCAACCCCTTTCGTTCCTTTTGCTGTACCTCCTTTCATGTTGTCTTTCTTCCATCTCGGCTTCCACCCTCTCCTAACAATTGATTCATAGTGCAACTGCAAGGGAGACCATTGTCCCAGTATGTCTTTTTTTGTTTTTGTGTGTATTGTTTCAACGCGTTGTATGTAAGTGTATACATATTTTTTATTGGCTATCTGTTTATTTTTTGTTTATCCATCGGTACGTTAACCTCTGCTTTCGTTTGTCTCCTGCACGTATGGGCATTGTGTCCTTTTTCAGAATCTTGCTTGTCAGGTCAATGACCTTTCGGGATTTGGGAGTCTTTCATATGAAAGTTTACTCTTGAATCATAATAATAAGTACAAGTCATTTCCATGCCATTTCTATTATCTTCGGAGACACATACAAAAAAAAAAAACGACTCTGACGGAACCCCCCCCCCCAAGAAATAATAAAAGGAATGACTCGTGGAAGATGGGTAAGTGCAAAAAAGACAGTGACAGAAACAAAAAGAAAAAAAAATAATAAAAGGAATGACTCGTGGAAGATGGGTAAGTGCAAAAAAAGACAGTGACAGAAACAAAAAGAAAAAAATAATAAAAGGAATGACTCGTGGAAGATGGGTAATTGCAGAAAAAAATGTACAATGACAGAAAAAAATTAATAAAAGGAATGACTCGTGGAAGATGGGTAAGTGCAAAAAAAAAGTAACAGAAAGAAAAAGAAAAAAATAATAAGAGGAATGACTCGTGGAGGATGGGTAAGTGCAAAAAAAAAGTAACAGAAAGAAAAAGAAAAAAATAATAAGAGGAATGACTCGTGGAAGATGGGTAAGTGCAAAAAAAAGTAACAGAAAGAAAAAGAAAAAAAATGATAAAAGGAATGACTCGTGGAAGATGGGTAAGTGCAAAAAAAAAGTAACAGAAAGAAAAAGAAAAAAAATAATAAGAGGAATGACTCGTGGAAGATGGGTAAGTGCAAAAAAAAAAGTAACAGAAAGAAAAAGAAAAAAAATAATAAAGGAATGACTCGTGGAAGATGGGTAAGTGCAGAAAAAAAGACAGTGACAGAGACAAAAAGAAAAAAAAATAATAAAAAGGGAATGACTCGTGGAAGATGGGTATGTGCAAAAAAAAAGGCAGTGACAGAAACAAAAAGAAAAAAATAATGAAAGGAATGACTCGTGGAAGATGGGTAAGTGCAGAAAAAAAGGACAATGACAGAAAAAAATTAATAAAAGGAATAGACTCGTGGAAGATGGGTAAGTGCAAAAAAAAAGACAGTGACAGAAAGAAAAAGAAAAAAATAATAAGAGGAATGACTCGTGGAAGATGGGTAAGTGCAAAAAAAAAAGTAACAGAAAGAAAAAGAAAAAAAATAATAAATGGAATGACTCGTGGAAGATGGGTAAGTGCAAAAAAAAAAGTAACAGAAAGAAAAAGAAAAAAAATAATAAAAGGAATGACTCGTGGAAGATGGGTAAGTGCAGAAAAAAAAGACAGTGACAGAGACAAAAGAAAAAAAATAATAACAGGAATGACTCGTGGAAGATGGGTAAGTGCAAAAAAAAAAAGTAACAGAAAGAAAAAGAAAAAAAATAATAAATGGAATGACTCGTGGAAGATGGGTAAGTGCAGAAAAAAAAGACAGTGACAGAGACAAAAGAAAAAAAAAATAATAACAGGAATGACTCGTGGGAGATGGGTAAGGTGCATTGCGCGGTTCTCTTAGATAAAGGCAAGGAAATTATATCCGGATTTACATCACAAAGGGAATTAGTGTCCGGCTGATAATTAGATCACAGTCTGGGTATTATCTCGTTTGGCGGAAACTTGATTATCGTCTTTCTTGTAGCCTTGGCAACGTCAGCTCTCTCATTTCGGATTCAATAATAAAATGAGTAAATTAGCTCATTTCGACTCTTATCGTATACTTGTTACAAGTTGGGTTATCGTCACTGATATCTAATTGACTGGTTTCACGGAGTTTGGAAAATGATTTAGTGAAAAGAATCGTTTGATTCAAAGAAAAGACTCATTTGATTCGAAGAAGAGAATCATTTGATTCGAAGAAGAGAATCATTTGATTTGAAAAAAAAGAATCGTTTGATTTGAAAAAAAATTATGATTTGATTTATAGAAAAGAATCATTTGATTTTGAAAAAGTCTTTTGATTGAAGAAAGGAATAATTTTATTTGAAGAAAAGAAATCGTTTGATTTTGAAGAAAATCTTTTGATTTAAAGAAAGAATCGTTTCATTTGAAGTAAAGAATCATTTGATTTAAAGAAAAGAATCATTTGATTCAAAGAAAAGAATTATTTGATTTAAAGAAAAGAATCATTTTGATTGAAGAGAATCATTTGATTTGAAAAACAGAATCATTTGATTTGAAGAAAATCATTTGATTGAAAGAAGAGAATCATTTGATTCAAAGAAGAGAATCATTTGATTTAAAGAAAAGAATCATTTGATTTAAAGAAAAGAATCATTTCATTCAAGAGAAGAATCATTTGATTTAATGAAAAGAATAATTTGATTTGAAGAAAAGAATCATTTGATTTGAAGAAAAGAATCATTTGGTTCAAAGAAAAGAATCATTTGATTTAAGGAAAATTGATTCAAAGTAAAGAATCATTTGATTCAAAGAAAAGAATCATTTGATTCAAAGAAAAGAATCATTTGATTCAAAGAGGAGAATCATTTGACTTAATGAAAAGAATCATTTGATTCGAAGAAAAGAATCATTTGGCTTGAAGGAAAGAATAATCTGGTTTCGCGTTGTCTTTTGTCCAGAGTATAAAAAACCTTTAATAATGATTTTAGTAAATAAACAGGGATTTGACTTCATCTCCTCTGTATTTCTGTCTTTGTCTCTTCGGGCTAATTATGTATTTCGAACTCATTATCCATTTGCCTCGTTAATTCTTTTCTTACGGCTGCCTGCGTTCCAGTAATTAGACTCTGGTAGTTACTGCTAATGATTCTTCTCCTCTTCCGACCTTGATTCTTTCTTCCGTATTCCTGATGCCTTTCCATTCCTGGTTTCTTTTTTTTTTATATTTTTTTCTCTTCCCTATCGTCTCTCATTGTCAGCCTGGAATCATTGCTTCTTTCTCTATTTGTTTCTCTGTTGGTGTCAGGGTGCCATGATTCTAAATTTCCTTTATCAACTGCAAAATTACTTTTTCTACTCCAGTTTCTCATCATTACTATTATTCCTCATTCTCTCTCTCTCTCTCTCTCTCTCTCTCTCTCTCTCCTCTCG
>JANJGK010000011.1:6286066-6306424 GCA_039081455.1 Macrobrachium rosenbergii | reverse complement strand
ATATATATATACATACATACATACATATATATATATATATATATATTGCAACGTTTCTTTGAGTAGAATTTACCTTCGTTTGCACTCAGACAATAATACGAACAAATTTACGTTTTGGTGTGGAAGTCTGACCCGTGACCTTTGACTTCATAATTCCACACATCGTTTCACTTACCCCATTTATGAAGCTTGGTAGAGACTCAAAATTCTCCGCCTCCGTATAATCAAGGGAATCTTATTAAAACGAACTATCCCACCATGGTTTAATTTGAATATTTATGAGCACGAGACAAGTGCTGTTACAAAATAAATCTACTGCTATGTCAGGGTAATATATGTATAACTTTATACAGCCGCACTATATGACTGCAGCGATATCCATCCCTTTTCGTAGCTGAAGTTCTGGTTTTGTTATTATTATTATTATTATTATTATTATTATTATTATTATTATTATTATTATTATTATTATTATTATTGCATCAACTACCGTTTGCTGTTTAAACTTCGTCTCAACATTTCAACAGCACAAAATATTACTGGTATGTAAGATACAAATGACTTTGTGATCGGGAATCATTAAAAAGTCTTGTACATTTGAAATAGAATACGTGCGCGAAATATAATAATAATAATAATAATAATAATAATAATAATAATAATAATAATAATAATAATAATAATAATAATAATAATAATAATAATAATGGGGAAACAAATCCACAGTTATGTTTATGTACATATATTTAAAAATAAGTCTATACAGAAAGCTTTCGATTGAAAACGGGAATCGAACAGACTCCCGATAGTTTTCTGTGCAATTTATCTCTAAATATATGTACATACACAGAACTGCAGATTTGTTTCTCCATCTTTGTTAATAATAATAAATAATAATAATAATTAATAATAATAATAATAATAATAATAATAATAATAGTAATAAGTTCCCCAATAGTTCTAAAAACAAGTTATCGTTGACGAAGTTACGAAAATAAGATCAAGAATGATGAAGTGAAAAAAAAATGTTTGGCAACTTGGCTCCCGGGGGTTGGGTGATACCCTGGGAGGTTTATCTGGGATGCGACCAAGACTCCATCGTCGCTAAGCCGATTAATTTTTTATCTTTTTTTTTTTGTGGTAATTAACGGGATGGAAAAAAACTTGACGCAACCGGTTTATTTTTTCACAGCTAGGCTACCCTTTTTCTCTTTATAGCTTTTGTCGTTGTGATATATGTATATGTATATATATATATATATTATACATATATATATATATATATATATGTGTGTGTGTATATATATGTGTGTGTATATATATATATATATATATTTATGTAAATATATATATATATATATATATATGTATTTAAATATATATATATATAAAATAGACTCCACCATTACCCCTGTTTGTCTTGCATTCTAGCATTGTTTTTTATATTACTACCCTTCATTTCCAATACCCCCTTCACACACATCTACCCTTAGTTTGATTGTGGTCTTTTCTTTCTAAGTATTCCTAAAAACATTCTTCCATGGAATTTACTTAGTTCCAACAATCAAGTACATATCAAAATACATCCTCCACTCTCATTTACTGCATGAACTCATTACTTAAACACCATGCCGTCTCCTTCCGTCACCTACCTTTGCATTCACGTCACCTAGCACAACCACATTTTCATGTCCTTCAAACTCGGCCAGGCGCAGATTCAGGCTCTCTTCAAGAGATTCTTTTCACAGCTTCATACGTCAGTATTTCATGCAAATGAAATATTTAGTCTTAAGCCAGCTGGTCACTGCTATAGCGGTTAGTGTCTAGGCCTCCTACTCGGATGTCTGGAGTTGGCTCTTCCCCCTAGGGCGATGAAAGTCACTTGCTCTGTATCACGGTCAGTTACTGCCGCTGTTTCGGGCCTGTGTTGGGGGATTGGGGGAACCTGGCAGAAACCAAGCAACTTTGGCTGTAAAAGCTAAAATTTAATTCGAACTTGGTCTTAAAATTGTAATTTGTTGAAATAATCAACATTGATTATTACAGTCTTAAGTAGTGTCGTTGATCAGATTTTTCATTCTTAAACTATCAAATGGTGATGACTGCACCATTGAAATTCATTGAAATATTAAATTCCGCATGGAGTACAAAGTCTAAACGAAACAGTTTCAGGATTATTTTTAACCACAGCTCCTTATTCATTACACCACCTGGAAAACTTTGAAATGATAGTTTTGAGTTCAGCAACAGATAGCCTACCATCGCTCACCCCAATTCTTTTGGACTCTGTAGTTGATTAAATGTCACCTGGCTCCCGGAATATTAGTGTTTGAGTTGTATGATACCTTTTTGATTTAGATAAATAACTATTAATTATTATTATTATTATTATTATTATTATTATTATTATTATTATTATTATTATTATTATTATTATTATTATTCATAAAATGAACCCTGTTCGTATGGAACAAGCCCAGAGCTCAGGGGTCGTTGACTTGAAGTTCAAGCTTCCAAAGAATAAGGTGTTCATTGGAAGAAGTAAGAAGCAAAGGGAACACAGGAAGAATAGAGACCCCACTTATTGAAAAAATAAATTAGAGGTTTTGATTGAGTGGAAGAGATGTGGATCCACTTTTCTTTAAGGGACAGTAGAGTGAAAAACTGAAAGTAAAGGGAAGAGCTGAATGAGGCATATATGAACCTAGAAAAAGGTTTATGTAGAGTTATAGAGGTTATAAGTGGCAAGCCTATTATAAAAACCCAACTCAGTACTCAACTGTCATAATGGAGGTGGGTGTCTGATTCGCCAAATGGCGTGGCTTCGAATTCTGGTTATGGCGGGTACACTTATCACATGTAATTCCTTTGGGTGCAAGTTATTGCCAAGGTAAAGTGAATTCGATATTCAGGGGTATTTGTGGCTTAATATTTGCGAGTATAAAAGTTATACTTTTATATATATGTATATAGTATATATATATATATATAAGTATAGGCATACGAAAGCTCATTTAATCTACGAGCTTTTTTAATCTTAATTAACAGTTTACTCTCTCTCTCTCTCTCTCTCTCTCTCTCTTTCATATAAATATATAGATATAAGATTATACACACACACAAATATATATATATATATATATATATAAAATCTCATATCCATATATTTACATGAAAGAGAGAGAGAGAGAGAGAGAGAGGGAGAGAGAGTAAACTGTTAATTAAGATTAATAAAAGCTCGTAGATTAAATGAGCTTTCGTATGCCTATGACGTAACCCTCCGCCACGGTCCTTATTTTTCTCCTGGTGCACGCAGGTGTTACAACACAATTCCTCCGTAATTCCTCTCGGGGTGGATGAAATCGCCCGACCTGCAAACTGCGATCCACATGTCCTAAAGAGGATTTGTGATCCACATGCTCTAAAGAGGATTTGTCAGCTGACTTTTAAGTGTTCCCAGGTACGAAGTCGTGCTGAAGTAGTGGACGGATGCTCGGCTTCTCTCGCGGCAATAAAAATTCAAAGACCGAAATGATCGCAGACACGGCGCAGCCCTCAAGAGAGAGAGAGAGAGAGAGAGAGAGAGAGAGGAGGAGGAGGAGGAGGAGGAGGAGGATGAGGAGGAGGAGGAGGTCCTCTTTCCGAACCTTTTATCTTTGCTCAGCCCGACGGATATGGTGTTGTCCAGTCTTGACGGCCGGCTGGCCGTTGCTCTGAATATGGCCCCCGAAACCCTCATACTGCGCTAACTAAAGTCTCCTTCAACCGAGTTCAAACGCCCCTCGAGAACCACCGTCGGCGGTGACGTCACCGCGCCATCTCGTTGCTCCCGAGGGCTCGCAAGGAAGCAGGGCTTCTTTGTAATTGGGCGAGCGGTGTTCCTAATACGGGGGTCGTCCTTTATTGTCCCCTGCGAAGGTCCCAAGAGAATCCCCTCCTCCCCGAGCGAGAGCATAAAGTGCTATACAGCTCTATACAGGTCCCTCCACGCCGCATATACTTGTTGCTCAAATACACAATGGAGCTCGCCTTGGCTTTTGTTGCGCGGCGGTCGCTCTATGGAAAATTGAATGTCTTCGGAGACGCCTCTTTTTTTTCTCTCTCGCGCTCTCTTCTTTTGTTTCTCGAGTGGCTTTTTGTTTTTCCTCTCACGCACACATTCTTCTGGGCTTTAATGCGCCGTGAGGTCTTTATTAAGCATTACTTAACGCTGGAAACAGTTTTGCAGATGTGTGGATATAGGCATGGTTTATAACTAAGGTTATTTACATGCGAGTGCGCATGCGCAGACGCACACACAAACACACACTTATGTTATATATAATATATAAATATATATATTTATATACAGTATATATGCATGTGTATATGTATATATGTATGTATATATATATACATGCGCATATATATAGTATGTATGTGTATATATATAAAACAATATAGAAACTCTCGAGTAATGAATCTCTGTTTCTATGGCCGACGCTTATGTAACAGAGCGGCACGCAAGTTTACGTCTGAATTGAAGACTTTAGAGAACTTTTCGTAGCGTGTAAAATACAGAAATGTCAGTGAGGAGAATATAAGTTTTAAAGAATTGTAGTTTTGATCAATGTACGATTTTCTGAGGGGATGAATGACCGAATGAACTATTATATTATATAATTAAAATTTCTGGTCAGAGGTCAAAGGAGATGTCAGACATTGTTAACAGCATTTTTTACTAAGCTGGTGCCCGTCGTTATTTTGATTATAATACGTTATTGTCATTATTAGGCATTGTTTCTTCCATGTTTGTTCAGTATGTTTTGAAAGAAAAACGTTCACACATTCGAGTTTGTACATTATGTACACTATAAATATTTGTTTGTGAGCTTCTATCTCTCTCTCTCTCTCTCTCTCTCTCTCTTCATTTATACATATATATATATATATATATATATAATATATATATATATATATATATATAATATTATATAATATATATATATATTTATAATTATATATTAACTTTATCACTCACACAGTTGTTCTGTGCATTAATACAATTACTGACAGGACCTCATTAAAACTGGATGGTGACGATGAGGGCTGTTAGTCCTAGAAAGCTTGTAACTTTTCTGAAAAAATATCTCCGCTAGATACCATCCAGTTTTAATGAGGTCTCGTCAGTAATTTTATGTGATGTAAAGTTGTAATATATAAGGTTATTGTTGAAAATTGATGGTGATTTGTATTAATTTCTTCGCTTTCAGTCGTCCTCTATTTACTTTTGTTTTATTCCATGCGATAACGTCAGCTGGAAATCGTGAACTTGAAGAGAACTCGTAAGACCACACATTTCTGCAAACTTCCTTCCTAGCTGTTAAGGCATTCCTCTACTCGTCTCAGGAGGGGTAAGCTAAATGCCTCTCTCTCTCTCTCTCTCTCTCTCTCTCCGTTGGGAGAGTCGGTAGAGCTGTGGGCCTTGCACTCGTTAGGCACGAATTCGAGGTCTCCGGCCGGCTAATAAAGAGTTAGAGGAATTTATTTCTGGTGATAGAAATTCATTTCCCGCTGTAATATGGTTCGGATTCCACAATAAGCTGTAGGTCCCGTTGCTAAGTAACCAGTTGGTTCTTAGCCACGTTAAATAAGTCTAATCCTTCGGGCCAGCCCCTAGGAGAGCTGTTAATCAGCTCAGTGGTCTGGTAAAACTAAGGTATGCTTACTTTTTCTCTCTCTCTCTTCAACAATTTCATCTTCTGCATATTCATTGCAATACCTTATTTTCATCACTGGAGACAGTATCGTATACCATCGTATGGTTTCTGACATTCTTTGCTTGTTTGGCATTTTTTCAATGTTGCCTGACACTTAATTCACTTCTTTCTTTGTCTTACAATGTTCTTTTGTCCTACCATTCCCGTTTAACTGGTTAACTTAACTTCCAGCTGCTACAGTGGGAAAATAACTCCTGTAGGGGGTTAGTGCCGTCAGTGCATCTCACAAGGTGTGCAGTGTAGGCATTACTAAAGGTTCTTTGCAGCGTCCCTTCGGCCCCTCGCTGCAGCCCCTTTCATTCCTGTTCCTGTACCTCCATCCACAGTATCTTCCTTCCATCTTGCTATCCACCCTATCCTGACAATTATTTCATAGTGCAACTGCTTTGAGGTTTTCCTCCCGTTACACCTTTCTAACCTGCCTACCCTCAATTTCCTTTCCAGAGCTGAATGACTCATAGGGTCACTGTGCTTGGCCTTCGGCCTAAACTGTATATTCCATTCCAATAAGTGAACTGACTGCTTGACAGGAAACCCCGTTTACAAAGCAAGTCCAGTTTTTTTATGTGGTTCTTTGCCGGCAGATCTAAGGCACCTGTAAGAAAAGAAAAACACCAAGTTTGATTTCCATCAAGAAATAAACTAACTCAGTCTCAGAGAAGCGCAAATCCCTTTGCTTAGTTGCCACACCGCCATCGGCCTAGCACCCCCAGTATGTGTATATATGTTACAGGCAGATAGCGAAATGCACTTGGGGACATTTGATCCCCCCAGGGGCTAGTGCTAAACGCGGCGAAATACATTTGACACCCTCAGGGGGCTAGTGTTAAAGAAGGCGAAACAGTGTAGGTGAGTCACTGTTTCGCCGTGTTTAGTACTGGCCCCTGGGTGGATCAAATTTCCCTAAGTGCATTTCACTATCTGCCCGGAATTTCAGGCGGTTCGCGAAATGCCTGGTTTTGTTGTATGCCTGTGACATATGCAAAACATTTTTTTTTTATTTATTAATTGTGAATAGGCTCTACTGCAAAAATAAAAAAGGAAGAAAACTTACTTCAAAGGAAAATTGAGGAAGAGTAACTGGCAAGAAAAGTTCATAAAGTCGACGCTGCTTTTTAATGAAGTGGATAACAAAAGTTACTTTAAAAGTTACTTAAAAATAAGTCCTTCCTCTGTAATATTCGGGATGAGAAAAAACCTGAGTGTAGGCTGCGTTAAATGAAATGGATCCTCCGTCTCAAAACTGGCTTTGGTAAGTAAGGCCTTCAATAATATGACTTAGCTATTTCATGAAGCAACCGGATTGATCCCATGTCCGTGAACCTGCCTTTCGTTTTGTAAATACTTCTTTGTAATATTTTACCTTAAATTTCAAAGTGGGGCCAAAGAGACATGAAGAGGCGTAAAACACTCCAGTTCTTCATATCTTTTTATGCGCTACATCGTTGGTTTGCTGTTATTGCTAATGCTATAATCGTGTATATGTCAGTCTCTCTTATCTTTCTATGTAGCTATCTCTCTAGCTACCTGTATCTGTCTATCTGTTCTGTCTGTCTGTCTGTTTTATATATCTATCTTCTAGCTATCTATGTATCTATGTATCAGTCTGTCAGTCTATCTGTCTATCTGTCTGTCTATCTATCTGTCGATCTGTCTATCAGTCTACTATCTATCTATCTATGTATCAGTCTGTCAGTCTATCTGTCTGTCTATCTATCTATCTCTCTATCTATCAGTCTACCTATCTGTCTATCTATGTATCAGTCTGTCAGTCTATCTGTCTGTCTATCTATCTATCTCCCTATCTATCAGTCTACCTATCTGTCTATCTATATCTATCTCTCTATCTGCCTATCTGTCTATCTATCTGTCGATCTCTGTCTGTCTGTCTATCTGTCTATCTATATCTATCTCTCTATCTGCCTATCTATCTGTCGATCTGTCTATCTGTCTGTCTATCTGTCGATCTATCTATATCTATCTCTCTGTCTGCTGTCCTGCCTATCTATCTATCTATTTGCTTATATATCTATCTATCTATCTCTTTATCTATCTACCTATCTATCTATCTATCTATCTATCTATCTATCTATCTGTTCATCTATCTATCTGTCGATCTGTATATCTATCTATCTATCTGTCCATCTATCTATCTGTTGATCTGTCTGTCTATCTATCTATCTATCTCGCTATCTGGCTATATGTCTGTCTATCTATCTATCTATCTTCTATCTATCTATCTATCTATCTATCTATCTATCCCTCTATCTGTCAGTCTATGCGGCTGAGCGGTCGCTGCAGGATTAGATTCCCTGGATGTGGGATCGAGATCATACGCTTCAACGGAGAATTTTTCTTCTATATTTCCTTCAGGGATATTAGGTACCGGAAAACGTATGCATGAAGTTAGGAGAAGAATATTGTCGACGATTCCGAGCGGCAAATGTAAACATATATTTTTCGAGTCGGGTAATCGCGACCATAGACATTCATTTTATGTATGGTATGTATGTATATATATATATATATAATTATATATATATATATATATACACATACACACACACCACACACACACACGCACACACACACAAACATATATATATATATATATATATATATTTTAACTTTTATCGCTTACACAATTTTCTGTGCATTAATACAATTATTACTAACAGACCTCATTGTAACTGGGTGGTATCTAGGGGAGATATTTACTCAATAAAAGTTACAAGCTTCCCAAGACTCACAGTCCTCATTGTCAGGTATTCGACTGATACTTCACAATGAGGGACTGTTAGCCCTGGAAAGCTTATAACTTTTATTGAATAAATATCTCCGCTAGATACCATCCAGTTACAACGGGGTCCTGTTAGCAACATGTATATATATATATATATATATATACGTGTGTGTGTGTATGTGTGTGAGTGGGAAGCAAAGCACAGAAGCAACGTTGCCTCGCCTTTAGGAATCTACCTCAAAAGGGGTAATACAAAATAAAAAAAATAAAAAACAGAAAAACGTAAAAACATCCACAATAGGCACTGGCAGCGAAACAGCGTAAACAAACAATAGAAAACCATCCTCTGAACTTTAAAAGAAAAGAAACGGTGACGGGACTTCTGTCCTTTTTTCCGGAATCTTTTCTCCGCTCCTTTTCTCCGCTCCTTTTCTCCGCTTTAATCTCATATGTGAAAAATAAATCTTATTTTTTTTATCTGCGGAAGACAGGTCTGTCCCTTGAAACTCCACGGCCACTGATGGTATTGTGGAACGGGGGCATTTTATGGTTGGTGTTTACTTATGAGATTGCATGACAAAAGCGACATATCCTTGTGAATTTAAGATGAGACAGAGGATACATTGGGCTAATAATAATAATAATAATAATAATAATAATAATAATAATAATAATAATAATAATAATAATAATAATGATTATTATTATTATTATTATTATTATTATTATTATTATTATTATTATATTATTATTATTATTATTATTATTATTGGAGAAACACGTCCCCAGTTATGTATATGCACATATATTTAAAGATAAATCTGTAGAGAAAGCTTTCGGTAAACCGTTCGATTCCCCTTTTCAATCTGTGGATTTGTTTCTCCATTTCAAGACTCATGCTACTATGAGTATTTTTTAAGTAATTATTATTATTATTATTATTATTATTATTATTATTATTATTATTATTATTATTATTATTATTATTATTTAAAAGATGAACCCCGTTCATATGAAACAAGCCCACAGTGACCCTTGCCTTAAAATTCAAGCTTCCAAAGAATATTATGGTGTTCATTAGAAAGAAGTAACAGATAGTAATGGGATATACAGAAAGAAAAGATCGCTTATTAAAAAAGAAATCATCATCTTTATCCGATAGATTCACTAGACGACTGAGGTCACATTTCTGGACACGTTTCTTCTGTACAGCGTATAATGCTTTATGAAACTCTCAGCCAGGGCCCATGAAACTTTCAGCCACGGCCAGGTGGTAGCCCTGTGTTGTTGGCACCTATTGCTGCGCCAGAAGCACGATCATGGCTAACTTTAACCTTGATTAAAATAAGAACTACTGAGGCTAGAGGACTGCAATTTGGTACGTTTGATGATTGGAGGGTGGATGATCAACATACCAATCTGCAGCCCTCTAGCCTCGGTAGTTTTTAAGATCTGAGGGCGGACAGAAAAAGTGCGGACGGACAGACAAATAGCCATCTCAATAGTTTTTCTTTTACAGAAAACTAAAAAGTGGGGTATGACTTTGGAATAGTTAATTTTGGGCAAATAGAGCGGGAGGCGAACACATGAAGCTAATTAGGGATAAACTAGTAATATTAGGATAAATACAAGTCTTCAAAAAAAATTCTTACGGGAAGAAACTTTCTTGGGTTTGAGTCATTCTGGAATTGTCATGCATAAATAAGCCCTTTTTACATTGACATGATGTTGTAGGGTTGTTGCGAAGTACAGTATTTGTTGATGTCGGGTTGTTGCGAAGTACAGCTCTTGCTGTCGGGTTGTTGCGAAGCACAGCACTTGTTGTCGGCTTGTTGCGAAGTACAGCACTTGTTGTCGGGTTGTTGCGAAGTACAGCACTTGTTGTCGGCTTGTTGCGAAGTACAGCACTTGTTGTCGGGTTGTTGCGAAGTACAGCACTTGTTGTCGCCGGGTTGTTGCAAAGTACAGCACTTGCTGTCGGGTTGTTGTGAAGCACAGCACTTGTTGTCCTGTTATTGCGAAGTACAGTACTTGTTGTCAGATTGTTGCGAAGTACAGCACTTGTTGTCAGGTTTTTGCGAAGTACAGCACTTGTTAGGTTGTTGCGAAGTACAGCACTTGCTGTCGGGTTGTTGTGAAGTACAGCATTTGTTGTCCTGTTATTGCAAAGTTCAGTATTTGTTGTCGTGTTGTTGCAAAGTACAGCTCTTGTTGGGTTGTTGCAAAGTATAGCACCTGCTGGCAGGTTGTTGCGAAGTACAGCACTTGGTTTTGGGTTGTTGCAAAGTACAGAACTTGTTGTCGGGTTGTTACGAAGTAAGCACTTGCTGCTGGGTTATTGCGAAGTACAGCACTTGTTGTCAGGTTGTTGCGAAGCACAGCACTTGTTGTCAGGTTGTTGCGAAGCACAGCACTTGTTGTCGGGTTGCTGCGAAGTACAGCACTTGCTGTTGGGTTGTTTCGAAATGGTGTATTTGTTGTCGGGTTGTTGCGAAGTACAGCACTCATGTGTATTTGAAAATAAGGCCATGTGTGATATGAATAGAACGATTTTGACAGAAGCCTGTTCAATAATTGAAAAAATGGCCTTGAAGAATAATATAATTTTTTATATCCCTTGAAAGATCAAACCTACTGATATGTTTTCCAAATTTATAATATATAACCTTTAACATTTTTTAGATACATTGTACTTAGCTCTGTATTTATATTGTTAACACAGTTTGCTCCTGATTCTCTTTTGCAGTCGTTATATGTATAATTTGAAATTGCATATCAAGCTGTCCATTTGAACCAATTAACTACTTTTAAATGCACCGAGTTATTAGTATTTTTCTTCAAGTGAGAGTTATCCTGCTTGTCACACTGAACAGAGAACCTAACCCTCATCGTTACGGCAAAAAAAAGGAATAAAAAAAAGATGTGAAATGTTGGTGTAGTATCACCAGGCCGTGCAATAGTTTTACAGTGAAGGTGTTGACAGAACTCTGGTACTGTGCTGTGTAACATGGTACCTCAACGAAAGAGGAGTGCTGTTACGCTGCAAGACGAGTAGCGTGCACCCACTGTTTCAGAAACAACGATAGCTTTGGAATATTGCTGACGTTCAGACAAGAAAGCAGTGTTGCAACGATGGAACAACAGTTTTTCTGAAGCCGTTAGAACAAATCCCTTCATAGATATGAGAGAAGACTTTGTCTACATTGAACATACTTTTACGGGCTGTGAAGAAAAGGCCTGAAGTATTGTTCAACACTTTGATCATACATGTTCTCCTGTAAGTTAAATTGACTTCCTGTTAAAAACCATCCAAAGTTAAAAAGTATACCTTAGTTTTACCAGACCACTGAGCTGATTAACAGCTCTCCTAGGGCTGGCCCGAAGGATTAGACTTATTTTACGTGGCTAAGAACCAATTGGTTACTTAGCAACGGGACCTACAGCTTATTGTGGAATCCGAACCACATTATAGCGAGAAATGAATTTCTATCACCAGAAATAAATTCCTCTAACTCTTCATCAGCCGGCCGGGGAATCGAACTCCGACCCAGCAAGTGCCAGTCCGCAGCTCTAAGCCCTTCGTTGGGTGAGTCGGTAGAGCTTCGGACTGTCACTCGATGGGCCGGAGTTCAGTTCCCCCGGCCGGCTGATGAAGAGTTAAAGGAATTTATTTCTGGTGATGGAAATTCATTTCTCGCTATAATGTGGTTCGGATTCCACAATAAGCTGTAGGTCCCGTTGCTAAGTAACCAATTGGTTCTCAGCCACGTAAAATAAGTCTAATCCTCCGGGCCAGCCCTAGGAGAGCTGTTAAACAGCTCAGTGGTCTGGTAAAACTAAGGTATACTTAACTTTACCGACTCACCCAACGAAGAGCTTTAAAAACCATCCAAGATCATGCGTTCATTTACTTAACTTTGGACTTATTCTCTTCAAAATGAAATGTATCGTTAAAGATTCGCAGGAACATGGTTAAGTCACTCAATCTTATTTTCACAACGGGTCAGTAACTTTGCCTACGTAATTTAGCTGAAAGGTAGATAAAATTTTAATACACTAAGAGCTTAGATATATAACTCAAGTGCTCCACATTATATACTGTATATATATATATATATATATATATATATATATATATAGATAAATAAATATATATATATACACACACGCACCGGAAGGACCACGTTTCTGGCGCCACTCCCACAATAAAAAATATGCTTGTAACGCAAAATTGAATGCTATTACTTTCCAGAACATTATAACAGATATATAACAAAGAAAACGTCGAGTTGCAAAACAATAAAAAAAAAGGGTAAAAGAGAGAGAGAGAGAGAGAGAGAGAGAGAGAGAGAGAGAGAGAGAGAGAGAGAAGGCTGTTTAGTGCTCAAAAAAGGGGTAATCTAGCCGATAGATGGCGCGCGTAACAGGAAGTTAAACAAACTGATGGAGACATTAAGAGAGTCGTTGTTGACCCCTGATATATAGACACTGTCGATCAAATAGCCGTGCTAAAGGGAGGACAGGAAGTGAAAAACAAACCAGATTAACGACGGAAGGGTTGACATTCAAATAGGGCTGCAGATGGAAGGACGACGTTTAACGTTCTTAACAGAAAAGGAGGTGGAGGGAAGGAGAGACGGGGTAGTTTAATGTATTCTCTGAGCACCGCCCTCAGGGGAATCTGTTGCAGAGATGTTCCTCGTACTTTTCGACCAAAATTAGGAGCTTTGACCAGTTGCAGTGTAATCTCGGTTCTAGTAAACGAACTTGCAAACTAAAATGGCTAAACTATGCGTAATATATATCGTCCACCCAGTTAATTCGAACATATTATACTTCTTAAGGTAGCTCTTTGAAATGTACTTTGCTCTGAAAGAATCAAAGACATTTTCCCTTTATCTTATTGCAGTAGCTACAAGTTTCCGGTGAAAGTTACTACCTGCTCTCCCCCGCCCATCATAGAAGGCGGAAGATCACAAAGGGCTTGAAGACCCTAGCGACCCCTTCGAGGGAATCCTATGGCGCCCTTGGGGGTGTGGCTAAACAAAGGAGCATCGAGGGTGTGGAAGCGGGCAGGTGTTGGCGTCTCCGCGCCCTGCATAAGAATGACCCAATCCTCTATAGCCAGATTCACACCCGCTTTGAATACTGAAAAGGCCTCCGAAATCTGAGGCCTTGGGTTACAAAGGACGGTCTAGTCGCTGATTTGTTTCTTGCCTGCTGTCATGTCGGTCGTGAGATCGTAATATTAATTCTGTTTCTGTTTTATCAGGTTTAATTGGCTCTGGTGCCTCGGTGGTCTGACGCGAGAGAGACAAGGAATGCGAAGGCTTATTCAAGTTTAGCAGGTATATATTGTCATACTATTTTTATCACAAGCCTGAGCCAACAGTATTAATTAGATTTCGAATAAAAGGCCGGGGAAAGAGCGCAAAGCACGAGAATGACTCGGAATAATAATAAAAGAAACGAAAGAAGTCTTATTGCCGTGAGGTATTTTGTATGGGGAAGGCAAGTTCACCGTCGTTAGGACGCTTAGCAACAAGTCGCCCGGGGTTTCCAAACTGCTTCTTTAGGTATCTGGGTTTCATTCCATTTCTCTAGATTCATCATTCCTTTTAATTTCTGAAAAAGAAAACTGTTGTGCCGGCTTTGTCTGTCCGTCCGCATTCTTATTCTGTCCGCCCTTTTTCTGTCCGCACTTTTTCTGTCCGCCATCAGATCTTAAAAACTACTGAGGCTCGAAGGCTGCAAATTGGTATGTTGATCATCCACCCTCCAATCATCAAACATACCAAATTGCAGCCTTCTAGCCTCAGTAGTTTTTATTTTATTTAAGGTTAAAGTCAGCCATAATCGTGCTTCTGGCAACGATATAGTATAGGCCATCACTGGGCCGTGGTTAAAGTTTCATGGGTCGCTGTTCATACAGCCTTATACCGAGACCACCGAAAGATAGATCTATTTTCGGTGGCCTTGATTATACGATGTAGCGGCTGCACAGAAAACTCGATTGCGCCGAAGAAATTTAAATTTAAATTTAAGAGAAATTTACCCTGCCCGGATTAGGCAGGATGGTGTGAAGTATCCTGAGGGGATGGTCAGTCACCATTAAAGGCCATTGAATTTTATTGCCAGCTGTCGAGGAATAGAATGCCCAAATGAGTAAAATAAAGAGTAAAGAAAAGAAAATAATATATGATAGATTAATGCCATTTACAAAGTTACTCCCAACAGGTTGTAGATATTGCTCAGCAAATCGAGCAGTTAAGTAATATGAACTAGTTCTTTGGATCCAGATACTGTGGATGCTAACGGAGATTACCCTTTGAAACAGAGTTCGTAGAATATTATCGAACAGGCTAACTACCAGCGATTGTCCCAAGCATTCTTGGAAAGAAGGAAACCACTGACTGTGGAATCTTGCGTAAAAGAGAGGGAGATAGATGATTAAATAAAGGATCACCTTTGGGTAAATTCTCAAGTTCTTACACGCCATTTGAAACCCATCGTCAGTGTCGCTTTCGGTGCCCTGACATGTCAGTTTCAGTGTTTATGGAAAATAAACAACACGTGTCACTGCGTGATATTCAAGGGTCGTTTGAACGAAAGGGTAAAAGGATATGACAAAATTCCAAGTCATTATTATTTCTTGTTTTTTTTTTTTCTTTTACCTTTGTCTTTATTATGGTCTATATTCAATACTCGTTTCCTCTTTATTCTCTCACAAAGTGAAGGAACTTGCAATTCACATCAAGGTCATGAATTTCAATGCCAAGTATTATTAATTAGATCGTCCACCGAGGCTTACTTTGTTGCATAAATTAAAGATTCCCTACCAAAGGTACTGAATTACATTATAAGACGTGGATATTTCTGAGGCTTTTATATGTGTACAGTGCGTATGTGTATATATATATATATATATATATATATATATATATATATATATATATATATATATATACATACATATACATTCATGTATATATATATGTATGTGTGTGTATGGTATGCATATATATTTCTCATTTTTAATAAAAAATCTTTCTATAAACATAGTAAATCAGTCGGTGCTAAGATGTGTTAGCTACAGAACAACACGCTAGGATATTTCTAACTGCTGAATCTAACTGAAAGCTCTCGCAATACGTGCTTTAAATAAACCACGAAATTCACTTACACGATACCACCATCACCCGTCTTAAATATAGTTTTCATTCACACTAACCTGATCACTTTTTTCTGTATACTGTGATGTTTACGCCTCTGCGTTATCTTGTCACCTTCCAGGTGTCCTAATACACTTTCCTCACAAGACTTGAACCAAATTATCTTCTAGAATTTGTATGCGGTTGAACCAAATTATCTTCTAGCATTTGTATGTGGTTGAACCAAATTATCTTCTAGCATTTGTATGCGGTTGAACCAAATTATCTTCTAGCATTTGTATGTGGTTGAACCAAATTATCTTCTAGCATTTGTGTGTGGTTGAACCAAATTATCTTCTAGCATTTGTATGTGGTTGAACCAAATTATCTTCTAGCATTTGTATGTGGGTGAACCAAATAAACTTCTAGCATTTGTGTGTGGTTGAACCAAATTATCTTCTAGCATTTGTATGTGGTTGAACCAAATTATCTTCCAGCATTTGTGTGTGGTTGAACCAAATTATCTTCTAGCATTTGTATGTGGTTGAACCAAATTATCTTCTAGCATTTGTGTGTGTGGTTGAACCAAATTATCTTCTAGCATTTGTGTGTGGTTGAACCAAATTATCTGCTAGCATTTGTATGTGGTTGAATCAAAATATCTTCTAGCATTTGTGTGTGGTTGAACAAACTTATCTTCTAGCATTTGTATGTGGTTGAACCAAATTATCTTCTAGCATTTGTGTGTGTTTGGACCAAATTATCTTCTAGCATTTGTGTGTGGTTGGACCAAATTATCTTCTAGCATTTGTATGTGGTTGAACCAAATTATCTTCTAGCATTTGTATGTGGTTGAACCAAATTATCTTCTAGCATTTGTGTGTGGTTGAACCAAATTATCTTCTAGCATTTGTGTGTGGTTGAACCAAATTATCTTCTAGCATTTGTGTGTGGTTGAACCAAATTATCTTCTAGCATTTGTATGTGGTTGAACCAAATTATCTTCTAGCATTTGTATGCGGTTGAACCAAATTATCTTTTAGCATTTGTATGTGGTTGAACCAAATTATCTTCTAGCATTTGTGTGTGGTTGAACCAAATTATCTTCTAGCATTTGTATGTGGTTGAACCAAATTATCTTCTTGCATTTGTGTGTGGTTGAACCAAATTATCTTCTAGCATTTGTATGTGGTTGAACCAAATTATCTTCTAGCATTTGTATGTGGTTGAACCAAATTATCTTCTAGCATTTGTGTGTGGTTGAACCAAATTATCTTCTAGCATTTGTATGTGGTTGAACCAAATTATCTTCCAGCATTTGTGTGTGGTTGAACCAAATTATCTTCTAGCATTTGTATGTGGTTGAACCAAATTATCTTCTAGCATTTGTGTGTGGTTGAACCAAATTATCTTCTAGCATTTGTTTGTGGTTGAACCAAATTATCTGCTAGCATTTGTATGTGGTTGAATCAAATTATCTTGTAGCATTTGTGTGTGGTTGAACAAAATTATCATCTAGCATTTGTATGTTGTTCAACCAAATTATCTTCTAGCATTTGTGTGTGTTTGGACCAAATTATCGTCTAGCATTTGTTTGTGGTTGGACCAAATTATCTTCTAGCATTTGTATGTGGTTGAACCAAATTATCTTCTAGCATTTGTATGTGGTTGAACCAAATTATCTTCTAGCATTTGTGTGTGGTTGAACCAAATTATCTTCTAGCATTTGTGTGTGGTTGAACCAAATTATCTTCTTGCATTTGTGTGTGGTTGAACCAAATTATCTTCCAGCATTTGTATGTGGTTGAACCAAATTATCTTCTAGCATTTGTATGTGTTTGAACCAAATTATCTTCTAGCATTTGTATGTGGTTGAGCCAAATTATCTTCTAGCATATTTATGTGGTTGAACCAAATTATCTTCTAGCATTTGTGTGTGGTTGAGCCAAATTATCTTCTAGCATATTTATGTGGTTGAACCAAATTATTTTCTAGCATTTGTGTGTGGTTGAACCAGATTATCTTCTAGCATTTGTATGTGGTTGAACCATATTATCTTCTAGCATGTGTGTGTGTGGTTGAACCAAATTATCTTCTAGCATTTGCATGCGGTTGAACCATATTATCTTCTAGCATTTGTATGTGGTTGAACCAAATTATCTTCTAGCATTTGTATGTGGTTGAACCAAATTATCTTCTAGCATTTGTGTGTGGTTGAACCAAATTATCTTCTAGCATTTGTGTGTGGTTGAACCAAATTATCTTCTAGCATTTGTGTGTGGTTGAACCAAATTATCTTCCAGCATTTGTATGTGGTTGAACCAATTTATCTTCTAGCATTTGTATGTTTTTGAACCAAATTATCTTCTAGCATTTGTATGTGGTTGAGCCAAATTATCTTCTAGCATATTTATGTGGTTGAACCAAATTATCTTCTAGCATTTGTGTGTGGTTGAGCCAAATTATCTTCTAGCATATTTATGTGGTTGAACCAAATTATCTTCTAGCATTTGTGTGTGGTTGAACCAGATTATCTTCTAGCATTTGTATATGGTTGAACCATATTATCTTCTAGCATGTCTGTGTGTGGTTGAACCAAATTATCTTCTAGCATTTGCATGCGGTTGAACCATATTATCTTCTAGCATTTGTGTGTGGTTGAACCAAATTATCTTCTAGCATTTGTGTGTGGTTGAACCAAATTTTCTTTCAGTATTTGTGTGTGGTTGAACCAATTATCTTCGCATTTGTATGCAGTTGAACTAAATTATCTTCTAGCATTTGTGTGTGGTTGAACCTAATTATCTTCTAGCATGTGTGTGTGTGGTTGAACCAAATTATCTTCTAGCATTTGTATGTGGTTGAACCAAATTATCTTCTAGCATTTGTGTTTGGTTGAACCAAATTATCTTCTAGCGTGTGTGTGTGTGTGTGTGTGTGTGTGGTTGAACCAAATTATCTTCTAGCATTTGTGTGTGATTGAGCCAAATTATCTTCTAGCATTTGTGTGTGGTTGAACCAAATTATTTTCTAGCATTTGTATGTGGTTGAACCAAATTATCTTCTAGCATTTGTATGTGGTTGAACCAAATTATCTTCTAGCACTTGTGTGTGGTTGAACCAAATTATCTTCTAGCATTTGTATGTTTTTGAACCAAATTGTCTTCTAGCATTTGTGTGTGGTTGAACCAAATTATCTTCTAACATTTGTATGTGGTTGAACCAAATTGTCTTCTAGCATTTGTATGTGGTTGAACTAAATTATCTTCTAGCATTTGTATGTGGTTGAACCAAATTATCTTCTAGCATTTGTATGTGGTTGAACCAAATTATCTTCTAGCATTTGTATGTGGTTGAACCACCTATCAAGTGTTGCATGCGAGTTTATTCTCGCCTTTGTTCCAGATATTCATTAGGATCTCTCCCTTACTTATACTTTCCCACCCCCATTTTCCCTTTTTTCCACTTATCATACATCTTCAACAGTCACTTTCGCTCCTCCTTTCTCCACAAAAAATACATGTTCAGCAACCACTTTCCCTCCTCCTTTCTCCTCATAAAATACATCTTCAGCAGCCACATTCCCTCCTCCTTTCTCCTCATAAAATACATCTTCATCAATCACTTCCCCTCCTCCTTTGTCCACATATAATACATCTTCATCAATCACTTTCAATCCTTTTTCCACATAAAATACATGTTCTACAATCACTTTCCCTCCTCTTTTCTCCACATATAATACATCTTCAACAATCACTTTCCCTCCTCCTTTCTCCTCATAAAATACATCTTCATCAATCACTTTCCCTCCTCCTTTGTCCACATATAATACATCTTCATCAATCACTTTCAATCCTTTCTCCACATGAAATACATGTTGAACAATCACTTTCCCTCCTCTTTTCTCCACATATAATACATCTTCAACAATCACTTTCCCTCCTCCTTTCTCCACATGAAATACATCTTCATCAATCACTTTCCCTCCTCCTTTCTCCACATATAATACATCTTCATGAATCACTTTCCCTCCTTTCTCCACATAAAATACATGCTCAACAATCACTTTCCCTCCTCTTTTCTCCACATATAATACATCTTCAACAATCACTTTCCCTCCTCCTTTCTCCTCATAAAATACATCTTCAACTACCACATTCCCTCCTCCTTTCTCCACACAAAATACATCTTCATCAACCACTTTCCTTCCTCCTTTCTCCACACAAAATACATTTTCAGCAACCACATTCCCTCCTCCTCTCTCCACACAAAATACATCTTCATCAACCACTTTCCTTCCTCCTTTCTCCACACAAAATACATTTTCAGCAACCACATTCCCTCCTCCTTTCTCCACACAAAATACATCTTCATCAACCACTTTCCTTCCTCCTTTCTCCACACAAAATACATTTTCAGCAACCACATTCCCTCCTCCTTTCTCCACAAAAAATACATCTTCATCAACAACTTTCCTTCCTCCTTTCTCCACACAAAATACATTTTCAGCAACCACATTCCCTCCTCCTTTCTCCACACAAAATACATCTTCAACAACCACTTTCCCTCATCCTTTCTCCATACAAAATACATCTTCATCAACCACATTCCCTCCTCCTTTCTCCTCATAAAATACATCTTCATCAACCACTTACCTTCCTCGTTTCTCCACACAAAATACATCTTCAACAACCACTTTCCCTCA
>JANJGK010000011.1:6271066-6281066 GCA_039081455.1 Macrobrachium rosenbergii | reverse complement strand
TGACTCCCCTGATTTTATCTCCATCTGTCCTTTGATTTATAACTTAATACCATATACCTTATCACCCCAGCGACTGGTTTGATTCTATCCTTCTTAAGCCGAGTCGGTTGCCTCTATGGTAATGATGTTATAAGGGAAATGAGGCATATTTGGCCTTTTATTTCCCATTTTGCACATCCGGAAGACAAGTCCCTCACGTCTGATTGTCTCCATTACGTTGTATTATCATGGTGCAATCACCCTTTGTCGAGAGAATTATGACAAGTAAGCGATGCTCACTTCGCCCTTTCGTTCTGATGAAAGAGAAGTCACAGAAAATTATTATCACCCGTTTTAACTCATTTCAGTTAATTCCTCTTCCATAGTGTCTTGCGAAAATGCAAAGTTAAAGCTTAGGCGAATAATATCTGTTTGTAGATTAACCCCTGTGTAATTCGTAAGGGAAGAGACATTTAATAGATTTTGTCTCGAAATCTCATGAAGAGATCTTAATTAAACAACAATATCATCATTTCAGTCTCTCCCTCCCCCCACCCCCCCTTTCGTTAAGATTTCCCATGTTCTTTGTTATCTTAATTTAAGTCTTGTCTCTCTTAATTGCTTGGAGATAGCTACGCGCAATAATACTTTTCTGTGTATATTCTGTTGACATTCATATAAATAATAATGTGTATATTTAGGTTTAATTTTAAGCTTATTTGTTCTGTAAATAATTGTATTATTGTAATTCTGTATCCGGAACAGAGTGAATTCATTTCTGCCTCATTCTTATCTCGTAGGAAACGCTGGACTAACTAACTGTGAGTGGTTGCTTTTATTTTAACGAATGGGGCAAAGATTTTAAGCTCCCGGAGAATTGAAATACAGTTCAGATGGTCAGGATTATTTCCATTAAGTGAGCCGATTTACACTGCCGACCAAATACTTTGGTAACCCAGATCTCTTGTTATAAAAATGGAGTTCATGTGAGTGGTTGTCATTCTGGATGCTTTTCAGAATATCTAAAAGTCTTTGACTTGCTGCTCAGGATTCGTTAATGCCTAGGGAAGCTAAAAATAAAATCGCTTTTCTCTTTCGTGCTATTATCGATTTTCAGTTTTCTGTGAAAGAAAACTATTGTGCCGGCTTTGTCTGTCCGTCCGCACTTTTTCTGTCCGCCCTCAGATCTTAAAAACTACTAAGGCTAGAGGGCTGCAAATTGGTGTGTTGATTATTCACCCTCCAATCATCAAACATACCAAATTGCAGCCCTCTAGCCCCAGTAGTTTTTATTTTATTTAAGGTTAAAGTTAGCCATGAGAGTGCGTCTGGCACCGCTATAGGTGCCAATAACACATGCCACCACCGGGCCGTGGCTGAAAGTTTCATGTGCAGCGACTGAGAGTTTCCTGGGCCGCGGCTGAGAGTTTCATACAGCATTATACGCTGCGCAAAAAATTCGATTGTGCTGAAGAAACTTCGGCATTTTTTACTTGGTTTTTTTTTCGTCAACCATCTTGACAAGTTTGAGCAGCCATTTTGTTTCTGTGTGTATGTGTGTGTGTGTAGGAGTGAGATGTGTACAGTCACTCGTATTATACGGGGAATGAAATTGTAAAATACAGCAAAACAGGCTGTAAAATAATTACGTTATTTAAGCCCAAGAAATTTTTAGGCAAAATCATATATTCCACTGCGCAGGGAATGAAGTTCACCGACATATTCTTTTTACCTGTTTGACTAAATCCGGGATTAGCTTGAGACAATGGCTGCTAATTATGCTTGATTTTATCGCTGCTTGACAATCTCACTTGACAGCTTAGCGGATGAAACAGATCCGGTTCCCCGCGAGTCAGATTCATTGCAGAGGGAAAGCGAATACCGCCCGGTAAATTAGATGGCAATAAAGCTTGCACAATGGTTGGTATCACTGGATCATAAATATCCTTTAATGATGAATCCTTTAACGGGATCCTTTGTGCGCGCTGCCATTATCCTATCTTCTTACGCCGGAACCTCAAATGGGACTGAAACAAAATGTTCAGTCAGGGCTAATGAATTTCCATGGGACGCATTAAATAATCTTCCATGTAACCCTTAATGTAACATTTTTTTCTTTTATTTTTTAACAGTGCATTAAGTTTACAGTCATTTACAAAAAACTGGAGTTCAAGTAATACATCTTGATTTTATAAAAGGAAGTAAAAATATCTCAGTTGGAGACAAGTAAAATGTGCGCCGAAGTTTCCTCGGCGCAATTGAGTTTTCTGTACTGCGTATAATGATGTATGAGCCGCGCCCCATGAAATTTTCAACTACGGCTCGGTGGTGGCCTGTCCTATAGCGTTGCCAGAGGCACGATCATGACTTACTTTAACCTTAAATGAAATAAAAACTGCTGAGGAGGCTAGAGGGCTGCAATTTGGTATGTTTGATGATTAGAGGGTGGATGATTAACATCCCATTTTGCAGCCCTCAAACCTCAGTAGTTTTTAAGATCTGAGGGAGGACAGAAAAGTGTGAACTGAAAGATAAAGCCATCTTAATAGTTTTCTTTTACAGAACACTAAAACTGGTATTTTCATAAGCTCTCGGTGCATAAATTTTTTTAAAGGTGGGGTGGGTGCGTTATGATACACGCTCGTGTTTGTAAAATTTTCATCGGTGAATTCCAGTTATACATTTTTGACGCTGTGCAATGTTCATTACCTCGATTTCCATATTCTCTCTCTCTCTCTCTCAATAATTCGTCACGGATTGTGCTCACGAAGTAAGAGAACTCCCACAGACCATTTCTTCCATTTTTCTCAACTTCATATCTTAAAAAATATGAGGAAGTTGGAGCGTTTGTAAAAAAAAACACCAGAACGCTGATAAATTATCTCTTTTGCTGGGGGTCTTCTCGAATGAAGCGAGCAGGTGAAGGAATGATTGACTCTGTTTACAAGAGTAACAGTATTTTGTTTGTTTATATTTTATTTTAGCAATACAACAGTATCAGATTATACCTTCACGAACCAGACCACCATCTATCTTCTTCCTACCCAAATAAGGCATGATACCACATGATTTGGTATTAATTGGTAAATTGTATCAGTAATGACGCTTGAGTGTCAGTTGACAGTATTTTGCATAAGCAATGCCTCAGAAACTGGAATACTGTCCGGCAGTCCCATTTTTTCTCTTTTTGGGGGGCTTTCTTTTTATGGAAACACCAGTAAAGTTAATGTATATTTAAAGATCTCAGCATAAGCATAGAACTTATAACTGACACATGTGTATATATATATATATATATATATATATATATATATATGTAATCAACACACAATCACGTGTGGAACAGAAATAAATTTCTGAATCACATCAGGATCGAACCAATTGAAAGACCTGGGTTCGATTCTGATGTGAGTCAGAAATTTATATACATATAAATATATGTATATATATGTGTGTGTGTGTGTATGTGTGTATATATATAGATATATATATGTATATATAATGTGTGTGTGTGAATTTTAAAGGTAAAGCATCTAGGTTCCCAGCAGTTCTCTATGGATGAGGTAACGCTTCCAATTGACTTTTCTTGACCTTTGCAAACCCTGGTGCTCATTCGTAGCTGGGTCGACTGGTGGACTGCTAGACGTGAACGCACCACGGACCTTCCGAATGCCAGCCCCGTGCTCCACCATCCGCAATTATATAAAAGAAAAAACGAAAAAATGCTCTGGCCTCGAAAATGACTGGATGAGAATGATAGTTTTCTCTCGTTTCTTGATTCATCAGTTTTCAGGGTAGAGAAAAATGTCTTGAGTAAATATGGACGGGAAGTAGAAGCTTCTTTCATCTTTTGATCCATTAGACGTTACTGAATGATTCAGCTTCCTCGTGTGTACTCATTAACAAAAGTAAATATTAAATAATTCCTCGGTCTTCATCATAGACCTGAAATTCGAGAGGAAACACGGGAAGTATTCTTCATCGGGAGTCTGTTTAGTTATCATTTAATTACCTATTTTTCATAGATACACTTTAACGCGTGTGATATATTATGTATACCTAGTTTGTACAGTCTCATAATTTTGCTTTCTACGTGAAATAGGTATCTAGTTGATATTTAATGCATGAAGACGTAAATGAAGGAGTACACGGTAAAATAAACTAACGTCTTAAACGCAACCTCTCTCTCTCTCTCTCTCTCTCTCTCTCTCTCTCTCTCTCTCTCTCTCTCTCTCTCTCTCTCTCTCTCTCTCTCTCTCTCTCTCTTTCTATATATATATATATATATATATATATATATATATATATATATATATATATATATATATATATATATATATATATATATATATACCTGTATATATATATACATATATATATATATATATATATATATATATATATATATACCTGTATATATATATACATATATATATATATATATATATATATATATATATATATATATATATATATATATATATATATATATATATATATATATATAGCAAACAATGAGAACATGTTTCACGGAAATAAATTTCTGACTCTCATTGGGACCGAACCCCTGTCTTTCAAATGAGAGGCCAGGGTGTTACCAATTCACCCACACAGGTAAATTGGTAACATCTTGGCTTCTCACCTGAAAGACCGGGGTTCGGTCCCGATGTGAGTCAGAAATTTATATGTGTGTATGTATATATATATATATATATATATATATATATATATATATATATATATATATATATATATATATATATATATATATATATATTACACAGCTATGGAGTGAAATTGTATTTTAGGCATGATATATAGTACAGTAAGTAAACGATGGTTTTGTTCCGCTGTTTGATCCACGAGACCCGTAACAAAGATATAAATCAACAATACTCAGCCCGGCTCCTTGCATATTCAAGTTTCAGTTTCAGACTGTTTTAAATAATGTGCAACTTTAAGTGCTGTGATCATCCTCAGTGTTTTGATCAAAGGTCAAAGGCAAATCCTGCGGGAACTTAACATGAGAAACAAAAAATTGCGATTAGCGCCTCAAAATCATGTGAAATTGAGTCTAACCACGCATATTAATGGTCTCTATTACTGGATCAAGACTCTGAAAGAACTCTTAATACGTCTCGAAGTGGCTAAATGGAGAATAATTATACTTTCCCTTGCGACGCCAGGTTCATGTGCAAATCATCATCATCCTTCTGTCCCACCCAGCGCCATTTCCCCGTCGACCTGCTTGCAATCTCCTTCCAGCATTCTCTGCTACCCTTGGTAATAATATTTAGCCACTTGAGCAGCCCTTTTTCCACCCACCCCTTCGATCTGTTTCAAGTATCCCTCTTGTATAACATTTTGTGGATCCTCGGTCTCAGGTGGCGTCATTTTTCCCCCACGAAGTATGTCATTTTTCTTAATCGTTTCACGTCCTCCAGATCGGTTACGTTTGCGTTTTCTTCCGCCTGGTTCACTTATTCTCCTTTTACCTGTCTTGAGTGTTAGAGATGTCTCATTTTTAATGGATATTTTACTTTCCTGAACGTTCCTTGACATCTCCGCAGATTTAGGGGTGATTTCCTCCTTGTGCTGTGATTGTTTTAAAGGGGGTAAAGAATCGTGTTCATTTTTAGTTTTCCGTAAAAGAAAACTAACTGTTGTGCCGGCTTTGTCTGCCCGTCCGCACTTTTGCTTTCCTTCCTCAGATCTTAAAAGCTACTGAGGCTAGAGGACTGCAAACTGGTATGTTGATCATCCACCCTCCAATCATCAAACATACCAAATTGCAGCCCTCCAGCCTCAGTAGTTTTTATTTTATTTAAGTTTAAAGTTAGCCAGAATCGTGCTTCTGGCAACGGCATAGGATAGGCCACCACCGGGCAATGGTTAAAGTTTCATGGGGCGCGGCTCATACAGCATTATACCGAGACCACCGAAAAATAGATCTGTTTTCGGTGGCCTTGATTATACGCTGTACAGAAAACTCGATTGCGCCGAAGAAACTTGGGCGCATTATTTACTTGTCTGTTCTTGCTCTCAATTAAACCTCTCACGATAAATTGGCAATATGATTCGAGCGTCACCGCTGATGAGTTGTCCTTAGCGTAGTTTAGTTTTTTATTAAACCTTTTCTGAAAGATTTCATCATCATCATGTTTCAAGGGAAAATGTACTAAAGTTACGTAAAGTGCACCTTCCGGGATTACTAGGAATCTATACTTCTCTCCGCATTTAAAGACTGTTCTCAAAACATTATCTGAATCTTCCTGGCTTCAGCATTATAAACATTTCTTAATTATCATGTAGCTGGCAGAATTCATGGTTAATGTCTTATCAGTTGCTTAATAACTTTATTTTTATTTTATAAGCGGTAAATTATTTGTTACAGAGATTTAATTGTGCATTGAAAAGCTCCGTATGTTTGATCTTATTTTCCATTTTTGGTTTTCTGTACAAGAAAACGATTGTGACGGCTTCGTCTGTCCGACCGCACTTTTTTTGTCCGCCCTCTGGTGTTAAAAATTACTCAGGCTAGAGGGATGCAAATTGGTATGTTGATCATCCACCTCCATCCTCCAATCATCAAACTCATCAAATTGCAGCCCCCTAGCCTCAGTAGTTTTTATTTTATTTAAGGTTAAAGTTAGCCATAATCGTACTTCTGGCAGCGCTATAGGTACCAACAACAAAAGCCACCACCGGACTGTGGCTGAGTTTCATGGGCCACGGCTAAGAGTCTTGTGGGCCGTGGCTGAGGCCACCACCGGACCGTGGCTGAGTTTCATGGGCCGCGACTAAGAGTTTTATGGGCCGTGTCTGAGGTCACCACCGGACAGAAAACTCGACTGCGCTGAAGAAACTTCGGCACAATTTTTACTTGTTTTTTTTTTTATATTTATCAAAACAATTTATAGATCCAGGCTTCCTTACACTCGTCGATAAAAATGATCCCTTGTTCATCGCAATACATCCCAGTGATTCATTAATAAATCAGATTGATTTGTACTGATTTTTAATCTATCATTTTGTGATGAAAAGCCTGTTATTCCTATCCAGTGTCTGAACACTTTTCTTAAACGAACACCTGTTTATTTACCACTTATTTATTATTATTATTTTTTTTTTTTTTTGTGACACTCACCAGAAATAAATATACCTCTTCTCTGTGGTGTTTCTGTAGCTTTTGTAACGTTTAATGAACATAACATTTCTTCCTGTAATATACCTCTGTCTTTGTGTAATCTTCGTCTCCTTTCTGTGTTGGCAGGGACATGAATTATGAATTATTTTATCACAGCGTTAGTTGAAAATGCATATCATTAACAGCTTTGTGCGTTAATCTGCTGTAGTTCGAAGGATCTAATTTCCTGTTGCCAAGAGAAGATCAAAAAGATATTCTTCTAAACGGAATTACTTATTTTTTATATATAAACTAGAGACAGTTTTGTTTAAATGAATCTGATTATTGCTTCATCTTTCAGTTTTAATAATTAAAGTCTGGCAGTTTCTCGTTTTTTTAATCTTTTATTTTGAGTTTGAAGACGCGACGGACATTTCACAGAACAGCTATAGTTCTCACAGCTTTTTCAGTTGCCGAACACATTTTCATTATTAACTTTTTCCTTTGTCCTTTAAAGAATAAAAGGATTGTCCTTTCACCTTTCGCGTTGGTAATCCAAAAGCCCTCTTTGGATATTTTTAGTCCTAATAAGCTGTCATGGTATGGGATCGCGAGTGTTAAGACGGTAGAACCAACCATGAAAGTATCCCGTTGGGGGTAGGGCCTTTAGTGTACCTCACGCGGTGCACTGTAGGCATTGCTTAAGGTTCTTTGCAGCGTCCCTTCGGCCCCTAGCTGCAACCCCTTTCATTCATTTTACTGTACCTCCGTTCATATTCTCTTTCTTTCAAGTTACTTTCCCCCCTTCTCCTAACAATTGATTCATGGGGCAACTGCGAGGTTTTCCTCCTGTTACACCTTTCAAACCTTTTCACTCTCAATTTCCCTTTCAACTCTGAGTGACCTCATAGGTCCCATCGCTTGGCTTTGGCCGAAATTCTATATTCTATCTATCCATCAGCCATGAAAAGTGGAAAAATGCCACCATACAAAATGTACGGAAGAAAGATGAACGGCCCTCAGGAAATTGATCAAATTCGCCAGTCCCTCTCGTCGACTACCGCGACGATCCGCCAAAAGGTCCCAACAGAGTCTTCAGATAAGGCCGAGGCTAGCATATATACCTGAGGGCAGATCACCCCCTCCTCGACAAGGAGGAGATGATGTAAACGGCGATTATATTGTCAAGTTGATGAATGCCCGAGCCGATGACGGCCTCTCGTTTGTCATTCCGAAGGAGGAGGAGGAGCCTTGTCCCGCCGTCTCGACCCTGAAGGCTGTTGGCGGAGATATTCTTCAGAGGCGCTTTTTGCGCCATTAATTTTTTCGACGTGATATGAACGCCTTTCTAACCCCCCCCCCCCCCCCTCCCCCTCCTCCTTATTTTCCCCCTATCATATTGATACGCTGGCAGCATCCTGGACGTTGCGGAATGTATGAAATCTCGCCATGAAACTTCGGTTGGTTCCTGTTGCTTTTCGTTCTTAGGAAGCTTTGGTTTTCTGAAGGTCTTCTGAAGAGAAGCTGTTTTCATGGCTTTTCTGACACGTAGCTCGAGGACGCTCTGAAATGTCTGGTAAAAGAAGTAGATGAATATGAATAGGCGAGGATGAAATGAATCTGCAACCTGGTTTTAAAGTACTCTGAAAAGGGATATTTTATTATCAGCGTAATCCAAAAACTGGATGATATTATGACAAGTCAAACTTATCATAAGGCATTATTAATAAATCTGGTGTTCCAAAACTCTCTTTGCAGGGATATCCAGAAATAGATAAGGAATCTAAAAGGAAAAAGTTAACAGTATCAGTATCATAGCTATATCAAAGAAATATTTTATAACGCAAGCGCAACTCTGTAAATCAATATATATATAAATATATATATATATATATATATATATATATATATATATATATATATATATATATATATATATATATATATATATATATATATATATATTCTGTTTCGAATCCCTATTTCTACCTCCCCCATATTAAAAAAAAGAGCGGAAAAAAAGAGAAACGAATAGAAAAATGTCCCGAGCGCATGAAAAAATAGCCAAGCAAACATCTCTTTAGGCGACCCTTCAAGATGTACTTGATAAAGAGATATGCCTTCCAGGGGGTAGTAGCCCGGGGTCGGGGTAGGGGGTAGGGGGTGTTAGAGAGGCTGGATCTCCAGGAGATAACCGAGCCTATCCTCTGCGACTGAATGGAAGCCTAATTATATTTAGACGCGATCCTTATCGTGATTGGCAGTATTTTACCGGTTCACAGGAGGACGGGAGACGGGGTTATAATAGCTTGTGTAATTTGCTGATGATGCGGGATTTGTTAGGAGAGAAAGGGTCTCGTCGGTTTCGTCTTTGCATAGGCAAAGGCCTGGGTGTACTGTAGAGTGAGTGAGGGAGGCGGCTATTTCTTTTTTTTTTTTTTTTTTCTGTTTTTTTTATTCTTGTACGGTTTTTTGGATCTTTATATCTACATGATTTTATTGTTACTATCATTATTACTCGTATTATTGTTGAGGGTAAGTAGTTTCAAGTGCCCAGTACGGCTGCACAGTATTTTGAATACATTATTATTATTATTATTATTATTATTATTATTATTATTATTAATTATGAAAAGGCTATATGAAAAGTTTTTGAGTAAGATTTCTTACAGGTTGCTGTAGTGCCTGCTCTTAGTATAGAATCCTTGCCTTCATCCTTTTTCCGCGATGGACTGATGTTTATTATGCTACTCTGGGTAAGCTTGGCAAAGTAGAGCCAGATACAGAATAAATCCATTCTCTCTCTCTCTCTCTCTCTCTCTCTCTCTCTCTCTCTCTCTCTCTCTCAAGACCCGGTCTTTACTCTTTCAGGTATAGTCTCTCTCTCTCTCTCTC
>JANJGK010000011.1:6251066-6268566 GCA_039081455.1 Macrobrachium rosenbergii | reverse complement strand
CTGAGTTGGACTTGTGTACCGTTTGAGAACGATGTCAAATCTTTATTTTATTTATCGTGTAATTTTCCGGAAAAGGGAACACGATGCGATAATGGACTGAGCACGTCATGTTAGTTCTTCGATACCATTTTTAAACTTGCTGATGGTCCGTGATCGCACATAATAATAATAATAATAATAATAATAATAATAATAATAATAATAATAATAATAATAATAATAATAAAATTCGCTAAAAAGTGTGGCCTACTGTATGCCGTTGAATTTATATTGCCGTTTCACAGTCTCTCGAACGAGTCTCTTTGTAGCAGCAGGTAAATTGTGCAACAGCTGTCCAAAGTGCATTTATTCCCTAACGTTTCGGCAATTCTCTATACCATGTACAGAAAGGCGGATGAAGCCAGGGATACAATTATCCTTTATTTGAAATAGTAATAGATGTGTTAAATTAACTATGTATAACCAAAAATAGACTGTATTTCATTAGAATAATAATGTTGGCGAAGTAAGGATGTATTGAAAGATGTTTTTTGATGTTGTTCAGTATGCATGGATTTTTTTTGTAAATCCGAAACTCTCTTGTATTATCGCTTTTTTGAAGGCGTTGATGGTGAAGGATGGTTGAGACGAGTAACACACGTTTCAGCTTAGTAAAATTTTCCTTTTTTTTTTATGGCCTCATACCCTCTTTTTAGTTTTCTGTAAAAGAAAACTATTGTGCTGGCTTTGTCTGTCCGTCCACACTTTTTTCTGTCTGCACTTTTTCTGTCCACCCTTAGTTCTTAAAAACTACTGAGGCTAGAGAGCTGCAAATTGATATGTTGATCATCCACCCTTCAATCATCAAACATGCCAAATTGCAGCCCTCTAGCCTCAGTAGTTTTTATTTTACTTAAGGTTAAAGTTAGCCATAATCGTGCTTCTGGCAACGATATACGATAGGTCACTGCCGGGCCTTGGTTAAAGTTTCATGGGCCCCGTCTCATACAGCATCATACCGAGACCACCTTGATTATACGCTGTAGCGGCCGTACGGAAAACTCGATTGCACCGAAGAAACTTCGGGGCATTTTTTACTTGCTCTATATCCTTATCTGTCTGAGCGAGTTTTGATAACTTGGGTTTGATAAGAGACGAGGAAAAATCCTATAAAAATCCTTTTATTATATTTTTTCTGAATAAAAACGGTGACACCTTGTCGAGCCATGTGTGCTGTTATGTTTTATTTTATATCGTATTTTCCTTTCCATCATTTATACTGAAGTATTTTTCTTATTAAATTGTTGAATCTCAAGGATATATAAATCTATAAGCTGTTTCGTAATATTGGCGCTGTCGTCTTGATTTTAAAAATACTCAGTCGCTCTAATAACACGATTCAAGTAGACGGATTCATTTGTATTTTTGTCATCAAAATATTCCTCATTTAATCTTTTTACACAAACAGTAGCAGTTCTTTCCAATACATTTAGTAGATTCTTATTATTTACTCATTTTTAGTTTTCTGTAAAGAAAACTATTGCGCCGACTTTGTCTGTCCGTCCGCATTTTATTCTGTCTGCGCTGTTTTCTGTCCTCACTTTTTCTGTCCGCCCTCAGATCTTAAAAACTACTGAGGCTAGAGGGCTGCAGATTGGCATGTTGATCATCCACCCTCCAATCATCAAACATACCAAAATTGCAGCCCTCTAGCCTCCGTAGTTTTTATCTTATTTAAGGTTAAAGTTAGCCATAATCGTGCATCTGGCGACTATATAGGATAGGCCACCACCGGCCTATGGTTAAAGATTCATGGGCCTCGGCTCGTGCAGCATTATACTGATTATACGCTGTACAGAAAACTCGATTGCGTCGAAGGAACTTCGGCGCATTTTTTACTTGTTATTTTTCAGGTCAGTGATAGCAAACTTTGTGATACTTTGAAAGTTTTATACCTACCTTATTGTATCATATTCTTTTCAATGATGTCTTCAGTTAATTCTCTCTCTCTCTCTCTCTCTCTCTCTCTCTCTCTCTCTCTCTCTCTCTCGTCAATGATCGTTAGTTAAAGATCATTAAATTTTCAATCTTTCTTTGCGTGTGCATGGCGTCATTACATTTTTAAATAGCTCTCTTTTTGTGTGAATGTGCGTCAGTGCAGCTATAATTAAATCTCTCTCTCTCTCTCTCTCTCTCTCTCTCTCTCTCTCTCTCTCTCTCTCTAATAAAGAGGTAGATCTAGCTTCGTTTCAGGCTTTCATTTGAACTCCAGATTCTTAATTTTAGGTGAAATAACATGGGGAGAGAGAGAGAGAGAGAGAGAGAGAGAGAGGGAGGGATGTCCGCAACCTGTTGGAACAACTCCCTTCCAGGTAAAGGATATACAGGCGAATGGTGGCCGATTTTCCTCTCGGGAAAGCGTTTTTAGAATATTCAAAGGGGTGGAAAATTATTATGAAGTATGACTGGTATCTCCGAAGTACATCCTCTTCTCCCCCCCTTCGTCCTTGTCAGCTCATTTATAACAGAGGGGACCCTGTTACTTTGAAGACACGCTCCACTGTTTCGTGTCAATTTCTCTACTTTTTTTTTTCTTTTTTTCTTTTGGGTTAGTCTTGTTTCGGTACTTTTTGGCTTTTGTTTTTTAGTTGTGTGCTTGTAAAGATACACTTAAAATCTTGCAGTCTTGAAAATCACTGTTTTTGAGATAATGCTTTGTGTAACGCATAGGTGAATTCCCATTTTTTTTCCTTAAATTACTGTTTTTAGGGATAATGCTTCATCTAACGTATAGGTGAATTCCATTTTTTTTTTTCGTCTTATACCTGTGTCTGTTGCTCTGCCCCATTTCCGTTATTCCCTTATCAGTTTCAAGAGTTTGTTATACGCGTCTCTTCCAAGGTATTGGAACCCAAATGTTAGAACTGTTGTTAAATTTCCAGCTTTCGGAAAATGCGTTCGCCATCTAAAACGTGTCACTGCATGTCATCGCTCAGATTTCATATCTGAATATTCAGTTTGTGTCCTTCATTGAGAAAAGTAACCTTCCTCTCCACCCCCTTTTTTTTTTTAACTAAGTTTTCTTTGTTTTTAAAGTGAAAATCTTTGTCGTTAGCCATTGATGCTTTTTGTCATTTAAGTTGACGCGTCTATAAACAGTATCTTGGTTTTGTGTGTGTGTGTGTGTGTATATATATTATATATATATATATATATATATATATATATATATATATATATATATATATATATATATATATATATATATATATATATATATATATATATATATATAGAAATCATCAACACACAATCACGTGTGGAACAGAAATAAATTTCTGACTCACGTCGGGATCGAACCCAGGTCTCTCAGGTGGAAAGCAAGGGCGTTATCCACTGGGCCATACAAGTCAAAAGAAGTTGGAACCTGAGAGCAACTGCACCCAAGGAATTACCTGGGCAAGCTAACTGCTTGCATACCAGCGAGTTTTCCCCAACTTCCCGACTCAGCAATGACCCAATAGACAACATTTCATTCGAATTATCCCTTCTGAGTGAATAAGATAGAAATCATCAACACACAATCACGTGTGAAACAGATATAAATTTCTGACTCACGTCGGGATCGAACCCAGGTCTCTCAGGTGGAAAGCAAGGGCGTTATCCACTGGGCCATACAAGTCAAAAGAAGTTGGAACCTGAGAGCAACTGCACCCAAGGAATTACCTGGGCAAGCTAACTGCTTGCATACCAGCGAGTTTTCCCCAACTTCCCGACTCAGCAATGACCCAATAGACAACATTTCATTCGAATTATCCCTTCTGAGTGAATAAGATAGAAATCATCAACACACAATCACGTGTGGAACAGAAATAAATTTCTGACTCACGTCGGGATCGAACCCAGGTCTCTCAGGTGGAAAGCAAGGGCGTTATCCACTGGGCCATACAAGTCAAAAGAAGTTGGAACCTGAGAGCAACTTGATTGTGTGTTGATGATTTCTATCTTATTCACTCAGAAGGGATAATTCGAATGAAATGTTGTCTATTGGGTCATTGCTGAGTCGGGAAGTTGGGGAAAACTCGCTGGTATGCAAGCAGTTAGCTTGCCCAGGTAATTCCTTGGGTGCAGTTGCTCTCAGGTTCCAACTTCTTTTGACTTGTATGGCCCAGTGGATAACGCCCTTGCTTTCCACCTGAGAGACCTGGGTTCGAAATCGACGTGAGTCAGAAATTTATTTATATATATATATATATATATATATATATATATATATATATATATATATATATATATATATATATATATATATATATATATATATATATATATATATATATATATATACTATATACTATATATATATATGAAATTTTTTTATCACACCGTGATTTATATACAATCATGAAGCTACAAATGTCGCTTAATATCAAATTCACGCTACCTCAGGAATATCCCCGATGGGGAATTATCACCAGTGGGTAGACCGTCGACTGGAGTCGCTGGATAAGTATCTGTGTCGAGGATCGAGACCCGGAAGTACCAATCCATTTATCACTTTAAATTCTCCTTCGGTGATAATTCCCCATCGGGGATATTCCCGAGGTAGCGTGAATTTGATATTAAGCGACATTTATAGCTTCATGATTATATATATATATATATATATATATATATATATATATATATATATATATATGTGTGTGTGTGTGTGTGTGTGTGTGATAGTTTTTCTAGATAGTACCCTTGACCGTTAAAGAGACAGAATACCCACGGGTGCCAACCTAGTTAATGAATGACCTGTGAACAAACGCCCCTTACCTCTAAAATCTAAAAGTTGAGGAATGTCCTTCCTCAGAACTCGTTCCACTGAAACTTTCATTCCCCGAAGTTGAAGACACATTAAAGACGCCTTTTTCCCCGAATTGCAAAAATGGCTCTGACGTCATCGGGAGTTACGAGCAGATACACCACTTTAGCCTAAATCCAAGATCCAGTTCAAGAGGGGTTTCCTTAACGTGGTCGAGGAGGAGGAGGAGGAGGATGAGGAGGAGAAGAAGAATGAGGAGGAGAAGGAGGAAGAGGAAGAGGAGGAGGAAGAGGAGGAGAATGAGGAGGAGGAGGAGGAGAATGAGGAGGAGGACGAGGAGGAGGAGGATGAGGAGAAGTAGGAGGAGTAGGAAGATGAGGAGGAGAAGGAGGAGGAAGAAAAAAAGGAGGAGGACGAGAAGAAGAAGAAGAAGAAGAAGAAGAAGAAGAAGAAGAAGAAGAAGAAGAAGAAGAAGAAGAATGAGGAGGAGGAGGAGGAGAGGAGGATGGGGAGAAGTAGGAGGAGTAGGAAGATGAGGAGGAGGAAGAAGAAAAAGGAGGAGGAGAAAGAGGAGGAGGAGGAGGAGAAGTAGGAGGAGGACGAGGACGAGGAGGAGGAGGAGGAGAAGGAGAAGGAGGAGTAGGAGGGTGAGGAGAAGGAAGAGAAAGAGGAGGAGGAGGAGAATAAGGAAGAGGAGGAGGAGGAGGAGGAGGAGTAGGAGGAGGAGAAACAGACCTTGAACGACCCAACTCGTTAAATCATTCTCTCTTCGCGTCTTCGCATGTAAAATTGAGTTCGATGGCGACTCGCCTGTCGATAAGAGTTGCTAATCGACAAGTATGGGCTTGACCTTTGCATCTTCTTCTCATTGCTTGAGCTCTGAATAAGTTAGTGATTATCTGTCCTTTCATTTAAATAGTATTACTGGAGGATACATCTTTCCTTGATTTATACTTGAATATTTTTGTATTGATGTAAATGCGTAGAACATTGGAGCAATAATATATATATATATATATATATATATATATATATATATATATATATATATATATATATATATATATATATATATGATGAAATAAAATAGGGAGATGCTACGGAAAAACAGAAAAATAAACTGATCACAAATTAATTAGTGTCGATGCAGGTTTAATCCCCATGTTCAGTTTCAAGTATATGTTATATATATATATATATATATATATATATATATATATATATATATATATATATATATATATATATATATATATATATATATACACACACACACACACATAATACACATACACACACGTTTGTTTGACTTACCTTTGGTAGGTCCATGGATCGCTTTTCGATTGTCGATTGTCTCCCACCATTCCACCCAGCTAACTGCAGGCTTGAAGACTTGCTGAGAGACCAGAAGCCCCTGCCCTTGTGGAACCACCCCCTTTAAAGAAGGAAAGCTGCCATGGTGCAGTATATTTCAGAGAATATATATATATATATATATATATATATATATATATATATATATATATATATATATATATATATATATATATATATATATATATATATATATATATATATATATATATATGTGTGTGTGTGTGTGTGTGTGTGTGCCCTGAATTGTGAAGTACATAAAACATGGGCAGATACACGATTCTAGGAACACATTTGCTGTGGGAGATCACAGGGCTTCGGAAAAAGAATAAAATAGTTTTCAAATTGCAAAAACTGGTCAGCATCGAGGACTGATAAAATTTTGGCTCTTGCGCTCAAAGTCTCCATAAGTATAATGGAAATGTGAAATTATCCTAAAACACAAGTGCCTCATGACTTATTAAAATTAAGAAGCTATTGAGAGCAACGTCCAGACGAGTACTGGAAAACCTAGATAGAGAACCTTGATAACAACAAACTTTCGTTTTTGTTATTGTTACCCGTATTCTTTTTCGTATTTTTTTTTCTCTTTTTTTTTCTTGCTGTTCCATATTATTTGCTCGATGCCATTGTATTCCGTAAAATCGTTCCAGGTAAGTATATGGCTATTTCCATATGAATCTATGGTTAATGATACATAAAAAACTTAAAGTTAAATATAACAAATAAAAAATGCGACGAAGTGTCTTCGGCGCAATCGGGTTTTCTGTACAGCGGATAGTGCTGTATGAAACTTGCAGCCACGGCCCAGGAAACTCTCAGCCGCGGTCCATGAAACTTTCAGCCACGGCCCGGCGGTGGCCTGTGTTGTTGGCACCTATAGCGGTGCCAGACGCACGATCATGGCTAACTTTAACCTTCAATAAGATAAAAACTATTGAGGCTAGAGGACTGCAGTTTGGTATGTTTGATGATTGGGGGTTGGATGATCAACATACCAATTTGCAGCCCTATAGCCTTAGTAGTTTTTAAGATCTGTGGGCGGACAGAAAAAGTGCGGACGAACAGTAGTTTTCTTTTACAGAAAACTAAAAACTTAGTTCATGATAGTATGTTCACTGTGAACAGCAGTTTTCCTAAAGATGATAATGTAGGCGCTTTGATTCGATGCTTTCAAGAAAACCAGTTTTAAAGAGGTTCCTTGTATGTGGGAATCATACTCGGCTCAAAGTCGGACATAGACATCCTATATTAAACTGCAGCCTTTGGAGTCTTTATTGCTATGTCTCCAGCAAGCCTTGATATCCTTTCCCATATTTCTTCAGTTTTTTAGGACTTTTTTGTGTATAATTTTTTCATCCTCTGTTCCTCGCGTAAATCAACTATTATCCTCCATGTCTTTTTGTCCATCGCTCCTGCTCCACTGACCTCCGAATAGGGCTTTCCCTCGTAATATTTCACAACGATTTTTTCCTCTTCTGTAATCTTCTTATGTCATTTTCAAAATTCCCCTCCTCATTTGCGTCCAGATCCTTTCAATTCGCCCCTCGCTCACCTTCGAGCTCACTTTTCAAAATTGTTTTCGAATCCCCGAAACAATTTCACGTTAATGACGAAGCTTCCAAATTCCAAAAGCCTTCGAGAGGTGGCAGTACTCTTTCCATGGAGGGGTCTCTCTTGACTTACTGTATATTTGCATATTGAATGTTTTCTTTCCATTTGTTGTGGCTTTACTACGTGCCGATCAAAATAACAGCCTTTTTTTTTATATGAATGCATGTCTGTATAGTTTAAATGACGATAATGTTACTTCCGTATTTCTTTTACGTTTAATTCAAGCTTTGCCTCTGTATTGATACACATCCCTTCTGATTTTCTATCTCCCCGTCCACAAAAAGATTCGCTTTCGTTCCCCCCTTGCTTTGGTATTCTAATCTTTGTTTTCTTCACATTTTCATTTCAATGTGTTCAGTATGTCTGCCATTTCGTGGCTTCATGAACTCCCCACGTCATGACTTGTAAATATGATCACAGCGTAATTTATTCTAAACTTGACATTCCCCGCTAATTGTCATGAAACGTTAACCCGGGAACCTCTTTCATGTTCCATTATAGTTTTTTCGCAATGCAGTTTTACTCCCGAAAAACTATAAAAGCAAGGAAAGTTTCTCACCATTCAGCCCTAAATATCGTGAATTTCCATTAATTTTTAATGTAATGACTGTCTCATTAAAAAGTGAAATAAACGTTTTTCCATTCTTGGCAATCAGTAGCTACAAGATTTTCACGTCAGCAGGTCATGCGTGGATCTTCTTGATTTCATTTTTGATGTGGCTTGTTGCCTTACGTAGTCAATGTAGGCAGGTAGTCCATATTACTGTTAATCAACGTATAAGGTAAAAATTTCACAAGAAGGAATAAAGATCTCAAAAAGCTTGTATCACCATGTGAATGTTTGTATGACTTAAATTTTTTCCCCTCTTTTCACCTTTAAGTTAATGGATCTCGCACGTTAATTCAGTTCTTCATAGGAGTCACTTGCTTGTAGAACAGGTACTGAAATATATCTTTGAAACCTTTCTTATACGTTAACTCACAAATTATTATTTCATTAATCAGCAGTGTATATCAAGAAAAAGCGTATATAGCACAGGTTTGAAATTATACAATTAGAAAATGAACACAAATTCCCTCTAAAACTCAAAATATCAATTGGTCTTTACCTTTTTATGCTCAGTTAACAAAAATTCAGCATTCACAGAAATACTAATAAATCATCATCGAAATGATGTGCATAAGAAACTAATTGCTGAATGGGAATCCTTAGATAATGCATAATTTTTGGCATAAAGAGACAGCTAATAAAATCTTTGAATATTAGTACTAAATAAAAATAAACGCTTCTCTGGTTGTACATAATTTTATTTCGTAATTTTCTCCAGGGCATTGGAAATCATGCTTAACATATCCCTATTAGTAACATTCATTCGCTTTTTATGCTTCGCTGCCACACTGGATTTAGCTGACAAGGTCGGCAGGTAATCACGAAGCTTCAGCTTCGTCTCCACCAAGTGTGTGTGCATCACTGGCGTCGTCTGAACCACATGGTCTGAGACACCACTGTTCTGTCGTCTCATTTGATCAAAAGAGGATCAAAAAACGACAATGCACCAGTGTTGCTCCTGGCTTCCCATGAGTGACTTACCTTTACAGTGCAATGATGATCAGGAAAGAATTACAAGTAAAAATAGTTAAAAACACAGAATTTATAACGGTCTTTTGATTACTCTTCTAACAGACAGGCAGATAACCTGGCAATTTCAGGTAATAAAATCACGTCACTTCCTTAACCAAGTTACATAAAATTGCTTTAATGATACAGCAAGCAAAAGGAGCTCGCTCTAGGCTGCACTTACATTAAAGTTTTACTAGTGATGAAGTTGACCTCTGAATGTTTTCCAGCATTAATAAGGACACCGCTCTGAATGTCCATAGAGTGACACAACAATTTCAACCCTGCAGCAGAACATCACAAACTTAATTTTGAGGAATCTGTGGTACGGCCTACTAATGGAGGTCTAGGTGCCCTGAGAGGAGGAAGGGTGTCTCCACAACTGTCTCGCTGGTTCCAAAATTGTCACATTTTCTTAAGGCCCCTCCTTGAGCGCTTTTAAGTGCAGGCACAGACGTTATGTTAACTCGACAGTCTGCTGAAGGGACTGAATGAATGTTGGGGTTTTCTTGCTTGATTGAGAGCTGTCAGCTTGTCTTCAGTTAGACTGAAGCTTTCAAAAGGTTGGTTGAAATGGGATTTGGAGCCAGGCTCCTCTTTCCATTGGGTCATGTCAGAACTTTGGAGGAGACGTAATCGCCTCAGATTACCTATTTTGTCCTGAGGGTGCCACGGAATGTTGGAAGGCCTCTTGCGTAAGATCATCTTCCCACGAACTTTATCTTCAAGTTCTTTGGGCTCCAGAAGTCATACTTTGGTAAAGAGAATAGCCTTAGGCATTTGCCCTCTTGCCCTGTGTATCCCCTTGTCTGCATCCTTGCTAAAAGAGAATTACTGTGAAAGTCTAGGGTTTTCCCTTTGGGTGGGATTTAAGAGAGCAAGGAGTGGCCTAACGACTAAAGGGTTAAGTATTCCTTACAAAATTAAAACTAGGGGTAAAAAATGGAGTGGACTTTCAATGTATTTAAGAGCTTTATAGGATTAAAACTGACCCACTCCTTGGGTTTTATGAAAATTTTACACGAGCTAATAATTAATAATTCTGAAAACTCGAATGAAAAGACAAGAAGTGCAAACTTGGTGTCCATGGAGTGATATATATATATATATATATATATATATATATATATATATATATATATATATATATATATATATATATATATATATATATATATATATATATATATATATATATATATATATATATATATATATATATATATATATATATATATATATATATATATATATATATATATTTATATATATATATATATATATATATATATATATATATATATATATATATATATATATATGCATGTATGTATGTATGTATGTACATGTGTGTGTGACCGGCAGTCGTTTCAGTTTTTATTCCCATTGCTTTATGCTTTATGTGATACTTTTGAAATGTAAATTTACGCTCATCTGCATTATACTCTCTTTCATTTTACACACGAAACACGGTATGCGAAGAAGAGTTATTCGTTCACTCATTCTAGACTCAACTACGCCATTTAAGAAATAAAGCAATATGTAAACGCTGAGCTTGATCATTCATCAACGTCGGGAATTATGAAGCTGTGGTTCAACACATGATCAGATAAAAAGTGTAAATATATTCGAGAATGAAAACATCAAAAGCCAAGCTTTAATCTTTCATAAAACTCGCAACATAAACGTAATTAAATAAACTTCCCCATAACACGAAGAAACTTAAAACCTCATCATTAAGATGTTTAGAATGCGACCTAATTAAAAAAGAACGATTCGAGTTTTTCCCCCTGAAAGACCTCGCTCATGACATCGCTGCTACTAATGTGTATAATTAAGGATTTTCTCAGCGGACCACCTTGGTTAATCACTGCCCTCATTTGTCCGTGTCTTTCATTTGGTGGGGAGGCTTGGAGGAAGGATGGAGGATGAGGATGGTGGGTGAGGGAGGGAGGGTTGATGGGGGATGGAGCTTGTGATTGCTCCAATGGTTAGGAGCTCAAACTGTCATTAAGGAGGCCACGAGGGTATAAATGCCACTCTGTCTCGTGCCCATCGCCAGGATGTGGGGGAATGTCCCCCCCCCCCCCCCCCCCGCCTCCCCCCGTAGTAGAAAGTTTGCCAGTGCTGCTCTTATCACTGTCACGGAAGAGGTTGCTCTTATATATTTGCTTCGATTTCTTGTCGCCTTTATTTTTCTTTTTCTTTTCGTGTCGCAGCTATCTCGGCTTCGTCGTTCTCATCGACGTCTGCATTGATTCTTCACTATTTTTGTCATCGGTTGGAACGTTGTTAACCAGTGGTTCAGTGATTTTGATATTGGCTTGGCGGGAAAAAGAGAGAGAGAGAGAGACGGTAAACAGGAAGTCGTTAATTGGACCATCAAGAGATGCCTTAATATAGACACGGCGCTGCTACTGGACGCATGTTTGTCTGAACACGAGTTATTCGCTTGACTTACTCTCTAAGTAATTGGGTAAATCAGATGACTTCGTAGTTTAAATATTGCATCCCGGGATGCATTGATCTTTCATTTTATATGAAAATCTAGTATGATTTTTTCTGCGTTCTGTAAAATAGATTTGTAATTCAAGTACTTTCAATTACCCAGACGAAAAAGCGAAGCGCCGCTATACGGGGGCGAAAGCTTCTGAATTGTACCGCTTTAGTGATTATCCGGGAATTAAGTGATGAAATGCAGCCGATTTACATATTTCCATCAGATTATGAGAGAGTCGAACGCTTCTCCCGGCCTATTCCCCTGAGGTTTCAGCCCCGGTGTGATTAGGCCATTGCTGGTGAAATTACGCTTCTCTCCCCCTTCATGACCCGGACTGATGTGAAGCCTCTCTCAGCCCCGCTCTCGGTGTTGTTATCGTAAAACAGTTTTTATTATATATTTTCTCGTACACACATTTCTCAACTCCGTACTTGATCGCATTGGAATGCTAAAGAGAATTGTCTGTCGTAACTATTATTAAAAAAAAAAAAAACATTCGTTCATCGGCTTTCTCCCACATTGTTCTGTCCTGTAGGGGGTTAGTGCCGTCAGTGCACTTCATGTGGCGTACTGTAGGCATTACTTAAGGTTCTTTGCAACCCCTTTCGTTCCTTTTACTGTACCTCCGTTCATATTCTCTTTCTTCCATCTTACTTTCCATCCTCTCCTAACAAGTGATTCAAAGTGCAACTGCTTTGAGGTTTTCCTCCTGTTACACCTTTCAGACCTTTCAGCTGTCAATTTCCGTTTCAGCGGTGAATGACCTCATAGGTCCCAGCGCTTGGCCTTTGGCCTAAATTCTATATTCAACTGAATTCGATATGGCATCGCGACCCAGCGAAAACCTCCGCCGGAGGAGGAATTAAAGGCAGCACTTCCCGCGAAGTCACCCAGAGAGAGCGATATCAAATGTCAATAAGCGAATTCACCTTTGCGTGGAATAATAATAACAGCCCGGTCTGGGATGCATAAGCAACCCCCCCTTTGTCAAAATATTCCGCCCAGTTTTCAGAATATTTCGGTGCCGCTGTTATTCGAAGTCACTCGGCCGTTGGTATGAATTATATATCCGTGAAGCATTTCATTCAGTTAAGCCATTCAAGACCCAGCCATTCAAGAGGATAAAAAAAATAAAACTGCTTTATGAAGTATTAATCCTGAGAATTTCAGTCTCTCTCTCTCTCTCTCTCTCTCTCTCTCTCTCTCTCTCTCTCTCTCTCTCTCTCTCTCTCTCTCTCTCTCATTCAAGAGAAAAAACTGCTTTATATGGTATTAATAATCCTGAGAATTTCAGTCTCTCTCTCTCTCTCTCTCTCTCTCCTCTCTCTCTCTCTCTCTCTCTCGAGAAAAAACTGCTTTATATAGTATTAATAATCCTGAGAATTTCAGTCTCTCTCTCTCTCTCTCTCTCTCTCTCTCTCTCTCTCTCTCCTCTCTCTCTCTCTCTCTCTCTCTCTCTTTCAAGAGAAAAAACTGCATTATGTAGTATTAATCCTGAGAATGTCAGCCTCTCTCTCTCTCTCTCTCTCTCTCTCTCTCTCTCTCTCTCTCTCTCTCTCTCTCTCTCTCTCTCTCGAGAAAAACTGCTTTATGAAGTATCCTGAGAGTATTAGTCTCTCTCTCTCTCTCTCTCTCTCTCTCTCTCTCTCTCTAATTCAAGAGAATAAAAAAAACTGCTTTATGAAGTACTAAGCCTGAGAATTTCAGCCTCTCTCTCTCTCTCTCTCTCTCTCTCTCTCTCTCTCTCTCTCTCTCTCTCCTTGTTATTACAAGACAACGAGGCCAGAGTACCATCGTCCCCAGCTGGATTACAAGAGAAGGCTCTTGTAACGCCTATTGTGATTCGTGACAAGGTCTTGTTTCAGTCGTGTTCTCGTTATTCACACAGAGGCAGACACCCACCACGATGAGCCTGTGTTCGGCAATCTGCTAAGACGTGATTGTTCTCTCTCTCTCTCTCTCTCTCTCTCTCTCTCTCTCTCTCTCTCTCTCTCTCTCTCTCTCTCTTGATTGTTATTGATTTTCATTGTTCACTGTTCCTAACCTACTATATTCAGGAACTGTGGCAGCTAAAGGTAAAGATTGAAATGATGAATCGATGAGACAAATTTGCAGAATTTACGAGTCGAGGAAGTCTTGGTTTATTATTATTATTATTATTATTATTATTATTATTATTATTATTATTATTATTATTATTATGACAGCTAAAGGTAAAGATTGAAATGATGAATCGATGAGACAAATTTGCAGAATTTACGAGACGAGGAAGACTTGGTTTAGTATTATTATTATTATTATTATTATTATTATTATTATTATTATTATTATTATTATTATTATTATTATTATTATTATGACAGCTAAAGGTAAGAATTGCAATGATGAATCGAGGAGACAAAGCTGCTGAATTTGGGAGTCGAGAGGGACTTGGTTTAGTATTATTATTATTATTATTATTATTATTATTATTATTATTATTATTATTATTATTATTAATGCATTTAATTGCATATTGTTCAAATTTAAACTGCTTGCCAGAGGTGTACAAATCGGGATTCGAAGACGACATGTAGATTCTATGATATTTATTTTCTTCGTTTATTGTTTGACGTATATCTAATTAAAATAGAAAAGAAAAACTCTGTAAACCTACATTCTGTAATTATATCATGGAACGGTTTTCATTACTTACTTGCTCCATTCATTCGAAAACGTCTTATTTTTAATTCCTGGCAATGACACACGAACGTTTTACAATTCTTTAATATCCGCATCTCGTCAATATCGAGTTGCATCAAGTTTCATCCTCGCACTAAATCACGATAACTGATATTTTCTGAAAAAAAAAAAATAAATAAATATGAGGGGTTGTAGCATATAAAGAACGCTGTATTTTCTCTTCTTATATGCAATTCTGTTAGCTCAGGTTACATATCTCATGTTCTATATTTATTTTTTAAGTACAGAAGATGTAGTTCAAATGAACGAATGGTCGTATATCTTCTTCAAAGTCAAAATGTTTTTTTATGTACCAGATGTATTAAATGTTAAGTTTAATCCTATGTCTAGTATGAAATATCATTGATTTTCCTTTCCTGTTCTAATTTTCTTTATGGGGACCAGGGCGAAGTTTTTTTTTTTTTTTTTTTTTTTGTCTACGGCGCATCCTGAAGGTACAGGCCCAGACACATTTTACGCTTATATTTGTACATTATATAAAAGTACTGTGTTGAGGGATCGAGACCCGGCGGTACCGATCCCTTTATCACTTATAAAGGGATCGGTACCGCCGGGTCTCGATCCGGCGGTACCGATCCTTTTATCACTTATAATTCCCCCTCGGCGATAATTCCCCATCGGGGATATTCCCGAAGTAGCGTGAATTGGATATCAAAAGACATTCGTAGCTTCAGGATTGTATATATATCACGGTGTGATAAAAAAATTTCATATATATATCATTCTAAAGGTATCCGCCCGAAGCCAGAAACGCACCTACCAAATTCGAAGGAGTTCTCTTCGTTCTTTCCTAAAAGAGTCATTTCCATCTTGTGGGTTGTTGCAAACTCGACCGTTTGCAGGTTGAAATATTGACGGCAGTCCAGTTTCAGATGAAGCTCTGGAAGACATTGCTTTCTAGTCGTTGTTGAAGTTCAGCATAACATCGGGTAATTGTTTAACGATGGGATGGGTGGGGGGTGGGGTGGGGATGTTGTTGAATATAACCTGCAAGTGTATGTGACCATAAGCTGTTGCCAAATTTTAGGGTCCCATTGTATTTCGCAGTGGACTCACTCAGGCATTGAGATGCGATGCAGCGCTCCAACCAAGACATTGTAATTGTAAATTGTGTCTGCTCTATTTGTTTATACTGTAGGTACTGGAGGATGGGGGAAGGAGTGCACTGTGAATTGCATCTGCTCTATTTGTTTGTAGGTACTGGAGGATGGGGGAAGGAGTTCACTGTAAATTGTACCTGCTCTATTTGTTTGTAGGTACTGGAGGATGGGGGAAGGAGTTCACTGTAAATTGTATCTGCTCTATTTGTTTGTAGGTACTGGAGGATGGGGGAAGGAGGGTGCTATAAATTGTATCTGCTCTATTTGTTTATATGTACTGGTGGATGGGGGAAAGACTGTACTGTAAATGTATCTGCTCTATTTCTTTATAGGTACTGGAGGATGGGGGAAGGAGTTCACTGTAAATTGTATCTGCTCTATTTGTTTGTAGGCACTGGAGGATGGGGGAAGGAGTGTACTGTAAATTGTATCTGCTCTGTTTGTTTGTTGGTACTGGAGGATGGGGGGAAGGTGTGTACTGTGAATTGTATCTGCTCTATTTGTTTGTTGGTACAGGAGGGTGGGGGAAGGAGTGTACTGTAAATTGTATCTGCTCTATTTGTTTGTAGGTACTGGAGGATGGGGGAAGGAGTGTACTGTGAATTGTATCTGCTCTATTTGTTTGTAGGTACTGGAGGATGGGGGAAGGAGTTCACTGTAAATTGTATCTGCTCTATTTGTTTGTAGGCACTGGAGGATGGGGGAAGGAGTGTACTGTGAATTGTATCTGCTCTATTTGTTTGTTGGTACTGGAGGGTGGGGGAAGGAGTGTACTGTAAATTGTATCTGCTTTATTTGTTTGTAGGTACTGGAGGATGGGGGAAGAGTGTACTGTGAATTGCATCTGCTCTATTTGTTTGTAGGTACTGGAGGCTGGGGGAAGGAGTGTACTGTAAATTGTATATGCTCTATTTGTTTGTTGGTACTGGAGGATGGGGGAAGGAGTGTACTGTAAATTGTATCTGCTCTATTTTTTTGTTGGTACTGGAGGATGGGGGAAGGAGTGCACTGTAAATTGTATCTGCTCTATTTGTTTGTAGGTACTGGAGGATGGGGGAAGGAGTGCACTGTAAATTGTATCTGCTCTATTTGTTTGTTGGTACTGGAGGCTGGGGGAAGGAGTGTACTGTAAATTGTATCTGCTCTATTTGTTTGTTGGTACTGGAGGATGGGGGGAAGGAGTGCACTGTAAATTGTATCTGCTCTATTTGTTTGTTGGTACTGGAGGATGGGGGAAGGAGTGCAATGTAAATTGTATCTGCTCTGTTTGTTTGTAGGTACTGGAGGATGGGGGAAGGAGTGTACTGTGAATTGTATCTGCTCTATTTGTTTGTTGGTACTGGAGGCTGGGGAAGGAGTGTACTGTAAATTGTATCTGCTCTGTTTGTTTGTAGGTACTGGAGGCTGGGGGAAGGAGTGTACTGTAAATTGTATCTGCTCTATTTGTTTGTTGGTACTGGAGGATGGGGGGAAGGAGTGCAATGTAAATTGTATCTGCTCTGTTTGTTTGTAGGTACTGGAGGATGGGGAAGGAGTGTACTGTGAATTGTATCTGCTCTATTTGCTTATAGGACTAGAGGAATGGGGGAACGAGTGTACTGTAATTTATATCTGCTCTATTTGTTTGTAGGTACTGGAGGATGGGGGAAGGAGTGTACTGTAAATTGTGTCTGCTCTATTTGTTTGTAGGCACTGGAGGATGGGGGGAGGAGTAGCACACTGCAAATTTAAAGAGAGTAATTTTGACAGAAGCGCATGGGTTC
>JANJGK010000011.1:6225700-6245966 GCA_039081455.1 Macrobrachium rosenbergii | reverse complement strand
GATTTGTGCAACAAGAATGTTGTGCCCGCCTTCTAGACCCTGCAGTGACTTGATCTGAAACTTGCATCGATGAGGCTGAAGAGTCTCTGAAGTGTTCATGAACTGAATCCCAGATTGGAAGATCATGTGATAAAAGGAGGCTTTTTTTTTTTTTTTAAATACAACAGTACCTTTGAAGTTTGTACAGAACACGTTCAAAGAGTCATGTTCTGCCTGAAACCAAAAACGCTCCTTGACAATGTGTCTAATAATTCCATTGTTAGTGACAATAATGAGAGATGAATAAGTATACCTCTGGGGTGCTGGGAGGTCATGAGGTGAAAAAGGGCAGGTAGAACGTGGGCATGTGCTGAGTCTGCGATGTGGAGAGTGAGTTAATATTCCTGGGAGGGGGTGGGGGGGGCGGGTAAAGGAGCGGCTGTGGCCCCAACTGAGGTTATATTTTGGGACCTTTATCTTAGGACCGAAACTCTCGCCTTTAAGGACATCAAGATGCTAGAAGAGACACGAAATCCTGTATGCTACTTTGCACCTACTTTTGCAGGGGAGTTAATGAAAGTTATAAGAGTGCTGGAGCCTGTGAGGTCCTTGACTTTCTCTATGATGGCGCCTGGCATCGCTGAGAACTGTAAGTTGTGAATAACAGTGACACCTCTACTCAGTTTTATGGCTAAGGTGCTCCCCACTAATTAGGGTTCGGTCCTTTGAGAATATGAGTGGCTTCTTTTCTTATTCCTAGCGGTTTGTGTATGACAGCTGTCATTCTCGTCATGGCCATTAACCATGATGAGCCAGAGTAAGATTCGAAAATCTGTTGAGAGCCAAGGTCTTTGTCTGAAATGGTCCTTCTCTTCTACCAAAGATTCTGGAGAGGGAGAAGTGGTTCGAGGTTCATCTGTTGTGCCCGACAGATCTTACAGTTGATGCCGGTACTTGAGCAGTGGGAGGAAGGATGATCCTCTCATGGTGAGGCACAGTCGCCTCGATGTGACTTGATAGCCCCCCCTCAGGTTGGTGAAAAGAGAAGGGGCCATGTTTTTATATATATATATATATATATATATATATATATATATATATATATATATATATATATATATATATGTGTGTGTGTGTGTGTGTGTGTGTGTGTGTGTGTGTGTGTGTGTGTATATATATATATATATATATATATATATATATATATATATATATATATATATATATATATATATATATATATATATATATATATATATATATATATATATATATATATATATATATATATGTATATATATATATTTATATATTTATATATATCTATCTATCTATCTATCTATCTATCTATCTATCTATCTATCTATATATATATATATATATATATATATATATATATATATATATATATATATATATAAATGTATACATATATACAGTACATATATGCATGCGTTTGTGTATGGTGAGCACAGGTATGTGCGTCTGCGTCTGTGCGCTTGAATGTCAATTGCAAGCATAGTTATTTGCATGTATTTTCGTTATAATCCATACATTGATATAATCCATGCAAAGATTTTCACGTTGACCATTATTTGTGCATTATCAAATCCGTCAGATGAAATGGAGGCCTTTCCTTACCATTTCCTTACCATTCTGTTTTCGAAAAAATTTCCAAGTCCAGTCAAACGAGAGAAATAAGGAAATGAACTTAAATTCTATGGAAAGCTCCTCCAAGTGTAGGTATGGCTTTGACTGACAAGATTTGAAAAACATTTTTCGTCACGCAAGTAAACGAGAAATCTAATTAAAACTGCTGTGTTTGCTTTTAAGTAAATTACAAATTACCAGAACATTCATATATGAATAATTCTGAACAAAATGTAAACATACCTTAATTAGAGTAATAATTCAGGTTGTACATATAGGCCCAGGAATTTGAGGCTTAACGGAAAAAACAGCGAGACATTAATAATTCTTAACTATATGTAAACTTACGACATTAAAGAGGGCTAGAGTTCAGAGTATTTGTTTTATTTTTTCATTTAGAGATTCATCACTAAAACAACATAGACATGGATATAACTGGCGAATATTCAGATTACTGTGGTACCAAGGCTCGGCCCATAAAAAGTCCTATTCAGAGCGAAGCGTTTCTTATTTTCTCTTTCTTTCTTTCCTCTTCTCTTCAACTACTTTTCGCTGTCTGGGGTTACTTGTTCCAGTCATCCAAAAGCCTCTGGAAGTCTGGAATGGTCGGCCTCCTGGAGCGGCAATAACCTGACTCATGTCCAACATGGATGAACATTGACTCAGAGAACCCGGATGAGAGAGAGAGAGAGAGAGAGAGAGAGAGAGAGAGAGAGAGAGAGAGAGAGAGAGAGGGTTCAACACTTTTATATCCTACTGTATCCTATTGTTTCAGCTGTTAAAACGACGGGGGTAAAGGACTTCTTCGGAAGGGGTACTAGTCTTCCCAGCTGTGGAATGTCAGTTGGCATCACGACTTTCCAGGTAGCAAGCAGATTTCGTAAATTCCTAGCTCGTAGTGGGAGATTATTGTCCTGTCTTCTTCCTAGTTAGTTTTCTGTAAAAGAAAACTATTTTGCTGGCTTTGTCTGTCCGTCCGCGCTTTTTTCTGTCAGCAGTTTTTCTGTCCGCCCTCAGATCTTAAAAACTACTGAAGCCAGAAGGCTGCAAATTGGTATGCTGGTCATCCACCCTCCAATCATCAAACATACCAAATTGCATCCCCCTAGCCTCAGTAGTTTTTATTTCATTTAAGGTTAAAGTTAGCCATGATCGTGATTCTGGCGGTGATATAGGATAGAGATGAATGGCTTAGATTAGTTAGTGGTCTGTGTATGTCAAGGAAGACCACCGGAAAGGAACGTAAGGGATGATGACGGAAAACAATAATATAGTCGCGTTTACTGTTGTTCATGTTGAATATGCTGTGGAAAAAATGGCTTTTGAAATCCAAAACTCTCTCTCTCTCTCTCTCTCTCTCTCTCTCTCTCTCCTCTCTCTCTCTCTCTCTCTCTCTCTCTCTCTCTCTCTCTCAAGATCGCGTTGGGTTTGTAAGACAAAAATAATTTTATAAGAGCCCATAGATTCAGTGAATTATGGCTTAAGTAGAAAGAATTCAAACAACTAATTTCGTCTAGCTCCGTAACATAAAGTTTAACCTTTTGAATTAAGAAAATAGATCTTGTCTATTCCTGTATGTAAAATCTCTCATAAACAAACTCACTTCCTAGAGACGAGTGTGAATAAAAAAGAATGGAAATATTTTTACGCAGTTCGAAAATGAATAAAAACGTATTAACTTCATGCAATGACAAAATGGCTGAATAAAAATCGTATGAATCATGAAGCGAGAAAAATAAAAATGGCATTTCGTATGGAAATCAGTGTTTGTTAATTTTCTGTAAAAGCAATTTTTTTTTTTTTTTTAGATACGGCGCAATAACCGAGAGAACTTTGTTCAGCGTTTCCTGTGGTTAAATGATTTGGAACAAAAGGATTTGTTCCACATCCGAATGGACGCTTTTCATCAGTAGTCTTCTATGACACCGAATCATGCCTCTGTAATTACTGCTGCAATCGTTAAGAGAGTCTTTTTTTTTTTTTGGTTGGTGAAAAAAAAAAAAAGGAAAGAAGCGGAAAAAAGGGGAAAAAAATGTTAGGCGTACTGTTTCCCTCCTTTGGTTCCAGTGAAGTCTTTGCCGAATTTCATGCTTTCGATCAAAGGCATTTGCTGTAATAGCACTTGAAAGCGCGAATGTTACAAGTCCAATCAGAGCAAGTTACGGGAAAAATGTTAGAGGAATGAAAGTTTTCATTCTTTTACCCACTTTTTTTTTTTATTATTATTATTATTATTTCAGCGATAAACCAAAGTTTGTTGCTCGTGCTGAAAGTGCAAGTATATGATGCGAGTGGGTCTTTTGGGGATTGAGCTTTCCCGTCGGTGCGTTTGTTTGTGTCCTCCTTGTTTACACTTTTATATTTATTTGTTTATTTTTAATATATGTTCCCCAGTTTACACCGGAAGGATTTGCAGAGTGGAAAAATGACTGAAATGGAGCTGCTAGATTGAGTGAGGAAATTAATTTCAAAGACTTTCCTAGCGTATTTGAGATGTTCTCTCGTGTTTGCTTTATTTATTTTTTCGCATTCGTTTGAATAATTCACTTCATTGTTCTCGAATTAATGGGGAATAAACTTCATAAACTTAATGCTGGAAAGTAGGCTACACTAAATTTTTTAGTGTTTCCTCGCATTTCTTTTTCCAAGTCGACCATCCAGAATCCTTTTAACTAAAACTGTGTTGGTTGAGAACGTAAAAAACTGTATTTTGAGTTGACACAATTGTTCGTTGACACATTAATAACGATTTTCAGCGAACAGTTTATTTTATATCTCCACGAACGTTCTGTGTTAAATAAGAATGCAAATTTGTAAGCACTTCACTTTCTCTCCAAGAATTTGGACCTGGCGGGTAGGTTTTATTCAAGAATAGAAAAACTCCCTCGAATCTCAATAGAAAAAAATGAGCAGTTCTTAATACACACACACACACACACACACACACAAACATATATATATATATATATATATATATATATATATATATATATATATATATATATATATATATATATATATATATATATATATATATATATATATATATATATATATATATATACTTAGTATTATATATATAGATATATAATTTCCTGACAATTGCTCTGTATAATCGTGGTAGTTCCTCCTCCCCCTCCTCCTCCTCCTCCTCCTCCTCCTCCTCCTCCTCCTCCTCCTCCTCCTCCTCCTCCTCCTCCTCCCCTGTTTGTCTTTTAAGGGGTGCCTGCAGGATTTGCTTGTCTGATCTATATAGCGGATCTGATGTCGCCGCTATATTTTCTGAGAGGGAAAGTAATTGCTCAAGAGTTCTAATGTCCTATTGAAGAAGAAGTTTTTGATCAGGAAGTTTACTTTTCTCTCTCTCTCTCTCTCTCTCTCTCTCTCTCTCTCTCTCTCTCTCTCTCTCTCTCTCTCTCTCTCTCTCTCTCTCTCCGTGCTTTTCCAGTCAGTTATTCTATGAAATTTTCTTCGTGTGTCAGCAAGACTTTCAGTAACTTTTAATTTTTTTTTTTTTTGGATGATGAACGAAAGTAGAACTTCAGGGATTCTGAAACTAGAAAACGTTGGCCGTATCAGATGTTACTAAAAACAAGTGTCTCGGGGAAATATTTGCTAAAAGAGGAGAAAAAGAGCATCAGAAAGTTAGGCAGCAGATTTTGTTTTGAACTGAAAGGTAAAACATTTCCAAGGAACTGCTGTGATGAGGGCCCGAGTTTTTCTCACCTTGCGGAGTCGGTTCATATCTTTTTTTCTATTTTATCAATTTCTTGTTTTTTTTTTTGTTCTTTATCTGTTTCTTGTAAACACGGCACCACGGTTTCCAGTGCAAGATGCTATCATCGTAGATTATTAAAGTCAGGAAGAAACGGAGCATTTGATAAACCTCAAAGGAGAAGATTTAATCATTTTCAGCCTCCAACCCCTTCGAGAAATGCTATACATTTCTCGATCGTCAAGACCGTTCTCATTTCTTTAATGTATGTTCTCGGAAAATAAGCCAGGAAATAAATGAGTTCACGGTGACAAAACCATCATAAAAACGTTGATAAACTGGGTTCTCGAGAGCATGCGCAAAAATCTCCAGAAGAAGAAGAAGAATTCCCGACGGATAAACCCGACGAAAAATATATAAACACGGCACCGAAGACTTTGTTTATAAGGTTTTGGCAGCGTGTTTATGGCTGAGTGTGCCCGGTATCAACATGGCCCGAAGTAATTAATCTTATCCCAGAGCCTGAGAGAGCAAATGAAGTAGAAAAAAGCCATTAACCAAAGTTGCTCTTTGGTCGTCGAGACTTCGGGCTCCGGCCGAGTTCATTACTCACCATATCCCCTCACTCACCGCTGCTGGCCACCCACCCACCACTCGGTCTCCATAGTTTGTTATCTGGGAGGTTTTGCCTCATATCTCCGGGGAAACCTTTCCCCTTCCTTATCGCGGCCATTTTTCGGGACACTTTCCCCGTCCTCACCCCCAAACCCCCCCCCCAACCCCCTGCCCCTCCACACCCACATATGTACACACATACACTTTTTTGCTTTCATCAGTGTTATCTTGTATTTTTTTTTTCTTTTGTTTTTTGGCTTATTCGATTTTTATGTTCCTCAGTTTATATCATTTTTCTCACTTTTCGTCGTAGAGTTATAAATAGGTAGTGGTTTATACGTTAACGCCCATACACGGAGAGCCAAATGCTGTCATCCCTTTTAAACGTATCCTGTGGCTGCAGACATTTATATTATATATATATATATATATATATATATATATATATATATATATATATATATATATATATATATATATATATATATATATATATATATATATATATAGTGTTGGCTGTCGTTGACTACGTGTGACCACGTTTGCTTGGTGCACGTATTATTAAGAGAATATTTCCCTTCCTAATCATAAGGTCGTTTTTCAGGCCACAGAAGCTGGGGGCTGGGTACTGGGCCCCGGGTAAGGGGTTTGGGGTGGGGGGGGGAGGGGTGCGTAAAGGATGGCCGAATACGGTGGCGAATTTGCATCGCTAATCTTCCTTAAACATTGGCCGTAATTCACAGTTGATTGCATTTTATTTCCATTCTAATTTTGTTCAGACACTCCCTCCATTTTATGCCGTTGATGAGCTGCTGATCAGAGCGCTTCGTAAACTAATTATCATGTGGAAAAAGATTGAGAACCTTAATTTTCTGCATAATTGATTTACCGTCCAATTACGCATAAATACGTATTAATAGAACTGGAAGCTGGCGATTATTTTTCACACGCTGAGCAACCTGTCAGCTGACCCTGCCTTGCCCGGGTTCCTGTGTGTGAGGACACATTCTGAGTCAGTCTCTGAGAATAATAATAATAATAATAATAATAATAATAATAATAATAATAATAATAATAATAATAATAATTATTATTATTATTATTATTATTATTATTATTATTATTAATATTATTATTATTATATTATTATTATTATTATTATTATTATTGAATTAACTATTCTATTTTATAGCTCAGTCTCCCTGCTTTATAACATATACAAAAAAAAATAACACTTATGCTGCTAAAGTTGAATATTATTATATATATAAGAGTTGCCATCTGTACTGACACCATGATATTCACTGTTTGATACTGACCCCTTTTTACTTCTAAAATTAATTCCACTCGTGAATCTCAGCTGCGTCATAGAATCTTTGTCTTTTAGATTAAAGGAAAAGGTTTTTGAAGTGATGATTTAGTTCAGTGGTTCTTAACCTTTTTATTGCCACGCCCCCTCTGAGAGTTGGTCCTTCCCTCCACGTCCCCTTGCATCTACGAGTAAAATTCCCCTCACAGATTTAAAGGAAAATAAAAGAGAAAGAGAACGGGTGTTTTTATTCTTTTGGGAATAGATTAGTGTGATACTTGACTCTGCTTCTTAACGACTCTTGTTAACAGAATAACGAATATTATAATTAGGGAATTTTTTTATTTTTCCCTGGGGCTCTCGACCCCCGCCTGGAAATTGCTGACGCCCCCCAGGTTGAGAATCACACCGGTTTAGTTTTTCCAAAAAATGGCAAGCCTCGTTTAGACCACGTTTGAAAGGTGTTCTGCTGGGCTGTCTACTGCGAAAGCTTGAATCTCGTGGCTGTCATCAGCTTCTTTATGGTGTACCTCAGGGCGTGCACCTTGTACCTGTAGTAATTGTGCACTACGTATTTTGTACATCGTCGCCCTGTACATTCTATTGACCTGTTCTAATTTCATATTGCCATTGCCAGATTTTTAATTTATTTCTTACATTAATATCACGAAGCCATATAACTATATCCATTCATTCGTTCCCATCTCTCTAGTTGTGAATCTGCCTTCTTTTTAGTTTATTATTATTATTATTATTATTATTATTATTATTATTATTATTATTATTATTATTATTATTATTATTATTATTATTATTTGGATTCTAAACTCGCAAGGGTCGATACAAGATTTATGACATATTTCTATATTCTGCGGTATAGTTATAGATTATTATCATCGTCGCCATTATTTACTTTTAGGTTATTATTATTATTATTATTATTATTATTATTATTATTATTATTATTATTATTATTATTATTATTGGTGAAGAAATCCACAATGGTGTAAATGTAAATGTATATTAGAAATATATATACAAAATAAGAACTTTCGAGAACCTGCAGGATTTCTACACCATTCTTGTGACTCCAGGTAATGAGATTATTATTATTATTATTATTATTGCTATTATTATTATTATTATTATTATTATTATTATTATTATTATTATTATTATTATTATTATTATTATTTTTATTATTATTATTCGTTTAAGTTTAACAAGTACTACTGAAAGCCAATATTCATTGCAATTCATTCTGAATATCCTCAAAAAATTATCGTGAATGCTCTCAACTCCACTTCCCGAATCTCCACTCCACTTTCCAAATCTCCACTCCACTTTCCAAGTCTCCACTCCACTCTCCGAATCTCCACTTCACTTTCCAAATCTCCACTCCACTTTCCGAATCTCCACTCCACTTTCCGAATCTTCACTCCGCTTTCCAAATCGCCCCTCCACTTTCCAAATCTCCACTCCACTTTCCGAATCTCCACTCCACTCTCCAAATCTCCACTCCGCTTTCCAAATTTCCACTCCGCTCTCCGAATCTCCACTCCACTCTCCAAATCTCCACTCCACTTTCCGAATCTCCACTCCTCTTTCCAAATCTCCACTCCACTTTCCGAATCTCCACTCCACTCTCCAAATCTCCACTCCACTTTCCAAATCCCCACTCCATTTTCCGAATCTCCACTCCACTTTCCAAATTTCCACTTCACTTTCCAATTCTCCACTCCACTTTCCTAATTTCCACTCCACTTTCTAAATCTCCACTCCATTTTCCGAATCTCCACTCCACTCTCCAAATCTCCCCTCCACTTTCCAAATCTCCACTCCACTTTCCGAATCTCCACTCCACTCTCCAAATCTCGACTCCACTTTCCAAGTCTCCACTCCACTTTCCAAATTTCCACTCCACTCTCCAAATTTCCATTCCACTCTCCGAATCTCCACTCCACTCTCCAAATCTCCACTTCACTTTCCGCATCTCCACTCCACTTTCCGAATCTCCACTCCACTTTCCAAGTCTCCACTCCACTTTCCAAATTTCCACTCCACTTTCCGAATCGCCACTCCACTTTCCTAATCACTCCACTCTCCAAATCTCCACTCCACTTTCCGAATCGCCACTCCACTTTCCTAATCACTCCACTCTCCAAATCTCCACTCCACTTTCCGAATCTCCACGCCACTTCCTGACTCTCCACAAAGCCGGTCTCCAAAGCGCGTTTCTCCACATCACAAAGACGCCTCGCCGACTTTCATCACTTTAACAGAAATGAAAGTTCATTAACGTTAGCCTAATTGTACATGAAATGAGATCGCATAATGACGATTGCCCATTTTTATCGTTAATTACGTAAACGGAATTATTATCCGCCAATTCCCCCCCCACGCTGCGAATGGAAGAGAACTGAGGCCGAATTTCCAGCCGTGAGGTCTTAATGAATTTTAGCTTTCGTTAACTTTTTTTTTTTTTGTAAACCATTTAGTGCCGAAATGACGAGTTATGAAAAGGAATTGTTATCAAAGACTTGCATGTTAAATATGCATCTCTCTCTCTCTCTCTCTCTCTCTCTCTCTCTCTCTCTCTCTCTCTCTCTCTCTATATATATATATATATATATATATATATATATATATATATATATATATATATATATATATATATATATATATATATATATATATATATATATATATATATATATGTATATATATACACATATATGTACACCGTATATAAATACCTCAATTTCAATTAGTATTGATACTCGCCCTACAATTAAAAGGACCAGGGGCGCTTTAACACATTTCGTTAAATCCCATTACGCCTCTCTAACCTATGAAGTAAATTACGTCATTCGTAAGTATTCGACTTCGATGGGCTGCAGCCAAGATGGAGGAATGGGCCTAGCGACCTCTTCTTCTTCTTCCTCTTTTAACGTGCTTTTTTCCCATTTTTGTATGGGGTAAGTACTCATTCCTAAAATATTTGCCGAGACGTAGACCAAAGTTCAGTTTCTGGGATTGGAAGCGAAAAAGATGAACATTACACCTTTGGTGGCCTAAGCTGCGAATAATGTATCTGGTGGTTAGCCGCATGTTGGATCGAAGGGAATTTGGCCTACCGAGCATCATTTCGGGAAAGGCTTACAATGAAAAGTTAATCTACTTCTTCTACCGCGAGCTGTGCTGAAGAAACCGTGCGGTGGCCGGAAGTAAAGTCACAGGGGGTAAAAGTCACAATTTTGGCTAGGAAAAAAGCCACACGGGGGAAAAGTCACAATTTTGGCTAGGAAAAAAGTCACAGGGGGGGAAAAGTCACAATTTTGGCTAGGAAAAAGTCACAGGGGAAAAAGTTACAATTTTGGCTGGGAAAAAAGTCACATGAAAAAGAGTCAATTTTGACTAGGGGAAAAAAATCACAATTTTGGCTAGGAAAAAAGTCACAATTTTGACTAGGGAAAAAAGTCACAGGAAAAAAGTCACATTAATTTATGGTGGCCAGTAATAAAGTCACAGGGAAAAATTCACAATATTTCTTTTGGGGTCATTATCTTTATGATATTTAAAGTTTTATTGTATATGTTTTTACGGAAATCCCCATCGAGCTTGTACTAAACACGCCGCAAAGGTGGATACATACCAAGTTAAAAGTTTTACCCTTGGAGGTCACTATCTAGGGAAGATTAATGTGACTTTTTTCCTGTGACTTTTTTTCGTAACTTTTTTCCTGTGACATTTTACCTGTGACTTTTTTTTTTACCTGGATTCAACCACGCATACCTTATTAGTGATAGGAGACCGCCAAGTTACGATAACTGGAAGTAGACCGTCAAGTTACGATAACCGGAAGTAGACTGTCAAGTTACTATAACTGGAAGTAGACCGTCAAGTTACCATAACTGGAAGTAGACCGTCAAGTTACGATAACTGGAAAGTCAAGTTACGAGAGCTGGAAGAAGACCGTCAAGTTACGATAACCGGAAGTAGACCGTCAAATTACGATAGCCGGAAGTAGACCGTCAAATTACGATAACCGGAAGTAGACCGTCAAGTTACGATAACTGGCAGTAGACCGTCAAGTTACGATAACTGGAAGTAGACCGTCAAGTTACTGTAGCTGGAAGTAGACCGTCAAGTTACGATAACTGGAAAGTCAAGTTACGAGAACTGGAAGAAGACCGTCAAGTTACGATACCCGGAAGTAGACCGTCAAGTTACGATAACCGGAAGTAGACCGTCAAGTTACGATAACTGGAAGTAGACCGTCAAGTTACGATAACTGGAAGTAGACCGTCAAGTTACGATAATTATAAGTAGACCGTCAAGTTACTATAGCTGGAAGTAGACCGTCAAGTTACGATACCTAGAAGTAGACCTTTAAAATTACGATAACTGGAAGCAGACCATCAAAGTTGCGATAACTGGGAAGTCGAGTTACGATAACTGGAAGTAGACCACCAAAGTTGCGATAACTGGAAAGTCAAGTTACGATAACTGGAAGCATACCGTCAAAGTTACGATAACTGTAAGGAGGTGTCGAGCCCTTCCCAGCCTCGCCCATCTTTCGGAAGGCGTCGGAGGACTTAGGTGGGGCCGAGGGAGAAGACATCTTTCCATAATTCATAACATCAAAGAAGCAGGTGTTTGTGTCCCGACTAGAATCAACAAGGTTTATACAACGGCAGTCCCGCAGCCTTGGACGACAAAGATAAACAAACTCCCTCATACGTACAAATGATGGTTAGTTTACTTTGCGGTTCCCGGATGCTCGTATCAAATGATATTATAATATTATGTTTGCTTTTTTTTCTCCCCTTTGCGGAATCTGTTATGCTAATGGTATTTATTTGTGTGGCCGGGAATGATTTCCAGTAGGGGAATGGGCATACACGTGGGTTTGTTCATTTGTACAAGCTGTGTGTACAAACACTTACATATACAGGTTTATAATAACATGTACTGTGTATTCATATATATTTTTCGACAATGAGCTGTTTCTACCCTACAGCCATAATTTATCCACTTGATACTTTGTTGTACTGTACTGGATGAAGCCCTTGTGCAGAAGACATACGCCCACAAGGAAAAATCACTATTTACCTTCCAGCGCCTCTTCTAGTTCTCCCTCACCTCCTCCTCCTCCTCCTCCTCCTCCTCCTCCTCCTCCTCCTCCTCCTCCATATAACTACTGAATTTTACCTTATCATCCACTCTGTTATCCACCATTCTTTACGCATAACTAACCCATCTCTGAACATTCTTATCCATCTTCACTACTGTAGCCTTTTTGCCACTGATACGTATCTCTGCATTTCTTTCCCGTTCATATTTTCATTCATTATTATTATTATTATTATTATTATTATTATTATTATTATTATTATTATTATTATTATATGAAACCCATTCACATTGAACAAGCACACCAAAGGGACCATTAACATGAAATTCAAGCTTCCAAAGACTGTTGGTTTTCCATTGGCATGAAATTCAAGCTTCCAAAGAATGTTGGCTTCAGCCACCCACTGCAGACCCCACACTGCAGCAGTAATTGGTCATGATACAGGGCCAGTGATTTTTCATCGCCCTGGTGGAGACGCGAACCCACGACATCTGAGTGGCATGTCACGACACTAACCACTATACCAGCGGACCAGCTGGTATCATGCAAATATTTAATTTCAACAGTTCATTCATACATTCATACATTCATCGTGCATTCTGTAAATCGCCTCTTCTCTAAATCTAGAATCATCCTACGAATCAGCTGCTCCCATTCTTACACCATGAACATTCCCTTCTGCATCTTCTTGGTCTTCATCAACCTTTATAGCTTTTCTCTCTCTCTCTCTCTCTCTCTCTCTCTCTCTCTCTCTCTCTCTCTCTCTCTCTCTCTCTCTCTCTCTCACGTTTACTCCAAACTTTCACCATTTGCAAACACTTTCAAAATCAGTTGCTTCTGAAGATTTTTTTTTTCACGATCTCCAATCAGTGTTGCATCATCTGCAAGCAACAGCCATAAAAATTAAGTATTCCTTAGTTTTTAATTCCTCTAATTCTTCGTTAGCCGGCCGGAGACTCGAACTCGGGCCTAGCGAGTGCTAGCCCACTATTCTACCGACTCTCCTAACGAGGAACTAATACCACATTACATTCATGACTCATTTCCTCCGCCCACAACTTTTCACTCAGATGTCGCGGGTTCGAGCCTCCCCGGGGGCGATGAAAATTCACTGGCTCTGTATCATGATCAGTTACTCCTGCAGTGTGGCGTCTGCGGAGGGAGGTTGAAACCAACATTCTTTGGAAGCTTGAATTTCAAGTCAGTGGCCCCTTTGGTGTGCTTGTTCCATGTGAATAGGTTTCTCATCTAATAATAATAATAATAATAATAATAATAATAATAATAATAATAATCTTACTTTGACTTTTGCGTAATTCAGTTCATAGTAGATAGTAAACGGCTATGGAGACAGTATATTCTTGTTTGAGACCCATCCCATTTTAACACCAAACCAGTCATATTCCCATCTAAAGAGAGAGAGAGAGAGAGAGAGAGAGAGAGAGAGAGAGAGAGAGAGAGGGGGGGGGGGGAGGGGGATCATTTTAAAAAAATGGCCTTAATCAAGTTTATGCTACAGTGCATAATCAAGGCCACCGACAATAGACCTTATCTTTCGGTGGTCTCGGTATAATACTGTATGAGCCGCGGCCCATGAAACTTTAATTACGACCCGGTGGTGGCCCGTGTTGTTGCGTTGCCAGAAGCACGATTATGGCTAACTTAAACTTGAATGAAATAAAAACTACTGAGGCTAAAGGGCTGCAATTTGGTATGTTTGATGATTGGAGGGTGAATGATCAACATACCAATTTGCAGCCCTCTAGCCTCCGTGGTTTCTGAGGGCGGACAGAAAGAGTGCGGGCAGAAAAAAGTGCGGACGGACAGGCAAAGCCGGCACAATAGTTTTCTGTTACAGAAAAGGGAAGTTTTTCCGGCTGTCAAGTTAGGCTCACTTTGCATGTACGTATATTTTTCGTGTACTTGTATAAACGTCTATTGTTTTTCACTTTGTTGACGTCGTGGAATCATAATCAAAATAAAACTATATTTTGGCTTTACTTAATAAACATATTAATTACTTATGTCTGCACGTGGTTGCTCTTCTGCCTATGCAATTAATAGTAATACACTAGGCAACGTTTGTCGCACACATGTATACCCGCACAACGAACACATACAAACGTTTTTAATGTTAAAAATGTTAATCTAGCTGTTGTAGTTATTATAAAAATTTTATATGAATAACCAGTGTATACTGGAAATAAAGATTTGACTCTGAATTTGAGCTTTACGTAAGCGCGTGCAAAGATTGTAGCGGATTCGCTTGGAATCGGATTTCCAAGCTCTGCAGTCAGACAGGAGTATTTGCTTTGTGCCCTGGCATGATGTGCATACAGCTACGCCTACACGCCCACATTAACGCTCACGCTCCCACACACACACACGCACTTGTACTCTTGTTCTCTTGTCCTCATCTTCCATATCTCTCTGTCTCCTGTCTCCTTTGCTCGCATGTAATCTTTCTTCATTTCACTCTCATTTTGTAGCAAACCACAACTGAATTCTGTATTGTCGTCATTTTGTGTACTGTAATATTTCCACATCGTTTATCTCTGTGTATGGCCCTGAGCTGAAGTAAAGGGTATTATTATTATTATTATTATTATTATTATTATTATTATTATTATTATTATTATTATTATTATATTTACACCACTGTGGATTGCTTCACCATTTTAGTGACTCATGTTATTATTATTATTATTATTATTATTATTATTATTATTATTATTATTATTATTATTATTATTATTATATTTACACCACTGGGGACTTCTTCCCCATTTTAGTGATTCACGCTGTTATAAGATTATTATTATTATTATTATTATTATTATTATTATTATTATTATTATTATTATTATTATTATATCTACACCACTGTGTAATTCTTCACCATTTTAGTGATTCATGCTGTTATATAAGATTATTATTATTATTATTATTATTATTATTATTATTATTATTATTCACCTTGCACGATCAACTTACTTGTAACTCGTTCAACAGCTTCTCTCTCTCTCTCTCTCTCTCTCTCTCTCTCTCTCTCTCTCTCTCTCTCTCTCTCTCTCTCTCTTTCACCTGTACTCAACAGCTCCTCTCTGTCCGTGTGTCTGACCGCGCTCTCCCTTCCAAGGGCACGGGTAGCAGCGCGCCGGGTTGGTTGTGTGACCGCCTGCCTCGCGCGTATCTGGCTATCGGGGTATATATCTTTCAGAACCGGGTCCTTGGAACAAGAGGGACCACCGCCGCTTAACTCCTAATGAATCCTCTTTACCTCCAGCGAACCGAGGCGACACAAGAGGATCCCAGTCGTCGCTGTCCTTCTCTGCGTGTAATAGGATCCTCCGGGACGCGAACGAAAGGAATCGGATGCCTCTTATAATCTGTTTTCTTATCTTCCCGTTGCCCGAGGTTTCGGTGTTTATGGGTCTTTCGGGGAAGCGTTTGTGGGTCCGGGTTTCTTTCTCTCTCTCTCTCTCTCTCTCTCTCTCTCTCTCTCTCTCTCTCTCTCTCTCTCTCTCTCTCTCTCTCTCTCTCTCTCTCCCCAGAGGTCTTTTGTGTTTAAGGGTATTTAGAAGTTTTGTTTTTTTCACTCGACTTATATGAGCTGTTATTAAGGATGCAGTTTTAGTTTACTTTGTATCCCACCGACCTACTTGTTTGCCAGTGATAATAATAATAATAATAATAATAATAATAATAATAATAATAATAATAATAATAATACCATGGAGGCATGGCCCCTTTGGTGTGATTGTTCCATATGAATAGGGTTCATCTTCTGAATAATAATAATAATAATAATAATAATAATAATAATAATAATACTATGGAGGTATGACCCCTTTGGTGGGCTTGTTCCATATGAATAGGGTTCATCTTCTAAATAATAATAATAATAATAATAAAAATAATAATAATAATAATAATAATAGCAATAATAATAATAATAATAATAATAATAATAATAATAATAATAATAATAATAATAATAATTACTCGTCTTTCATTTTGTGGTTTCCGGTGTATATTTATGACCCACTGTCTCTTGCTAAAGTTTGCTACAAGTATCTGAAACTATTTTATGTCAACCGTCTTCCTTCGTCTTGGCATGAGTGTGTAATTTTCCGTAGCTGTAGAAATAATGATAAAATGATAATAATAACTGACTATTTTTAACACGTTTCTCATTGCACAGTTTTGAACGTTAGACTTCGGCATTGTTTTCACTGGAATATGGAATCAACTCTGGAACAGTTTGTAGAAATTGATACCTCCATGGTATGCTATTATTATTATTATTATTATTATTATTATTATTATTATTATTATTATTATTATTCAGAAGACGAACCCTATTCATACGGAACAAGCCCAGCAAAGGGGCCATACCGCCATGGTATTATTATTATTATTATTATTATTATTATTATTATTATTATTATTATTATTATTATTATTATTATTATTATATTTAAAAGATGAACCCTATTCATATGGAACAAGCCCACCAAAGGGGTCATACCTCCATGGTATTATTATTATTATTATTATTATTATTATTATTATTATTATTATTATTATTATTATTATTATTATTATTATTTAGAAGATGAACCCTATTCATATGGAACAAGCCCACCAAAGGGGTCATACCTCCATAGTATTATTATTATTATTATTATTATTATTATTATTATTATTATTATTATTATTCAGAAGATGAACCCTATTCATATGGAACAATCACACCAAAGGGGCCATACCTCCATGGTATTATTATTATTATTATTATTATTATTATTATTATTATTATTATTATTATTAAGAGATGAACCCCTACTCATATGGAACAAGCCCACCAAAGGGGCCATTGACTTGAAATCCAAGCTTCCAAAGAGTATTTTGTTCCTTAGAAAGTGAAAAAGGAGGTAATGGGAAATACAGAAAGAAAAAACTAAATTAAGAAAAATAAATTTAAAAAGAAAAAAAAATAAATTGACAAGTTAATAACTGAATAGATAAAAAAAAAGTAAATTAAATTTTTAGAATACCCAGGAGAATGGTATCAGGGTAGTAATGTATTGCATCTCGCTGGAACAGCTGAAAACGCTTACACAAAGTATGGATGTGTAACAGAGGTACTTTTGTCGTGAATTTTATATATATATATATATATATATATATATATATATATATATATATATATATATATATATATATTATATATATATATATATATATATATATATATATATTATATATATATATATATTATATATATATATATTATATATATATATATATATATATATATATATATATATATATATATATATATATATATATATATATATATATATATATATATTCTAGCTGAGCTCCTTCTGTCCTTGACGAACGACGGAAGAAATCGCGGATGTTGTTCAAGTAATTCTGTTTATTGCTGCTGATTTCCTCTTATATTATTGCACATTGTCTCTTTTTCTTTTCTCTTTTTATTTTTCTGAAAAAGAAAACTACTGTGTCGGCTTTCTCTGTCTGTCCGCACTTTTCTCTGTCCGCCCTCAGATCTTAAAAACTACTGAGTCTAGAGGGCTGCAAATTGCTATGTTGATCATCCGCCCTCCAATCATCAAACATACCAAATTGCAACCCTCTAGCCTCAGTAGTTTTTTTTTAGGGTTAAAGTTAGCCATAATCGTGCTTCTGGCAACGATATAGGACAGGACACCACCGGGCCGTGGTTAAAGTTTCATGGGCCGCGGCTCTTACAGCATTTTACCGAGACCGCCGATAGGTAGAGCTATTTTCGGTGGGCTTGATTACACGATGTAGCGGCTGTACAGAATACTTCATTGCGCCGAAGAAACTTCGGCGCATTTTTTACTTGTTTTATTATGATATTATTTGAGATCATGTGTAGCGGCGGTCTGTGTATATTGCGGTTCTTTAACATCCACAATAAAGTGTCCATCATCTTGTGATTTGTATTATGGAACACCACATATTTTTTGAAGAGGACAAGACAGTTTGTTACAGAATTTTATCGATTGATTTTTTTTTTTTATTTTGAAGATACCGAGACGGAGATGGTTCCCGGAACCAAGTATTAGCTTTTCGAGAGGTTGGCCTTATGATTAAATAAGCAGTGAAAATGGAGCCGGGGGCTGGGGGGGGGGGGAGATTTTTCGCTAATTCCAATACATCAGGGAATATCTGGCGTGAAACCAAACAAAGCTGGTGAATAGTCGATTGGTCCTGAATGAAAATTGGTTCGGTCAACCATGGAATTAAGTAGATCTTCTATGCGTTTCCTCTCCGATCTCGATGTAGAATGAGTATTATTCCGGGCTCAAGGATGAACAAGTAAAAATTGCGCCGAAGTTTCTGTACAGCCGCTACAGCGTTTAATCAAGGCCTCCGAAAATAGATCTATCTTTCGGTGTATGATAATGCCGCATGAGCCGCGGCCCATGAATCTTTAACCAGGGGCCATGGTGGCCTGGCCTATATCGTTGCCAGATGCACGATTATGGCTAACTTTAACCTTAAATAAAATAAAAACTACTGAGGCTAGAGGGCTGCGATTTGGTATGTTTGATGATTGGAGGATGGATGATCAACACAATTTGCAGTCCTCTAGCTTCAGTAATTTTTAAGATTTGAGGGCGCACTGAAAAAGTGCGGACAGAATGAAGTGTGGACGGAAAAATGTGCGAGCAGAATGAAGTGTGGACGGACAGACAAAGCCGGCACAATAGTTTTCTTTTACAGAAAACTAAAATATATAAAGATATAAATATATAAAATATATGAATCCCTGTCAGTTTGACTCTGAGATCGGTATTTGAGTTTAGCACGACTGTGGTCTAGAATGAATATATTGGCCGAGCCCCAACCATAAGGAAGGTATTTATTAGTTTTACTGCCGATCTGGACTTAGAAATAAGTATATAAGCCTGGGCTTCACTGACAGATCAATGTATAATATAAATAGATTCAAATCTGTCGAACTCGTGACCTTGACCTCGGAATGAATCGAATTTTATGTCTCGGGGTAGTGCCGTCAGTGCACCTCAAGCGGTGTACTGTAGGCATTACTAAAGGTTCTTTGCAGTGTCCCTTCGGCCCCTACCTGCAATCTCTTTCATTACTTTCACTGTACCCCCATTCACATTATCATTCTTCCATCTCGCTATCCACCCCCTTCTAACGAATATTTCATTGTGCAACTGCGAGGCTTCTCCTCCTGTTACACCTGTCAGACCAACCTACTCTCTCAATTTCCTTTCCAGCGCTAAATGACCTCATAGATCCCAGTGCTTGGCCTATGGCCCAGCGTTCGAGTCTCCTACCGGTCAATGAAGATTTAGAGGAATTTATTTCTGGTGATAGAAATTCATTCCTCGCTATAGTGTGGTTCGGATTCCACAGTAAGCTGTAGGTCCCGTTGCTAGGTAACCGGTTGGTTCTTAGCCACGTAAAATATGTCTAATCCTTCGGGCCAGCCTTAGAAGAGTTGATAATCAGCTCAGTGGTCTGGTTAAACTAAGGTATACTTAACTTTTTTGGGACTTAACTCTATATTCAATTCAATTCAGATTGAACCATAAGAAGGTACCGTGATTTTATTTTTCAAATGTAATATAATGTTCAGGAGGTTTGTGAAGGAAAAATAACTCGTTCCAGTAAACGGCATCAGCTCAAATCACTCACGCACAGAGCAGTTTCGACGAAATGCACCAAAAATTCCAGATCCAGCCAACGATATTTTTATCGCAACTTTTTAATTTCCTCTCCCTCTATGGCGCAAAACACTGATGTGAATAAAACGCAATGCTCCATTGCTTAT
>JANJGK010000011.1:6204255-6219255 GCA_039081455.1 Macrobrachium rosenbergii | reverse complement strand
AGACACGATCATTTTTGCAGCCATCTTTAGGTCCCCCCATCTTTCCAGCGGCGCTGCCTTTTCCAGAGTGGGTCCTTTCCCTGATGTAAGGTCTCTTAAACCTTGGAATTATTGGTTTTTCTTTTTGCCTCGGAGTCTAATTGCCCGTCCCCTCTATGGGACGTTAATGGTCATTAGGCCATTAATGCTCAAGGGCCTGAATTGCAGCGTCCCCTTCTACACGCGCTCTGGAAACGTATTGGAAATTATTTTTACGTGAAAGTTACTTTTCTTGACTTTTATGCCGGGACGTTCCTGTTCCTTCCACGTTCCTCAGTTTCTTGACTTTGTTTATAAATATATATCATTTGCCGGAGATGACTGAGCACCGTATCGTTGCTGTCATGTGACTGGCGTGGTGGTCCAGTGTTACTGTGAATATAAGCTCTTTGTTGGATGAGTCGGTAGAGCTGCGGACTGTCACTCGATGGGCCGGAGTCCAATTCCCCGGCCGGATGATGAAGAGTCAGAGGGAATTTATTTCTGGTGATAGAAATTAATTTCTCGCTATAATGTGGTTCGGATTCCACAATAAGCTGTAGGTCCCGTTGCTAAGTAACCAATTGGTTCTTAGCCACGTAAAATAAGTCTAATCCTTCGGGCCAGCCCTCTCTAGAAGAGCTGTTAATCAGCTCAGTGGTCTGGTAAAACTAAGGTATACTTAACTTTTCAGTTACTGTGAATAAATACATAGTGTGAGGGTGCGTGATGCTCCAAGATCTGTAAAGCTGTTAATATACATATCTTACATAGGTACCTTTTTATCGATAAGGATGCGTGTTACTGTGAATAAATACATATTGTAAAGGCATTTGAAGACCCTGTGCGAAATAATTGTGCTAATAAGACTTTTGTCTGTATATCATGAGAGAAAAATTTATCAAGTTAAACTTTTTCCTTAGCACTGTATCAGGACTTTCTCTTGAACTCTGATCAAGTAAAAGAGGAAGAGGCCATGAGGCGTTGATTCCTTTGTCTGACACTAAGGGTTAAACTCTCACCCTAGTTTATACTGAAGAATGAAATCAAGATGGTGCCATACCTATGTCACGCATCGAAAGAATATATAAACAAGTAAAAAACCGCGCCGAAGTTTCCTCGGCGCAATCGAGTTTTCTTTACAGCCGCTGCAACGTATTATCAATGCCACCGAAAATAGATCTATCTTCTGGTGGTCTCTGTACAATGCAGTATGAACCGCGGCCCATGAAACTTTAGCCACGGCCCGGTGTTTGGCTAAATTTAACCGTAAATAAAATAAAAACTACTGAGGCTAGAGGGCTGCAATTTGGTATGTTTGATGATTGGAGGGGGGATGATCAACATACCAATTTGCAGCCCTCTAGCCTCAGTAGTTTTTAAGATCTGAGGACGGACAGAAAAAAGTGCGGACAGAATAAAGTGCGGACGGACAGACAAAGCCGGCACAGTAGTTTTCTTTTAAAGAAAACTAAAAAGCGACTTCAGATCCAAGGAAGATTTTGGGAGAGTTATAGATATTATTTTTAAAAGTGAAGGGCTGGAATCTTTAAAAGAATTAATGGTTATACTGAGCTTTTGGAAAGTTCTGTGGTGCTGATCTGACTCAAAATATGTCTATTTTATTCTATGAAATCTTATTGCTTTCGCATTAGCACGCTAAAATTGCCATCAATGATTGATAAGGCATGTCCTTACTTGGACCAGAACCCAGTAATAGTGATGAGGTATAAGTTTTCTAAAGGTTTACTGTAAAATTATACGTTCATTTTTTTTACACTTTCTTTTCTTATTCTTTTACCGTTGGGATCTTTTTCTTGTTTCATTTTTCTTACGCTATTGTATTGTACAAATGTATTTTTATGGAATCCCATTGAAATGTACCATACACCTTCACATTAATGCTTATTTGTTTAAAGAATGCCATGTCATGGCTGTTTGTTGATTGTACACATGCATATATAAATATATCTTCTATTTATACACACACACTTACACACCCACATATGCAGTGTGTGTATATATATATATATATATATATATATATATATATATATATATATATATATATATATATATATATGTATGTATATATATTCTCTGCTGGTCGCATTTTACCAGATTTATATGTAATTCTAATAACCACAATGCCTTCTTGCTTACTGATCACTCTACACTTTCTTCGTGGCTAGGCAGTTAACGCTACCCCGATCTGATACCCCTGATGCGAGTTCGAATCTCGCCCGGGCATCAGAATATCATCATTCTTTCTACATTTGGAGCTAGGCTTAGTAGTGACGAGCTTTTTCAAAGTGTCAAGAAATCGAAAAGTTAAGAGGGTGTTGTGTTTATTAAAATGATGTGTAATATATGTATGTATGTATGTATATATATATATATATATATATATATATATATATATATATATATATATATATATATATATATATATATATATATATATATATATATATATATATTATAACCCTGAAAGAATGTCAGGTTATATGATGCGAATATACATTTCGTTCGTATGGAATATGATGTGATTCAACAGTGGCGTTACTTAAAGTTCTTTGCAGCGTCCCTTCGGCCCCTAGCTGCAACCCGTTTCGTTTATTTTACTATGCCCTCATTCGTATTCTCTTTCTTCCATCTTACTTTCCACCCTCTCCTAACAATTGTTTCATAGTGCAACTGCCAGGTTTTCCTCCTGTTACGATTTTCTAGCGCTTTTTACTGTCCATTTCCATTCCAGCGCTGCATGACCTCATAGGTCCCAGCGCTTGGCCTTTGGCCCAATTCTATATTCTAACTCTCTGTGGTGGCCTAATCTTCTGTGTAAGCCTGTCAGATTTTTTTTTTTTTTTTAGTTCGTACTTAAATCTATGAATGTATAAACCACTGTTTTGTGACTTAGTTCCCTTTAGCTTGCAAGGTTTTGGAATTTTCCTCATGCTTCTGGCTTTCCTGAAATGTGAAGTTGTCGCTTTCCTTGTGGTTAAACCATCTGTTTGTGTGTGTGTGTGTGTGTGTGTGTGTGTGTGTGTGTGTGCGTGTGTGTATCTTTCGAACCTGGGCAGGAAATGAACGTTAAGATTCCTTCCCCCGTCGTTTTTTTCCCTTAGAAAATATTATAACTTTTATTAAATTGAAAACACTTGAATTGATAACTTGTTCTTCAAGGTTGCTTAATCAGATCCCGCCCAATATCCAGGGGTTTATTTAACGTGATGCTTGGAAAGGAGTGTTTTTTTTTAAAAGGTGTCCTCTCTTTGATAAATCGTTTCTGGCTTGATGATAACTACTTTATATTCACTACATCAAGCAAGTCAAAGGAAAAACGTTTCTATTAAGTTTTTTTTTTTTGAGAATTGAAAATGTATTGATAGCCCCCCTTTCTGATTCTGAATGAGTTCCGAAAATCACAAGGGTATATATTTTTTTTTCTATTTACGTAATGGGGCATGTCATTCATATTTACCTTTATTCTCTCATTTATGATGTAGGCGACTAGTAGATTCTAATATATAATACATCACACATCACACATGGTTTACTGTTGAAGGACACATTTTCCATTTACAGAATGAGACCTGCCATTTATTTTAACCTGTATTCATTCAGTTATGACGCTAGGTGACTAGTCGATCATAATATATAATACATTGTGCAATACACTCGGTTTATTATTTGAAGGATATATTGGTAATCCATCATCTCCGGATTTATGCGTCCCTTTGCATGGCATGCGAGTCGCTCGAACATTAAGCGAATTGTTTCCCCGTCCTGTACCCTCCTCCTTCCCCTCCTCCTCCTCCTCCTCCTCCTCCTCCTCCTCCTCCTCCTCCTCCTCCTCCTATTGCGGCTGTTGCTTGTTGCAGCAACCAGCTATAAAGGGAGATTGAATCGGGCTCTTTCGGGTGATGGAACCTTGCTCTAATCAGGCGACCGGAGAGCGTTTCCTGATTCTGCCAAGCACTCGCGTTCCAAACGGAATCATTCCCGTCGTGTTATTTTCCCGAGGCGTTAACCTTGTATCTTTTGCGAAAACCGCCTAATGCGGCCGTAATGTGTGATCAGTCACTTGTGTTTTCGCTGAGGTAAAAACATTTCCTGTCGAGTTATTGTCTCGAGGTGAATTGACGGAGATTTGTGGTGATGCTTGACTTTCATTTCCTCGAATCGAGTGCATTAATATAAGCGGAATTTTCGACAAGGAATTGATTTGTGTGCTCAATAGGAGCGCAATGTCATAATATAAGCCGGCTCGGTCAGATGATAAAACAAGTTTCTTCGGCGTAATCGAGCTTCCTGTACAGCCGCTACAGTCTATAATCAAGGCCACCGAGAATAGATATATCTTTCGGTGGTCTCGGTATAATGCTGTATGAGCCGCGGCCCATGAAACTTTCTCCACGGCCGGTGGTAGCCTGTCCTGTATCATTGTCAGAAGCACTGTTATGGCTAACTTTAACCTCAAATAAAACAAAAACTACTGAGGCTAGGGGGCTGCAATTTGGTATGTTTGATGATTGGAGGGTGGATGATCAACGTAAAAATTTTCAGCCCTCAAGCCTCGGTAGTTTTTGAGATCTGAGGGAGAACAGAAAAATGCGGACAGAAAAAAGTGCGGACGGACAGACAAAGCCGGCACAATAGTTTTCTATTACAGAAAACTAAAAAGCTGAGAGTAGAATTCGGGTGAAATGAAACTCGCTCAAGAATGAGTCGTCAAGAATTCCTTTCAGTCAAAATTCCAAACAGAACCGGTACCAAATATTGTTCATATATTTACGTACAGTACATTTACTGAGGCACCGTCAAGAGGAAGAATTTTGTTTTCTTCCGCTGCCACGGCTTAAGAAACTCTGCCGTAATTAGGGATCGCTTTTTAAGTTGATTCTTATGCTGCTGAATTAACTCATTAAGGTTCTCTTCATTTAGAGGCTTCGGAATGGAAATTACCCTCATCCCGTCCCTGCTTAGCTGAGAGCAGCTCGGACGAGAAGAAATGAACAAAGGAAAGGGAGTTTTCACTAATTCTTGTAATATGTTCCATTTTCCTGCCGAGGCAGAAAAATGGGGGGAGGGAGAATCCTGAGGTTTTCCGGAAACTGAAGAGAAAATCGATACTGGTTCTTTTTCGACAAAGAACTTTTGTCTAAGCCAAAAAGCTATTATTATTTTTTTTTTTATCTTTGCTTTGTCCAGTATATGAATAATTTTTTTTCTAAGTTTTCCCAGACATGGAAAATAATTTTTTTTCCAAACAAAAACTTTTTTCTGTTAGTATGAATGTCTATTGTTTTATATGACAATCTCGCCTTTGGCTGGTCGTTTTCTTTTAAAAAATATACTGCATAAGCCATTGATGAGATATCTTAATAAGATTTCTTCTATGTACTGAACAGTTATCAAAGATTTTAATCACGTTGCACTTGTGTATTTCAGGTACCCTGTTGATGAAAGAGGTACTGTTAAATGTACCCCTAAAAAAATGGCTACTCCTCAAGAAACGGCACAATGTGTGTCATGGTTTATTGAAACAAAATCGGATACGCAGACCCAGCGAAACTACAGGGCTATGTGTGGAAGAGATCCACCGTCACGTCCGTCAGTTCGTGCATGGCACAAGAAATATATGGAGACAGGGACGATGTTGGATAAAGCGAGGAGTGGACGACCAAGCCTTTGATCGTTCTCCTACAAAGTCCATCCGTACTGCCACCAGGCACTTACAGCTACCACTCCAACAGTGCACAAAGTCCTACACAAGAACTTGCGATTGTACTCTTACAAAGTGCAACTCATACAGGCACTGGAGCTAACTGATAAACCAAAATGAAAAGAGTTTGCATTTAACGTGCTGGAGAGAATTTCTCAGGATGAAACGTTCCTCAACAGAGTTTGTTTTAGTGATGGGGCAACCTTTCACGTTTCATGGAAACTGAACACACATAACGTGAGAATCTGGGGATCAGAACATCCCCAAGTGACTAGGGAACTTCACCGAGATAGTCCAAGGGTGAATGTGTGGTTTGGGATCATGTGCAATCAAGTCACTGGTCTGTCTTTCTTCAACGAGACGTCACTTACTGCAGATGTTTACCATGACCTTTGGACTTGATATTTGGCACCGCAACTAGATGACCTTCAACCAACCATCATTTTCCAGCAAGATGGTGCACCACCACATTGGGGACTGCATGTTCGTGGGTTCCTAAATCAATCATATCCAGACCAGTGGATTGGAAGGGATGGCCAAATTCCCTGGCCACCTCGTTCACCAGATATATCATTCCCCTGGACTTCTTTCTATGGGGTTATGTTGAAGTTATCGTGTATCAAACAGAGATACAGGACATCGCTGATCTCGCGCAAGAGATCAGTGATGCCATTGCCACCATTGATTAGGCTATGGTACAGCGAACATGGTAGGAAAACGAGTACCGTCTTGATGTGCTTTGCGCAACTACCTGTGCCCATATAGAGGTGTGTTAAATGAGGCAAAAAAAACTTCGTTATCTATTCCTCATTTTGTAATAATTCCCATTGTAATGTTCATTTGGTTTTGTAATGTATTTTTCAAATTGAAAAGAGACTTTATAGACACCCTGTATATATATATATATATATATATATATATATATATATATATATATATATATATATATATATATATATATATATATATATGGGAAAGCAGGACCTGCAGATGTAGCCGTTGTTTAGTAAAAAGTAATGAGAAAGTCAAGAAAGTAAATGTGACCTGCTGGTGCACTGTTGAAATAACGTATGCACTTCTCTCTGCTGCATTGTACAGAAAGCTTAGTAAATAGCGATGAATTATAAACATGAACTTGAATTTAGTTCAGCTTTTCTGAGAAATAAACGATCCTTGCTCCCTATTACTGCTCCTAAAAAAATTTACAATGCCTAATAATAATAATAATGATAATTTTTATTATTTTTTATAATTCTTGTTGTTTTTGCTGGTCTGCTGGTATAGTGGATAGTGTCGTGGCATGTCACTCAGATGTTGCGGGTTCACATCTCCCCCAGGGCGATGAAAAATCACTGGCTCTGTTTCATAATCAGTTAATGCTGTAGTGTGGGGTCTGCGGTGGGAGGCTTGAACCAACATTCTTTGGAAGCTTGAATTTCAAGTCGATGGCCCCTTTGGTGAGCGTGTTCCATGTGAATAGGTTTCATCTACTGAAATAATAGTAATAATAATATAGTAAGTGGTAGTAGCGTTATTACCATCTGCCACTATGGAAACGTAACTCCAGAGAAAATCGACACATTTTTGGGCCCATTCACTCAGTAGATGCTATATCTAGGATGAGATTTACTGCTGTTATATAATTCATCATCGCCTTCACAGTACATTTTATTATTATTATTATTATAATTATTATTATTATTATTATTATTATTATTATTATTATTATTATTATTATTATTATGCACCTGGGAATTACGTAACAAAGACAATGGCTTCAGCTGCTCCTACAATGTCCCAAGCATTGAAGCGGAAGAGAGGCATCCCGGACTTGGAATACGGATGACTCTCGTGATCACAGATGGGAGTCAACACGGAAAAGTTATGATCACGATATTAAGAATCGGGAATCTTTTACAAACTTGATATCAACTTTGACAAGACGTCCTTTAGTCATACAACTTCAGGCCGAGACCGGAAAGAATACCCAGAAGTTTTTATGAGACTGACACTTCGTTTACTTTCGCTCTCATGTACTTCGTCTCTCTCTCTCTCTCTCTCTCTCTCTCTCTCTCTCTCTCTCTCTCTCTCTCTCTCTCTCTCTCTCTCTCTAGTTAGCTAGGATGTGGAGATAGAATTGAGATCATGGTGATAGAAATGTGATCATAATTGAGGTATTTTAAAGAAAACGTGGGGTTTTACTATATTTATATGTAAATGATACTGAGAGCTGTGTAAAACAACTCTTAGTGTCATTTACGTATGCATGAAACATATAAATATAGTAATAATCCATGTTTTCTTAAGATGTCTTGATTATGATCACAAATGCTTTAATTCTATGTTGGGTGTGCTGGGCTGCAAACGAGCATCCGTATCTACTAAGAGCTCTCTCTCTCTCTCTCTCTCTCTCTCTCTCTCTCTCTCTCTCTCTCTCTCTCTCTCTCTCTCGTAGAGAGGCCACCTAAGAGGTTAATAAGCACTAAGCCCCACCTTTAATTCAGTCTCACGAAAGCAGTCTCGTCCCAGTTTACCTGAATCATAGCATTGCATGAAGCGTACACCTACATGCAGCCAGAATAATCTCGCCACATAAGCGCCGTGAGGGGGGCGTGGGGTTGGGGATAGAAGGTCTCTTTGGGTGGATGGGTGAAGGGGGGAGAATGGGGGAGGGGAGGGGACAGGAGCCAACAATATTAACTACTGTGATCGGAGCCATCAGAGTGGAGTCTGCATCTGACTGTGAGGTTGATGGGATGCACAAACTAACCCCCACTCACCCGCCCCTCTCTCTCTCTCTCTCTCTCTCTCTCTCTCTCTCTCTCTCTCTCTCTCTCTCTCTCTCTCTCTCTCATCTGCACAACAAAGGGAGTAAATCTTCCAGATGATGGCCACCAGTAGTAGCTGCTGGGAAGAGATTTTTTTTACCGTTGTCATATATTTCTACAACGATTTTTAAAACGTCTGCAAAATTGAATCACAGACATTATAGTATATGTATATCATGTATATATGTATATATAATATATATATACATATATATGTATATTTATATATATATATATATATATATATATATATATATATATATATATATATATATATATGTGTGTGTGTGTGTATATAAAACGTTAAGCAATTTCCCGTAACACAAGAAGTCTCCAGAAAAGAGCAAGAATGGTGCCTGTCACACTGATGATTTAACTGCTGATTTGTGGATGGTCCCTCTAGGGAGGAAACCTTCCACACCATTCTGCTTCATGCACAGAAGTGTCATGAGCGTCACACCGAATCCACCTGTGCACAGAGCACCATTCACCCCTGTTTTGCAGTCACCTGCTTGCATCCAGGGTATTATGAGTCTTGTTCTCCAATACTTTCTCTCTAACAAGTATGCTGTGCCTCTGCTCATCCATCATCCTCGCATCACTTGTAATAATTCTAAGAAAACTGCTCCTTATGCAATTGCCCCTATATGGTAGTTGCCCTCGGATGATTATCCTGCCAACCTTTCGTTGCAATTCCCATTAAAAGAAAATTAGAATAATAAAGTGCAGGTACAACTGTATTGAAGAAAATGAATGTTACAAACTAATTAATGTTTCATTTTCATGTTTTGTTTTATAATAGTAAAATTTATATTACTGTATTTATTATATTACTGAAATTGTAAATTGTTGTCTCGTGTTATTTTGCCTGTCAGATGTGGATACTATCCATCGCAAGTAGTTCTGGACGTCCTACAAGCATCTGATTGATGGTGACATTTGTAAGTGCGTGCTTTCTCTTCAACGCTTCAAGAAATTTCCAAACACTCGGATGGAAAACAGTTTTAGTTTACAGTCATCCTTCCAGTTTCAGCCACATAGCAATGTACATTCCACATTCTGACAAGGAAACGAGGTGCCTGCCTCGTAAGTCGTCATGTTCTACCAATGTAGTGTACGAAAATATCTACTTCAGGTAGCATCATCTCTTGCAGTGTTCCAAATGCAATAATCACTTGATCTGGAGGAATAAATGCCAAAACTTGTAGCATACGAACTTTCAGAGCAAAGTCAGCATCAGTTTGACATTGTCCTTGCTGTTTCTCAGACTGGACCTTGTGGTACGTTTTGCAATAAGTGATAGAAATGTCCCTTGACTGTTGTGTTGGGGGAGACCTCTTCTCTGGCTTCTGGCAGCTCGTTCATAATTCACAAGGAAGGTCTGTGAACTGAAATCTTGTTGATAGTGAGGAGTTGAAGGAAATGGTTTGTGTGGTATCAGAACATAAACAGAAGGAATATTTTTTTAAAGTCACATAATAAATAGTTTGCAGTTGGTAAAACAGTTCAGGTGTAACTTCATATGTTCCTTCACCAAACCAGTCCCTTTAATTATTCTCCAGTCTCCTGATGTATTGGACAGGAAACAAGTAAACACACACACACAAACAAAGGTTGATCACTGAGTCCGCTACCATACTACAGAAAATCCTCGCCACCAGCTGTCATCCTGTACTCAGCTGGAATGATCATTATTGTCAGAGAGTTTCGATGGAACGGGATGCACGGCACTGACAGCTTGTTAGTAGCATCTTACTGCGTCCTTAGTTGAGGTACTTGTTAATGTGGACTGAGCTCTCCGGGCAACACATGACAGCGGCACGAGTATGGTAATTTATATGATCACTTACATAATTTCCAGCGGCTTTAAATTTTGGCTGAAATTTTGTGCTGAATTTTCTCACATTCTTGCCTAATAACTCCACATAACATTTCTTTCTGTTTCTTATAACTGTAGCCACCAATAATGAACTTCCTTTAGCTGCGTTCACTTTCGTCTGTGAGCACTTCAAGCGCTGGACACAAAGTAATTTGGGAGGTGCTGTTGGTAGTATATATATATGTATTCCTTGGTCGATGGAGTGAGTATTTTATTTAAAGATTTGCTAATTGTCGTGGGCAGAAGAGAACTGAAGCTGTACAACATGTGAAAGAGTTGAGTGTAAGCTTTCAAATGCATGTGGAAGTGATATCCAACGGTCGAGGAACGGAGAGACACAATGACATAGAACGGATTCCAGTTGGTATGCTGCCGCATGATGGTGAAAGATAGAAAGATTGATATATATATATATATATATATATATATATATATATATATATATATATATATATATATATATATATATATATATATATATATATGTTTGTGTGTGTGTGTGTGTGTGTATAATGTACACACACATATATGTATATAAATTTATATATATATGCATACACACACTTGTATGCGTATACATCATCATACACGCCAGCATCCCTTCGATTTTTCTTATGATAACGTATATGCTTCAAGTTCATTAATGAAGAGGAAAGCCCGAAATTTGCCATCCCGTGTTTATAAAAGTCTATGGGCTTGCTTGCTGCATAACGGCGAGCATTAATTATGGTGATCTTGAAACTCAAAATTCAGCGGAGATGAAAGAAAATTCTTGAGCCTTGGAGATTTGCGGCCTAGCCACCCTTTCATTAGACTTTACGTTTGTCTGTTTGTGTGAGGTAGAGTGAATGAAACAGACAGACCAACAGACAGAGAGAGAGAGAGAGAGAGAGAGAGAGAGAGAGAGAGAGAGAGAGAGAGAGAGAGAGAGTAAGATCGTGAATTTTCAACCAAGAGAATTTCATCCGAATAGAAATTTATGGGCAATTAATTTAAGAGCTTTTTTATTCTTCATTTCTGAGGTATGTTTTTCCTTTTCGTTCTTCGGCATTTTATTTAATTGTGCAGGAAGGTTAATTAAAACACTTCAGATATTGACCTGCATATTCCCCAGGAAACTTTGCCGATTTATCGATGACCATTTAGGTAATTGCCGGTTTATCGATGACTATTTAATTGCCGATTTATCGATGAACCTTTAATTGCCGATTTATCGATTACCATTTAATTGACGATTTATCGATGACCATTAAATTACCGATTTATCGTTTACCATTTAATTCCCGATTTATTGATGACCATTTAATTGCCGATTTATCAATGACTATTTAATTTCTGGTTTATTGATGGCCATTGAATTGGCCGTTTAGCAATGACCATTTAATTGCCGATTTATCGATGGCCGTTTAATTGCCGATTTATCGATGACCATGTAATTGCCGGTTTATCGATGACCATTTAATTGCCGATTTATCAGTTACCATTTAATTGCCGATTTATCAATTACCATTCAATCGCCGAGTTATCAATGACCATTTAATTACCGATTTATCGATTACAATTTAATTCCCGATTTATTGATAACCATTTAGTAGCCAATTTATCGATGACCATTTAATCGGCGGTTAACCAATGACCATTTAATTGCCGATTTTTCGATTACCATTTAATTGCCGATTTATCGATGACCATTGAATTGCCGATTTATCGATGACCATTGAATTGCCGATTTATCGATGACCATTTAATTGCCGATTTATCGATGACCATTGAATTGCCGATTTATCAATGACCATTTAATTGCCGATTTATCGATGACCATTTACTTGTGGGATTATCGATGACCATTATCGATGACCATTTAATTGCCGATTTATCGATGACCATTTACTTGTGGGATTATCGATGACCATTATCGATGACCATTTAATTGCCGATTTATCGATGACCATTTAATTGCCGATTTATCGATGACCATTTACTTGTGGGATTATCGATGACCATTATCGATGACCATTTAATTGCCGATTTATCGATGACCATTTAATTGCCGATTTATCGATGACCATTCACTTGCCGGTAACTGTTAAATCTGTCTATGGTCATGTTAATAGCTGGTCAGATGTCCTAAGATTTTTCCCAGTCCAAGGACATCATAAGTTGATATAAGAAACAGGTCTTCTGCATGAAGTATGATTTTTTAATATGCAGTATGACAGAAAGTGTTGTAATTGTTTAAGAGGGGATGTGTTGTCAGCATGAATGTTATTTTTTAATCTTTTGTATAGCCTACAGTTGAAGTGAATGTAGAGAAATGTGAGAATGTGGATATTTAAAATATGCTAAAATTTTCACCAAATAGTCTGTTTTCGTCATCGATGACCAGTGAGGCTTCATGCCAGTTGGACAGACCAATAAATGATTAGTTGGAAGATAGACAAAGAATTCCGATATCTTCAAAGTCAGAGTTTATAGATGAAGGAAGAGCGTTTCGAAACAACTGATGACTTGAGATGTAAAGGAAGTTGAAATTCGGGTATTCAAAACAGACAAATTCATAAGCAGGTCAAGAGGTAGATGGGATATAGCTGATAAACAGGAAGAAAAATATAGTTGAGAGAGTAGAACTTAGGAAACATGTAGGTACTCATGGCAAACAGGTTTTTAAATGAAACATTTGGAGGGGAACCAACCAGAAAATTTATTGATTGTGGCCAAAGAAACATGATTACCATTATAGGGCGAATGAAAGGAACCGCAACTTTGGGCAATAGGGAAACCGTGAAAGGGACTGTGCTTTTTCTGATGACTTTTTTTTTTTTTACTTTTATTTCTAAATAACAAAAAGTACAATATTTACATTATTTCAACAATTAGAATATTGAACACACGAATTTTTTTTAACCATTTTATCCAATTTTTTCCCATACAAAATTCGTAGTCAAATTTCTGACATGACCGTGGCCAGATTCCCTCTCTCGAACGAGACGTAGCATAGGCACATCCCATATCATATTGGCTTAAAAGGAATTGCAATTCTGTTGACAGAAATACTGATTAAATTTTACATCGTGAGCTCAAATTGCATGAATATTTGTTGAAGTATCTACAGATTTATTTTCAAACACAGATGAATGGCTATCGTTTGTGATCATGCTTATTATTTGAAACTAGTTTCAGCCTCTTTGGAGTAGACAGCCACTTTTTTTTTGACGAATAATCGCATTTAATTTGTCCGTTCCTTCGTTGCATCGACGCGCGCTTTCGTTCCGCGCGCTTGAAAGTTATCAGCAGCAGCTGGGGTCGTCTTTCCGCATAATAAGGGAGAAAGAGAATACCGAAATGCGAGTCTTTCCTAGAACATGGCTTGTGACGGAGGGTGGAAGCTGTTGCTTTGTTATCGCATGCATTGTTTTTCGCTTTTTCTCTCTCCTCCCCATTCGAGATTCTTCTCCGATTGAACCATCTCCTTTATGAACTCTCAATGTGAAGGCTCTCCAGGCTTCAGCTTCTCTGTATAACCAGACTATCCGCTACTAGTTTTTTTTTTATGTATATGCCTTTTAATCTAGAGAATCCATATCTCGTCAGATTTCAAGTCAGACGAGCTTAGGATGGTGAAGAGTTTCCTGGGAGCTTCAAGGTACAGAGGAAAGTTTCATTTCGGCTGCCATCTTTACTTTTGTTGACGGATTATTACGCACGGAGGTGACCCATATTTTCTTACTATTTTTACGTTGATCTCTTTGCGGCCTTGTGGTCACTCCAGTTGACCAACCCTTTCATTCATTGTTCTTTAGTAAAATTTACCGTGTGTATATAGACGGCTTCATTGCCCCCATACGTATTTCTACCCTCGTGTTTATCTCCTTTTTCTGAGGTGCACAAAACTTTCATTGTGTGTCTGCTTTATTGCCATTTTTTCCTTCCTTTCCTTTCTTTATCGTTTCTCTCTCTCATTGTTTCATTGTTATTCTCGTTCCTTCCCGTGGGTTCAACCGCTCGTAATTTTTGTCACCGTTGGGGATCAGTACAAGCCAGGGAGTTGAATAGCCCCCTCTGGGCAGCCAGTTAGCCCCCTGGGTAGAATGGCTTTGTGTACATCCTTCTTAAAAAGTAATAAATATTTTTTCTAATTTTTTTTTCTCCCATGATTTTTCGTATTTTTTATTTATATTCCACCCGGCAATGTGATCAGATTACAGCTCTACAAAAATGTGGCAGAGTGAGTGAGGTAACAGTTTCTCTCTCTCTCTCTCTCTCTCTCTCTCTCTCTCTCTCTCTCTCTCTCTCTCTCTGTCTCCATTGCCGAAGGTTACACATACCGTATGTAGTTTAAACAGCAATTTTGCTGAAAGCTTTTTGTTGCTTTTAAATAGCCGAGTAAATACACACTATTCGGGGAAAATGTGGAAATGTTAGAGGGATTTTATTTGCAAACTTTTAAGCCTTGGCGTTTAATAACACAGGACATATTCTGGATGAACGAAAAGGAAATGAGACCTTTTGGACGCCATACAGGACGCCATGTATTTCTGTTAATGAAT
>JANJGK010000011.1:6191755-6201755 GCA_039081455.1 Macrobrachium rosenbergii | reverse complement strand
TATTTGGGTTTAAGCAGAATCCTCGCGTCGTGGAAATGGCTCAGGATTCATATTCAGTTTCTTTTTTTTTTTCTTTTCTTCATCGCTTTTTCTCAAAGGTATTTCATCCGTGAGGAAGGACAGAGAATTCTCATCAAGATTAAAGAGGAATGTGGAATGATTAGAGATGGGAAAGGCTGGAATGAAATGCGGCGGGAGATGTAGCCTCAAAAGAATTCTAAGATATTTACTGTGCTACTTTTTAAAGCCTCGCCTTCACGGGAGGAGGCTTTCCAGAAGATTTATAGTGATATTACGCACAGGAGGTGATGTGCGCGTTTCGTCTGAAAATTGGAAATAGACTGAAAATGAAAGCATGACTTTTCTGGCGCCGCAAGACGATATTATACAAATTCTACGTAGTGGCTTTTTAGTAACACTGGTTCACTGAGTGGACTATAAATTCATATTCACTACAATGAATAATTTTTAAAATATATTTTAACCAAAGAATTAGAAGGAAATAAAAAAAGAAATTGCGTAGAGAGTCTGATTAAGAAGAGGGAGAATCACATGAAATTTTCATTTTCTCCTCAAGAAGAATAAATTATGAAGGAAAAGAAACGAGTGTCTTCGCCTGAATGGAGAAGAAAAAGAGACGGAGGCAGATACAAAAAGGATAATTCATTGATTGTGTTTTATGCTTTGTTATTGTATTATCGTTTATCAGTTGTGTTCTAAGACGATAACCTTGGCTGTTTTATACTTGACGTAATTTTACAGCGCCATAGAAAATATGATTGTGAAACTTCAAGATGTTTTAATATTTCTGCTGAATATATGGGCCAGTGTTAGGGAACCTGACTAGCTAACCTAACCTAACCTAACCTAACCTTAGCGACTGGTTAAATTACTAATGTTACCACATGATGGGATGGACGTGAGTTAAGAAAAAAATCAGGAGAAGAAGAAGAAGATGAGAGACAAAACATAAGTAAAATAATTGGTAGCTCAAAGCAACCACGAAAGAACAGATGAGGAGAGGGCGATGTACGCTTAGTTTTGAGATCATTGCAATGCCGAAGTGGCCACCAGCCGGTTGGAAATCGGCTAAATCTAGCATCCGATAGTCACCAGCTGGTTGTGAGTCAGCCAAATCTAACATCCCGATGTGACTCTGTTGCCGTTAAAACAGGAAAATATCGGCTCTTTTCAACTTCACAGAACATAACTGAGAGAGAGAGAGAGAGAGAGAGAGAGAGAGAGAGAGAGAGAGAGAGAGAGAGAGAGAGAGAGAGAGAGAGAGAGGTTTCGCCAGCAGTTTAACAGAAAATTGGAGAAATAAAGTGCATTGCGGTTTTCAGATCACAATTCAAATTTCACCATTGAACAGAAACTTTGCACAGTTGGTTCTGCATTCCTCAGCTGTACAACACAGTTAGCTGCAGTGAGCTAAGAATTAGAGCATTTTTTTTATTTCATAATATTCACGAAAAAATTTTAACAAGTTTCATGGTGAAAATGAGCAGTAGATTCCATATAAACTACTCATTTTTGCGATACCAGCGCATTTCGAAAGTGATTGAGAAGGGCCCACAAAATACTGAGTTAGGAAAAATATAGGAAATTTCCCCGTTATACAAAGACGCTGATTTGAAGATTCATATTCTCGTGAATATGGTACATCTTAAGCCTTGTCACAGAGACTGTAGGTTGATAAATATTATTTTATTATTATTAATATTATTTCAGTAGATGAAACCTATTTCCGTGGAACAAGCCCACAGGGGTGGCGCCATTGACTTGAAATCCAAGTTTCCAAAGAATGTTAGTTTCAGCCTTCCACCACAGACCCCAAACTGCAGCGGTAACTGATAATGGTACAGAGCCAGTGATTTTCCTTCGCCCTTTGGGAGACGCGAACCCGCGACATCTGAGTGGCATTCCACGACACTAACCACCATACCAGCGGACCAGATAAGAGTATTTTTCGAAGAACCTGCAGAGGGGAAGCATGGGAAATTGGAAAAAATATCGACAGGAAATCGATCACAATTTCATTGGGTTTCTATCTCAGCGTTAAAAAGTGTATGCGATTTTTGTTAAATGTTTGATATTGTTTGAAAAAACCGTTTTAAGACATGGGGTGGCGGCTTGTTAAATCAACGGTCAATAATTAGCCTGTGAGACTTTCAGAATTTTGTCGCGATTTTTTTTCCAAAATGTGTCGAAAATTTCACAGGATCATCAATAAAATTATTCACCCGTTTTCACCCGAATGGCCTTATAGCAATTATTGTAGTGATAATTGATAATAATGATAATGAGAGACGCACGAAGTATCAATCATACTTCCACCTAGGCTGTTCATAAGTAATCAATTCGAATACAAGGTTTTTCTTTTAAGTGTCAATCTTGCCGAATGAAAATCCCCAGTGGTGTATTTCTATTGCAATACAAATATCTGAATTCAAAATTGCCCAGCTACAAACTTTCCAAACCAGGTTTAGTTCATTTAATAAAGAAAGCAGTTTTTGCCGTGTTCTTCATCTTCAATTCAGTATGTTCAATAACATTTCGATGACCAGCATAAAATCATCCACTGAAAAATAAGTCTCCAGCCTATACGGATGAACTCTCAAGTCTCAACTCTCCTTGTTGGAGGTTAACGTGAGTTTGCCCTGCTCTGTGAATGGGAACTTTGAGTAACATTTCCTTAGAAGGGCATAACTGTACGTGATTCAGTTCCGAATGGGAAAGTAGCTGAAGGCGCTTTGTACCGTGCAGGACCTAAAAGTCCATTCACCGAGCTAGTATGCTACTCGGGAAACTCCCCTAAAGGTCGATGTAACGTTTCTGTACCGTACGTGTTTGGTGGAAAAGCCACCCTATATGGGATTGCTGTGGAATTTTTCTCCGCTGTACTTCCTACTATACAGTATATAACCAAGAGGTAAATTATTATTATTAATATTATTATTATTATTATTATTATTATTATTATTATTATTATTATTATTATTATTATTATTAAACCCTGAGTTCAAGCATTATTAGTATTATTATTATTATTAATATTATTATTATTATTATTATTACATCCTGAATTCAATTATTATTATTTTTATTGTTATTACTATTAATAATAATAATAATTATTATTATTATTATTATTATTATTATTATTATTATTATTATTATTATTATTATTATTATTATTATTATTATTATTATTGCACTCTGAATTCAAGTATTAGTATTTTTATTATTACTATTGTAAATATTATTATTAAACCCTGAGTTCATGTATTATTATTATTATTATTATTATTATTATTATTATTATTATTATTATTATTATTATTATTATTATTATTATTATTATTATTATTATTATTATCTCAGGTGACTGCTCATGTTATGGTAAGTTTGTGCATATTCCATATGTTTATATTACGCCAAAGGAACACATTTCCTCAGTATTTGGTCGCTGACTGCCAACGTCTTTATTTTTACCTATTTCCTTCTCTCACGTCAACTGACATTTTCCTTCGAGGTCCTCTTAGAAGAGAAATTAAGTAGCGCTATTTTTATTTTTCTTTCTTTCCGTAGAAATTGTAAAAACATTTGTTCGTGACTCAAACATTCTGGCACCATTAACGTTATGTTTGTCCTAAAGTTATATTTACACTTTTTTTTACTCTCCTAAATAGTTATATGAATCGATATTTCAGTGAACGAGGAAGTTTAGATGAATAGAATATTTTCAACGCATAAAACCATTCTCGAAACTGAATTGCATTTGAGAGAATGTGGTCAAGATAATTTTATCTCCGACTCAGGGTATCGAAATCAGGTTTTATGTATAATATGGTCAGTATATATATATATATATATATATATATATATATATATATATAATATATATATATATGTATATATATATATATATTTATATATATATATATATATATATATATATATATATATATATATATATATATATATATGGGTGTGTGCATAGATATATATATATATATATATATATATATATATATATATATAATATATATATATATATATATATATATATATATATATATATATATATATATATATATATAGCAGCACAGATAATTCAAAACAAGTGTACACGAAGATTCATCACCTATTTATTAATTTTGTCATTTCAACAAAGTCACGGAAAAGTCAATACAGATTTGCGTGACTCACATTATTCTACATTCAGTGCAACCAGCTCAATCATTCCAACTGGGAATAATTCCAGAGAAGCTCATAAAGTGGTATAATGAATTCGCCTTTAATGTTTTTATAGTCTAGAGTCCACTTAACAGAAATTGTGCAACAAAATAAATCAACACCATGGTTTTAATCAGTTGAAATACAAAATATTATTCATTCTTCGGCTTCAGAACCTGATGCTGAAAATAATCATTATTCATTTTTCATTGTAAGATGCATTGTACAAAGATAACCGTGGGAAACAGTGTAACATTAAAAAGTAAATTTATACAAATTGTAATGTTATTAATGCAGTGTATGTTTATATATTAAAGATAAAATGACTATGCAAGAAGACCGGTGCTCATCATTGACCTAATTTTTAAGCGTGCATTTCAGTATTTTTGCAAATATAGCATTAGTAATGTATTTTATGTTCATATGTTAAAGGTTAGATTCTTATGCAAAGAGTGCAGTGGCAATCGTATTTCTAACTTGGAGGCGCGTAATTTTAGTATTTCTGCAAATAAATCAACTTTTTTTCAACGTTAAACAATATCTGATAAAAGAATTCTTTATGGGGGAGTTATTGCAGGCATTACATTCTCTGAAACAACTGTGAATACTTTTTAAAATTTATTTATCAGGTGGTACGAGAAATCGTGCGTAGGTGATAGAGATCAGTTACTCACTAGTATAAAAATATTAAATTTAAAGGAATTAACAATAACTTTACACGTCCGTCTTCTTAATGTAAAATTACAATCGTATGTTGACATCAAAACACATGTAATTACTCTTTTATATATATATATATATATATATATATATATATATATATATATATATATATATATATATATAAAAGAGTAATTACATGTGTTTTGATGTCAACATACGATTGTAATATATATGTATATATATATATATATATACTATATATATATATATATATATATATATATATATATATATATATATATATATATATATATATGTATATATATATAGTATATATATATATATATATATATATATCTATAATTTATATATATATATATATACTCGTATATACACATACATACATACACATAGAGTGGAGTAATATTTAAGATATATGTTTAAATAAAAAAAATCAAAACCTTTCCTCAGAGTAGACTACGTGGTGTGGTATACTAAAGCAATATTCAAATGTATATACATTGCTCTCTCTCTCTCTCTCTCTCTCTCTCTCTCCTCTCTCTCTCTCTCTCTCTCTCTCTCTCTCTCTCTCTCTGTATATATATATATATATATATATATATATACAGTATATATATATATATATTATATATATATATATATATATATATATGTATGTATTTATGTATGTATTCCTATAATTGTCTGTGTGTACATATGTATGTATGTATGTATGTATGTATATATGCATATGTGAAATAGTCTGTGTACATACAGTCACGATTTGCTATTTATATGATACCAATTACTTTCCACCTTGGATTGTATATAAGTGTAGATTACAATCATAATTATTTTCTTACTTTATTTCACGTTTCTCCCACATTTAAAATTCTTTGCATATAAATAAAAAAGCCGTGAAATAATCAAATTACCACTTTTAGTTTTCTGTAAAAGAAAACTATTCTGCCGACTTTGTCTATCCGTCCCCACTTTTCTTGCCAGCACTTTTTCTGTCCGCCCTCAGATCTTAAAATCTACAGAGGCTAGAGGGCTGCAAATTGGTATGTTGATCATCCACCCTCCACTCATCAAACATACCAAATTGCAGCCCTCTAGCCTCAGTAGTTTCTATTTTATTTAGGGCTAAAGTTAGCCATAATCGTGCGTCTGGCAACGATAAAGGACAGACCACCACCGGGCCATGGTTTAAGATACATGGGCCGCGGCTCATACAGCATTGTACCGAGATCACCGAAAAATAGATCTATTTTCAGTGGCCTTGATTATACGCTGCACAGAAAACTAGATTGCGCTGAAGAGACTCCGGCGCATTTTTTGCTTGTTTTTATCGTGTGAACTCGTTCCAAACGACAGCAAGGCGTCGCTATACCAAGTCGCGTTGAATCCCGACTCCCAGTAAAACCCAAACGTTCAGGAAATGGATTTCTCATTCGCCTGCCCAACCATCCTCTCTAAAGCCTGGGTAAGCCAGCCTCCTTAATCCTGCCTCTACTGGCCTTTAACGAATCAAACGAAATCTATTATAATCCTGGTTCCAGTCTCTCTCTCTCTCTCTCTCTCTCTCTCTCTCTCTCTCTCTCTCTCTCTCTCTCTCTCGACGCATGTACTCAATCTCCCTGAATCTTTCTTTCCCCTCAAACTTTTTCTCCGTCAATCTTTCTCTCCCCACTTCTTACGCGAGCGAACCGTGCTACAAGGTTGCGAGCAAAGCAAGCTTTCTCTCTCTCTCTCTCTCTCTCTCTCTCCTCTCCTCTCTCTCTCTCTCTCCTCTCTCTCTCTCTCTTGATCTTCCGTTCATAGCATGTACGCGATCTCCCTTAATGTTTCTCTCCCTCAAACTTTCTCTCCCTGAATCTTTCTCTCCCTCAATCTTTCTCTCCTCAATCTTTCTCTCCCCACTTCTTACGCGAGCTCTCTCTCTCTCTCTCCTCTCTCTCCTCTCCTCTCTCTCTCTCTCTCTCTCTCTCTCGATCTTCCGTTCATAGTATGTACGTGATCTCCCTGGATCTTTCTCTCCCTCAATCTTTCGCTCCCCACTTTTTACGTGAGCTCTCTCTCTCTCTCTCTCTCTCTCTCTCTCTCTCTCTCTCTCTCTCTCTCTCTCTCTTGATCTTCCGCTTATAGCATGTACGCGATTATCAGTACATGCAACAGACGCAGGTGTTGAAAACAGCAGATATGAATGAGTAAATCAACCTTAAGTAACCGTGTGAAAAATATATCTCCAGGTTAAAAAATAGACCGTTGTATCGTTTCCCATGTACATAATAATAAATTGTATAAAAATTAAAGTGATTAGAGAGAGAGCAAAAAGTTAAAATAGGCTTTGGTGTATATTACACGAAATATCCATTTGTAATGGGACATTTAATGTCATCAAAAATGGATAATTACACTTGTGGAACTATTCCAAATTGGTAGGTTCTCTTGATATGAATAAGAGCAGTAGCCCGTAAGGGGGGAAGGGGGTAGTGCTGTCAAGTGTACCTCACGCGGTGCACTGTAGGCATTACTTAAGGTGATTTGCAGCATCCCATAGACCCCTAGCTTTAACCTCTTTCATTCCTTTCACTGTACCTCCGTTCATATTTTCTTTCTTCCGCCTCACTTTCCTCCACTCTCTTGTTGCAACGGTGAGGTTTTCCTGCCGCTACACTTTTAAAACCTTTTTTTACTCTCTGTTTACCCTTTCAGCGCTGAATGATCTCATAGGTCCCATCGCTTGGCCCTTGGCCTAAATTTCAAATTCCATTCCATTCCAGTAAGGGTAGTGGGTGTGCAATGAATTGTATGCTTGTTGAATGATGGAATAATTAAAATCTGCATTAAAAACCATTCCCGGAAAGAGATTTCATTGTAGTAAGATCTTCTCTCGAAACGTGATTCACATCTCTCTCTCTCTCTCTCTCTCTCTCTCTCTCTCTCTCTCCTCTCTCTCTCTCTCTCTCTCTCTCTCTCTCGTCTTCAGTTTGAGTAATGAGTGACCTCGAGTTGCAGATAAGTGTTAGGGGGACATTAATAGCATCCGCTCACAAGTGTCCTAAAATTCTCAGAATCTTGGCTCACCTGTCTTACCTTATTTTAAATCTTGTCTTTCGTTATTTATGTGTTTCCTTCGTTAGTGTGGTAATTCGAAGGATGTTAACTCGCACTTTATCTGTCGTTATTAATTTGTTTCTTTCTTTAGTGTGGTAATTCGAAGGATGTTAACTCGTACCCTCTCTCTCTCTCTCTCTCTCTCTCTCTCCTCTCTCTCTCTCTCTCTCTCTCTCTCTCTCTCTCTCTCTCTCATTTGACATATACCGTTTTTTCCTTTTTACAACACTCTTCAATGATAGTATCTACATTTGACAGAAAATAATAATATCTTCTCATTCACTTAGTAAAAGTAAGGTGTATTTTTTTTTTTTACCCCATTCCAGAAACAAAATCTCTTAGAATTTTGCAAAATAATATGTTGATATATCAGAAACAAAAGCTCTTAGAATTCTGCAAAATAATATGTTGGTTTTTATTACCAGTCAGGATTATAACAGCTCCAGAGTTATCGGAACTTCTTTTTTTCACTTTTATTGTTAGGGCTATTTGTTGATGACGATTGTTTTTACCTATAATAAATCTTTGGTCCTTACTGTGTTAATAATTAGCGCTGCTGTTAATGTCACTAAGTTTAATGAAAAATATTTTTGATTATGTAAATTCCGCGCATACATATGTCTTCTACTGAAGTTAAATATTATTTCTTGCAGAATATATAGGATTTCATTACATAAATTATATTAAACAGACTTGAATATGCAAACGTAATAAATCCATACCCATGTGAGTAAATAGATATAAGGAATATGATAATAAATCAGCCAATGAGGCAACTTTGTGTGTTGCTGGCTCCCCCGAGAGCAAGAGTCCGTGCTGCCATAAGGCCAGTTTAAACTAGAAACAACTAGGCCTACTACTGTGACCAGATTAAAGACACTTATTCCCGTCAGTGGTTATTTAACATTTATAAACCCATACATGTTTAATAAATGACGGATGCTATGAAGTTTTGACTGGTAGCAATAAATATATTTCAAGCACATTTTTGGATTTTGACTTTTTTTTTTTTTTTAAAGGAAAGGAGGTTCTTGATCCTGTCCCAGCATCCCAGAGGATGGAATGGAATGGCATAGAGAATTTAGGCCAAAGGCCAAGCACGGGGACCTATGAGGTCATTCAACGCTGAAACGGAAATTGGGAGTAGAAAGGTTTGAAACATGTAACAGGAGGAAAACTTCAAAGTAGTTGCACTATGAAACAAATGTTGAGAGGCTGGACAGGAAGATGGAAGAAAGAGAATATGAAAGGAGGTACAGTAAAGGAAACGAAAGAGGTTGCAGCTAGGGGCCGAAGGGACGCTGCAAAGACCCTTAAGTAATGCCTACAGTTCACCACGTGAGGTGCACTGGCGGCACTACCCTCCTATACAGGGACGGGTTTTTCTAGGTGTGGGTTAAACTCGCGGACGAACTCTGCAGATTTTCAATGTCAAAACTTCGATTACTAACTCCTCAGAAAACCTCCTACGAAAATCATGTGGCAACCTACCAGTGCGTGCAATTGGAACTTCAGGAGTTCAAGCGAAGATGCAACGCATTACTGCCCTAATACAATTCAACTTATATTTTGATGTTTTTACTTCCATTTTTTTCATTTCTTAATTTGTTGATTTATCTGTTTTTTCTTTTTTTTCTAATAACTGGTCTCCTCTTTGTGTATTTCGCATTTTTACCTTCTGTTACTTCTTTCGAATGAACGCCATAATATTCTTTGGAAGCTTGAATTTCAAGTCAGTGGCCCCTTTGGTGGGCTTGTTCCATATGAATATGTTTCATCTACTCAATAATAATAATAATAATAATAATAATAATAATAATAATAATAATACTAATAATAATAATAATAATAATAATAATATCTTTGGAAGCTTGAATTTCAAGTCAGTGGCCCCTTTGGTGGGCTTGTTCCATATGAATATGTTCCATCTACTCAATAATAATAATAATAATAATAATAATAATAATAATAATAATAA
>JANJGK010000011.1:6182250-6189155 GCA_039081455.1 Macrobrachium rosenbergii | reverse complement strand
AGGCAAGAGAAGGACAATAGATTCTTTTTCGGATAACGGAACTGAACAGTTTTACCGTCAGAGGAAAATAAGTCGGAACATGCACATAAGGAAGGTCAAGATATCTTGTAAAATCACGGTGAAAATATGAGGACGAATGCCCAGAAATGTTAGAGAGAGCTTATGATTTTAGTTCCTTTTCGATCGTTTCTTCTTAGTTCGACTAGTGTCGTCACTGCAAAGTATTTGCATTATGGCGAAAAACTTGAAGAGGTATTTGTCTTTGTTCATTAACAAATGAATATTTAGAGTTTCGCTTGACCTGAAAGTCTGGATAATTCTGGCACGGTCTCATTCGAAGATATAAAGCCGATTGCCAGCCCTGGCTTTTAATCTAATATTACCACAGGGACGGTGCCAGTAATTGGTATGACAAAACGTCATGATTTAACGCAGGAATAACACTGCAAACGCGTCAAATCAGTATGAATTTCCAGAAATTCAGGCTATAATCTATTACATACATTTTGTGCTGTAATTTATGGCTATATACTCATGTAAACGGATACAAGCGCATCCATAACGTTAAGGTATGAGAGAGAGAGAGAGAGAGAGAGAGAGAGAGAGAGAGAGAGAGAGAGAGAGAGAGAGAGAGAGATCATCCATACGGTTAAGATATGAGAGAGAGAGAGAGAGAGAGAGAGAGAGTGCATCCACACGGTTAAGGATGAGAGAGAGAGAGAGAGAGAGAGAGAGAGAGAGAGAGAGAGAGACGAGAGAGAGAGAGAGAGAGAGAGAGCATCCATACGGCTAAGGTATGAAAGTGAGAGGGAGGAGAGAGATAGAGAGAGAGAGAGAGAGAGAGACCACGCATTTATATGGTTAAGGCATGCAAGAGAGAGAAAGAGAGAGAGAGAGAGAGAGAGAGAGAGAGAGAGAGAGAGAGAGAGAGAGAGAGAGGCACAGTATTTTTCCTTAACTATATTGAAAGAGTGCGCCCAAATGTTTTTCCATTGCCCAATAATTTTTACTAATCATTTACAAACAACTGTTGAAATGCCACTTTTCTTACCGTCCCTCTCCTCTACAATTCATCTGAAACGTAGCCAAATCACCGCACAAACCTTTTATCGGCGAAGTTTGGAACAAAATCCACGAAAGCAGAAAACTGCTTCTCAAGACTTCCAGCCCAGTAATAGCCCCTCCTATCTGTGGCTAGGTAACTCCTCGAGCTCCGATAAAGATTTAGGGATTATGAAATTAATCTCTAAATGATGAATAATCAATTAACGCAGTTTCTCTGTAGACATGAAGAATGGGTTTATAAGGCTCGATATCCGCCAAGTCTCTTCTGTGTCATCCGTCTCAGGAACAATTTAATGTCTTGTTACTGTTTTGAAAATCCCGTCAGAATAACGGTCGATTCTAGACTCCTGGTTTTTTGTTAACTGAATTGAACTGAACATAGAATTTAGGACAAGGGCCAAGCGCTGGGTGACCTTTGAGGTCGCTCAGCGCTGAAACGGAAATTGACAGTAAATGTTTAAAAGGTGTAAGAGGAGGATAACCTCGCAGTTGCACTACGATCAATTGTTAGGAGAGGGTGGGAAGTAAGGTGGAAGAAAGAGAATATGAAAGGAGTTTACAGTAAAAGGAACGCAAGGGATTGCAGCTAGGAGCCGAAGGCACGCTGCAAAGAACCTTAAGCAATGACTACAGTGCACTGCATGAGGTGCACTGACGACACTAACCCCCAACGGGGGATTTTTTTGTTAATAAATGAAATTACTGATCCCGACACCCCGACTTCTCTTTCAAAGTATTTCTTAGAACATCAGAATAGGGAATACTTTAACCAGTCCCCTTTACTTATGAAATTTGGAGACAGTAATAAAAAAAAATTATTCTGCTCCACTCCTCTTACGATCTCAGACTCCTGAACTTTCTTGTCCCTGTGGTTTCCAGTGTTGCTAATATGCATCCAGTGTCCCCAAGTTCGATCCCAGAGAGGGGGAGAGCAATTTAGCCCTTTTTCTGGTAAATTCAGAGACGTTATTGATCTCAGCCGTTAATTAAGCAATCTGGTATATAGTTGAACGAGATGTGTCGATGTGGTCTCAGCCATAGTGGCAAAGGGTTCGGGCTTGCAACCTCACCCTATTACGTTACCAAATAGCTAAAACTTAAAACCACTCAATATATATATACATATATATAGTATATATGAATATATAATTATATAAATATACACATACAAACATATATACATCCATACATACATACATACATACATCATACATAAATACATACATACATACTGTATATATATAGTATATACATATATATATATATATACATGCGTGTGGTTTTGTGTGTCTGTGTACACACTCCCCCCCCCCACACACATAATGTTCATCTCTAGAAAAGCCTCAAGGTCATATCCTTAAGTCAATGACAATATATCGAGAAATATGAGGCCGGCGCGAAAGAGCCATCTTTCGGAAAATGTCGCTCTGAGGAACGTGACCTTGGGCACAAAGGAGATGAGGGAACCCATTAATCAGGATTAGATCAGTCATCGCAGGTAGGAAAAATGGCAGAGGTTATTCATTCGACCTAACTCGTTTTCCCCCGAAGGCGGCGACAGATCAATATAACATTTACATTGCTGCGGAAATCTTCACATTTTCAAGAACTAATGTCTTCGAGAGAATTTTATATTTATGGGAAGAAATATCTTTCGATTCTGGAAACAGTGATCATGAAGGAAGGGAAATAAGCTTTTCCTCAATGTATTTCCTGGAATGATATTTTTCATGTATGGAAACTGGTGATAAAAGGAAAAAAATAAGCCTTTCCTCAGTTCTGTATTTTGGTAAATGGCAATGACTGACCACCATGAGCGTTTTCTGAAATTTAAATTTCAGAGAACCAGAATCTTCAAGAGAACTTTATATTCCCTGGAATAATATATTCGTTCCCGGGAATTGTGATGACGAATGAAAAAAAATAATCCTTTTTGTAATTCTGTACTTTGATGAATGGTATGACTGAACACCTTGAGCGTTTTTATACAGATAAAATAATAACTTCTCCAGCCGGTTTCGTTTAATAAACTCTTGATAATGATTGCGAATGCCTCTAATAAGAATGGAGAAATACTTTCACCAACATGCATGATGTTGCTGAAAGTTCGAAATTTGAAAGACACGTAGTAAACATCAACATTAGATCCAAGACGATAAGCTTTATATACAAGATAGAATTGGCGATGCATAGAATCCATCGTACTTTTGTAGTAAGGTGACTTTTGTAGAAACAGCACAATCTCCTTATCATATCATTCAAAACGATACACACACACACACATACACACACACACACACACACACACACACATATATATATATATATATATATATATATATATGTGTGTGTGTGTGTGTGTTGTGTGTGTGTGTGTGTGTATTTATGTGTGTATACTGTATATATACATTACTATATATATATATATATATAATGTACTTATTTATTTAATTATTCAAGAAACTGTCTGTAACCTAACCAGTCAAAAATTGGTCCACATGCGTCGCTTTTCACGAGGTATTTTGTGCCACGCTAAAACATTCTGTATTTCATAGAGCTGAGGCTTTCCAAGACCAACTGGTGATTTTTCAGTGTAGAGCTCTTGGATCTGTGAAGCTGTGAAACTGGGAAGCCTGTGACTGTAGACTGCACAAGTCTGCCTAAAAATAGGCTAACTTACATGGAGACACTCCCAAACACAATGTCTGATCTTTTTGACCTTTTTACCGATGTTTTGTTCCCGTATGTTTTGTCGTTCTGCGAAAAAGCAGACGCTTGTTTACAACATGCTCTATTGAATATGCAATTTAGGCCGAAGGCCAAGCGCTGGGACCTATGAGGGGAATTGACAACGAAAAGGTTTAAAAGGCGTAACAGGAGGAAAACCTCAAAGCAGTTGCACTATGAAAAAATTGTTAGAAGAGGGCAGAAGGTAAGATGGAAGAAATAATATGAATGGAGGCACAGTAAAAGGAATGAAAGGGGTTGCAGCTAGGGGTCTGCAGTGCACTGCGTGAGGTGCACCAACGGCACTGCCCCGCCTACGGGGGTTTTACCATTTATGAGTGTTTAGGCATTTGCAATGGAAGATGGAAGGAAAATTAGCGTGTCACAAGAAGTGAGAGGGTAAATCGTAATTTTTAGAAATGCTCAACAAATAAATATATACCCTTTCCCTTTTACTCAACCCTGCGTTCTTATTCAATAATCATGATTATCTATGCCATTTATGCATATGGAAAAATAAAATATATTATATTATACTGAGCATACACGTAAGAAATGTGTGTGGTGATGATAGGTAACTGAAGAAAAAAAAAAAGTTTAGGCACCAAAGGAAACCCATCGTTTTCTATATATGATTATATAACCTCTCTCTCTCTCTCTGTCTCTCTCTCTCTCTCTCTCTACTCTCTCTCTCTCTCTCATTTATAACTAGGTAGAGGCGTGAATGGTATTAGAAGTCTCTCTCTCTCTCTCTCTCGTCTCTCCGTCTCTCTCCTGCTCTCTCTCTCTCTCTCTCTCTCTCGTCTCTCTCTCTCTCTCTCGTATTCATAACTAGGTAGAGGCATGAATGGTACCTGTAGAAATTCTCTCTCTCTCTCTCTCTCTCTCTCTCTCTCTCTCTCGTATTCAAAACTAGTAGAGGCGTGAATGGTACTAGTAGAAATTCTCTCTCTCTCTCTCTCTCTCTCTCTCTCTCTCGTCTCTCTCTCTCTCGTACTCATAACTAGGTAGAGGCGTGAATGGTACCTGTAGAAATTCTCTCTCTCTCGTCTCTCTCTCTCGCTCGTCTCGCTCTCTCTCTCGTCTCTCGTCATCTCTCTCTCTCTCTCTCTCTCTCTCTCTCTCTCTCTCACCTATATTCATAACTAGGTAAAGGCGTGAAGGGTACTAGTAGAAATTTCTCTCTCTCTCTCTCTCTCTCTCTCGTCTCGTCTCTCTCTCTCTCTCTCGTCGCTCTCTCTCTCTCTCTCTCTCTGTTTACCATTTGTCATCTCTTCTCCCCTGTAACTATTCAGGCAACTCACCGAGTTTACTGACAAAGAGAGAGAGAGAGAGACGAGAGAGAGAGAGAGAGAGAATTTCTACCGGTAGAATTCACGTGTCTCTATCTCTCTCTCTCTCTGGTATATATACTCATATAAGGAATGAGTCCCCTTAAGTTCCGCATAAATTTTTCACGTAGACGTGCTCAGTATTAATATTTTATTGAATTATTCATATAAACACAAACAGTGCATACATTTCGGCTGACTACCTCAGCCTGGTCACTGGTGAATATGGAAAATAAGTGGATAAGTGGGCCACTAGAGTATTTGTACATTGGTCATTTCGTATGGTTTGAATAATTATGTAAGGTTAAATACTGAGATTAACTTCTTGTGTTGAAAGGAGTCAAGTCATTGGTTTGCTTCAATTATCGTCACCTCGTACCTGGTTAGTCAGATGTGTAATAAGTTCTTTGTACATTCATATTGTCCATTTCACTGTTATCAGATTTCACATATTTTTCCTTTTGCACAGACAAGAGCTCTTGGAAATTAAAAACAACGCTCGCTCTCACTATGTATGGCATGACCAAAATCCTTCCTATGTTATGAAAAATCTCATGAATAATTTTTGCTTCAAAAATCTTTGGTAAGTTGGATCTCATTGCCTCCCCGATATGTGTTTCACTGCAGTTATTGCAAGATGTTGCATAAACACCAACAGGAGCTTGTTATCTAAATACACAACTACCTGTGGCTTTAGGATGTTGTAAGCTTTGCGTTGTTCAGTAACTATTTCGACATCTCTAGCGTGAGGGAGTTTCAAGTCTTTGTTTGTTGTTCAAGGGGATCTGTAAAGTATATTTTGTTTACTTAGGTGATAGCTTTCTCGATCATATACGCTGGATAGTGTAACAGGGTCTCTGACGTTGAGGTAATATATCAATTCTTTTTTTTTTTTCGATACGCTCATGAACATATCCTAAGCCCTTAGACAAACTGAGACATCGTGATAGTGTAGGAAGTGAATAAATAACTGAGAAAAATTGGCCTATGTTGTCTACCCTAAAAATGATCAAAATGCCTAGAAATAGCAATTTGCTGTTTTTTTTTTTTTTTTTTTTTTAGTATTTAATTCAATAGTTGGAACTAGCTTATTCAACCTATTTCAACAAAGAGAGAGAGATTGAAACATCCCAAGCGATTGTTTCATAATGGCAAAGTTACATCGGCGTATCTAAGCCAGATCATTTTTTTTTTTTTTTGAGGTTTAAAGGTCAGCAACGATTTTATTTGGAAGTATCTTGTACAAAAGTTTGCTAGCATGGCGTAGAGGGGCTGACTACACTACAGCGATGTATTTTTTTTTTTTTTATCAGCACATGGCAGCAATAACAGAGGAAAGATGTGTCTGCATATCAGCATCGCAGAACAAACGGCGCGAAGGACCTTTTAATTTATATATATATATATATATATATATATATATATATATATATATATATATATATATATATATTATATATATACTATATATATATATATATATATATTAATATATATATATTATATATAATATTATATATATATATATATATTATATATATATATATAATATATATATATATATATATAATATTATATATATATATATATATATTATATATATATATATATATTGTGTGTGTGTAATTATATATATATACATATGTATATATACTTATTATTTATTTACATAAATATATATATATACACACATATATAATACACATATATGTGTGTGTGCGCAAGTGTGTATATAATCTTTTTCCCAAAAGGTGTTATCCTTTCTGCATGTCGTTTGGGATG
>JANJGK010000011.1:6154750-6177250 GCA_039081455.1 Macrobrachium rosenbergii | reverse complement strand
TTTGGACGAGTTCTATGAACGTTTGAATTTCACAGTTTCATTCAACAAATGTATCTTTATACCAACCATGTTTTCACACGTCTGTGCCTGAAGCTACTTGTCGATTCAAGCCATCATATCTCATGTCAAAAACAAAACATTAAAAACAAATATTGCTAATACTCACTAATCCACAAAACGTTGCCAACAAATCGCTTTTTCTACCAAATGTGTTTTCTCCACAATGACAAACCACATATCGACTAACTACCATAACAATACAAGCACCAAATAAACGCATATAAATTACACATTAAGTAAAAGAAAAAAATTACGTGTAAAAAACTCTATACTACTGCGACCACTTTCATTAAAAAAAGAAACCTGGACGTGAGATGCGATTTTATGAAAAACCACTTCGGTGGATAAAGCCATCCCTTTGTTGACACCCGGCTGGATATTGCAATAAATAAATAAATACATAGGTAGATAAATGAATAAACGAGTGAATGAATAAATAAATATATAAACAAAAACAACGCACAGGAAGGCAGCACGGGACTCGTTGGCTTCAATAAAATAACGTTTTAATTACTGATGATTCAAGGCTATTTAAAGTTTCCAAGTTGGCAATGAGTTGGAAATGTCGACTCTTCCTCTTATGCCAACTCGTAATTCACTTTTAAATAATACATTTTAAAAATAAAAAAATTTTTATTAGTATAAAGACAATCAACATTTCCCCTTTATCTAAGATGGAGACAAGGCCTCCCCCATCCCCTCTCTCTCTCTCTCTCTCTCTCTCTCTCTCTCTCTCTCTCTCTCTCTCTCTCTCTCTCTCTCTCCAGCAATCCAAAGAGGCATCTGTTTTGCCTTATGTTGGAGGAGCTCTCTCTCTCTTTCTCTCTTTCTCTCTCGAACAGACAGCATTCCAAAGAGGCATCTTTTGCCTTAAGTTGAAGGCTCTCTCTCTCTCTCTCTCTCTCTCTCTCTCTCTCTCTCTCTCTCTCTCTCTCTCTCTCTCTCTCTCTCTCCAGTATTCCGAAGAGGCATCTTTTGCCTTATGTTGGAGGCTCTCTCTCTCTCTCTCTCTCTCTCTCTCTCTCTCTCTCTCTCTCTCTCTCTCTCTCTCTCTCTCTCTCTCCAGCATTCCAAGTGGCATCTTTTGCCTTATGTTGGAGGGTCTCTCTCTCTCTCTCTCTCTCTCCCTCTCTCTCTCTCTCTCTCTCTCTCTCTCTCTCTCTCTCTCTCTCTCTCTCTCTCCAGCATTCCAAAGAGGCATCTTTTACCTTATGTTGAAGGCGCTCTCTCTCTCTCTCTCTCTCTCTCTCTCTCGCTGGTATAATTCATACCTCGGCAAAGGAACAAGAAACTCCAGTTAGCCCTTGTGAATAAAACATCCGATTGTTTTAAGGTCCAGGGAGTTATTCATAAAACGAAGACTCGGCAAGCCTGCCTTGCGGATGGAGTCTGGGCGACTCTCTTGACTTAGGCACGGAAGGAACTTCATAGGAGGGACGACTCGGTATATAAATTAGTAAGCATCTATCTTCCCCTTTTCGACTCCGTCCCCGAAGAAGTAAGGCGGGTTGAGGGAAGAACATGAAATTACTATTTACGTAACGACGAAGACCTCAACGCGGGGGAAGAGAGAGAGAGAGAGAGAGAGAAGAGAGAGAGAGAGAGAGAGAGAGAGGAGAGAGAGAGAGAGAGAGCCAGTTCAGAAAGAAAGTTTAAGGTAAGAAACGAATTCATAATTCAGCTTAAAAAAAAAAAGCTTTATTATTTTCACTTGAACGATAAAATACAAGGAAAAAGGAAATATATTTTTCTATACTATGAAGACAATGTAAATATTAAAGACAGATCTGTCCTAGTTTTCTTCAGCAAAACTGGCCTTTGATTTGTGTTGAAGGCAACTAAGGATTTTATTGATCTCAAAAGAAACTGCAGTTAAACAGTGCATCATCATCATCATCAAATCACAAGAAATTTCCTTCTTTACAACAACAACAACGGTAATAATAATAATAATAATAATAATAATAATAATAATAATAATAATAATAATAATAATAATAATAATGAATTCGTTATTTTCCCATTCCAGCAGGTGGTAAGAATTCCTGCTGGAAGAGGAAAATAAGGGATGAGATTGCATGCCTCCAAACTAGAAGAAAAAAAACTCCCAAACATACCGACAGTTTTTCATTTATTTATCCTGAGCTTCGAGAGAAGGCTCAATCTAATTAACCTGAAGTTAAATTTGCCACCCACCCGGTAACATGAGATGTAATAATAAAATAAATGAGTAGACAAAAGTGCATAAATGTCGATAACATCCTGTCAAAAGCATTAACAACATCGCATTTAATTTCCTGATCTAGGCGACAAGTATAAACCAGATTTCCGTCTAATCTTTTATAATAAAGAAATAATTACTTCAACGTACTTCCTTTTTTTTTAGTTTTCTGTAAAAGAAAACTATTGTGCCAGCTTTGTCTGTCCGTCACCACTTTATTCTGTCCGCTCTTTTTCTGTCCGCCCTCAGATCTCAAAAACTACTGAGGCTAGAGGCTGCAAATAGGTATAGTGATCATCCACCTTCCAGTCATCAAACATACCAAATTGCAGCCCCTGTAGACTCAGTAGTTTTTATTTTATTCCAGGTTCAAGTTAGCCGCAATCGTACTTCTGGCACCGGTATACTGTAGGTACCAACAACACAGGCCACCAACGGACCGTGGCTGAGTTTCATGGACCGCGGCTATGAGTTTCATGGGCCATGGCTGAAAGTTTCATACACAATTATACGCTGTACAGAAAACTTGATTGCGCCCAAGAAACTTCGGCGCATTATTTGCTTGTTTTAATTTTTCCTCTCAATGAGTGTTACCAATTATAATATGGTACAAAAAATTCCTATGTCTGAATCAACTGTGTAATGTAAAATTCCAGTTTATATGTGTTGCAAGAAATGCTACATCACAACTTTCGACTGTGTTTTGCAATTAGCTGCAGTGTTAAGGATAAGTTTACATATTTCATCATATAACCGATGGTCAGAAACTCAGAACACTCTAAATCCCTTTGTTCCATGTCTTCTAAAAGAGCGGTTTCAATTTCCTCGATGGCGCACTAAAGCAACTTTCATTTGTGTACTAATTTTTTTTAGCATTGATCTATCTATCAATCTGTCCATTTTAACTAGTAATTATGTCGCTAACTATCTCAATTACATTTCTATTTCTGTTCCGGGAAGCCTGCTCAGCAAATTCGTGATGTTTTGGGAAAGGTCAGAAGTATCGTTTAATAATAATAATAATAATAATAATAATAATAATAATAATAATAATAATAATAATAATAACATGACTCATTGCACATTGCTTTAACAGAAACACAAATATGTGGTATATAGACGGACAGATAAATAGACAGTACTGAAAAGAATCGTCGGCATCACGAATGACCCTATCCATTGCCGAAACAAAAATAGAAACGGCACTAGCCTCTTTCCGTCCACCTCATCATTATTCGGCGTTCGTCTCGTCCTTATCCGCATCCCTACTTCATAAAGGTCAGGAGGCCCATTTCGCCAGGAGAACCACGGTAAGGGATATAGTAACATCATTTTTTTTTCGAGTTGGGTATATAATAATATTCCCCATTTCGGAATGGATACGGCGTATATCAGGTAAAAGGACCCCTCCTGTATTCTTCTCGCGAATTTCATTCGTTCTCTGCGACAAACGATGCAATTCCAGTGTAATCGTTCCCCAAATGCATAAAATAACTTCTGGCGCGATTGGGGCCGGGTTGAAAATGAACAACAGCTCTTAAGGCGACTGATAAATCAGTCAGGATCGGGAAAGAACAGTAATGGAAGAATTAATAGACTGGCTGCACAATAACCAAGGGACTAAAACATATTCTGAAGCCGAGAGGCGGAGGCTAATCTTTCTGGGCCTTTCAGCATTCGCTGAAATTTATGCGTCTCCAACTTTGGATGACTTGAAAACGCGCGTGAAAATGTAAGGTGCTCTGACTCTGTCAAGCACTTGTGAAGAAATGAATAACTTGGGAGCGGAAATTGTGTGGATGTGTATAATTCATGGCACATCTGTTCGTGACATGAGATGAAAGCTTGCTCGGCGAGATACAGCAAAAGCACGTCCACAGGATCAAGTTCCTGCTTTTCTTCCGTTTTTTTTTTTCTTCTCTCGATTTCAGTGAAACAGGCAACATGCCCCGGTTTCAAATACGTAACGCTTCTGCAGCGGAAGCATTTCATTTAGAACGGCGTTGTAATGCAGACGTCAAGGAATTCGCGTTGCATTACTCAGGCTTTATTTCTGCTTGTTCAGGCTTGGGTGCGTCGTTAATGTTTCGTGCTTCTAGTAGGCACTACATGTTGTTTAAAACGAAGAAAGTAGAGTCATTTTCCCTGGGTATGTCTCTTCATTACCAGACTCATGAAAATCGTCCTTCCTCAGTGACATTATATTAACTTTTCCCAGCAGAGGTCCGAAGGGAGGGGCAACTTAACGACTCGTCTGAGCCGTGCCTGATGGAAACAAGAATATTTTATGAACATCTCATCAATGGTTTCATCCATGTGGGTGAGGATCACCTCGCCGAAGAGCCTCCGTTTTGATAGTAAATATTTTTGATGGAGCAATGAATGCTCAAGCCTTGTGTTTCTCTCTCTCTCTCTCTCTCTCTCTCTCTCTCTCTCTCTCTCTCTCTCTCTCTCTCTCTCTCTCTCTCTCTTCATCATTTTCAATAAATGCAACAACTTCTGTAAGTCCACACAGGGGAGATGAACTACAAGTAAAACTCTCTCTCTCTCTCTCTCTCTCTCTCTCTCTCTCTCTCTCTCTCTCTCTCTCTCTCTCTCTCTCTCTCTCTCTCTCCGCCTTAGCTGCAATATCCAGCAGACGCCTAGCAACTAAGCATATAATTCACTTGTAAGGTCAGCAGAGACATACTGGCGTCCCTCGTCGTCCGGCTGGAGAATCGAATATTGGTTACACAGCTGACCCACAACACAAGGTGAAGGGTGAAGGAAAAAAAAGGGGGGGGATGGTAAACCTGCTTATGGAAGATTGCAAGAAGACTGCAAGAAAGGCAGAGAAGAATTCCAGAGCTTGGCAGTAAAAGGAAACGACCAGAGACAGCAGTGTGAATATTATTGTTTTTCACAATGTAAATATGGGCACTTAGCGTCTGACGGCACTATTATGGTTCGGGACCTTCCCTGAAAAAAGCGGGACGCCATATCTTAAAAACTAACCATAGAATCTTCTTGAAAATAATCTCAATATGTTTACCACGCTGAAAAGTTACAAGTGATTATCTTAAACTATCCTAACCTAACCCAACCTAACCTAACCTAAAGCCTAACCTAACCTAGAGGCATGGCCAAAAAAAACCGAGGCGCCCATTCGTCTGGCCGAACCATAATTCAGTTGGGGAATATGCTACCCGCCCACTTGGGCGAAATAGCGGCTAGATAATGCCATCAGAAAAGAGAAAGAAATGGCTACAGGAGAGGTCATCGGACAATCCAGTTCCCTCTGATTCAACACCCCCAAAAAAATAAATAAAAGAAAGCAAAGCACCTTCTGCTTTCTGGATTAGGCCCTCTTTTTCGTTCAACCTTCATCTTGATTTGTGGCTCAGAAATGAAGGGGGAGAGAGAGAGAGAGAGAGAGAGAGAGAGAGAGAGAGAGAGAGAGAGAGAGATGAGAGAGAGAGAGAGGCTTGGATCTGTCAAAACATACACGATGAAAACGGAGGCACCCCTGCGAAGTATCTTGAGATATTCATACCTGCTGTTAGCAAGAATAACATCATGCATGAATCAGATGGGACATCAGAATGTCTGATCCTATGGACGAGAGCAATACTCAGCCCGAGAATAAACGATATGAAGAAAAGAACTTATGACTGCTTAATAAAACCTCTTATCTTTTGGAGGCAGGTTTAGCCATTGGAACCACGGCATCTCACGAAGGCAAATTCTGAAAGCGAAAATACCGACAAAAGGAAGAAACTGAATTAGAATCTCTATCAAGTAGGAAACCACAGCAAAAGCATATAATAAACGCATGTCGGAAACTTATCACATTCTCAGACATGCTGAATGCAGATCAACGAAGCTGGAAGTATAAAAATGGAAGGTCAGAACTGCCAGCAGAAAGGTGAAACATCCGTCAAGCAGAATGGCGGGACAGTTTTAGAATGATTAGCATCGTAATTGGAAGACGGAGCACTAATAGACTGTCTGGTAGTGAAACAACTATAGATGGAAGCCTGTTTACTCGTCCTCCCTACCACTCTCAAATCTGGGAAGTCATCTATATTAATGGGTGGATCTGACACTTGTGCTTGCTCCGGAGTGTGTCCCTTGGATCTTTCAGAGAAGGTCTAATGGAAGTCTAATGGTGTCCCTCTACACTTCTGGCTGCCCTGCTGTTGTTCACTTTTCAACTGATGGCCTGTGGTTATGATGACTTTTATTTATTAAGGCATCTCTCTCTTGGTTACTCTATTGTTCTTCACCATTCTGTCTTTCTCCTTGGCCTGTTCAACTGGCCCTTAAACTAGTATTCCAACTGATATATGCCGTATACTATACAGTCGGGTCCTTCTTTTCGAAGTGTTTACTGGCGTTCTGCAATTTTACCTTGTAGAACTCCAATGAAGCCTGGTACTAGGCTGAACTCTATTCATGTCCATTACCAGGTCGAATTCCAGTCAATCTAAGCGCTCGGTCAAACTTCACCGAAGTTGAATAACAAATTGAGTTCCATCCTATTCTAATTCTGTACACGTCAAATACTTGACCGAGTTCCATTAAAGACAATTGGGGTTAAATTTCATTCAAGTCTATAAATATGTTGAATCAAACTGAATACCAGTGAAGTTGTACGCAAAGTGGAAGTTCCTCCAATAATGGAAATGACGTTTTCACAAGAACCTGCGGTAATACTCCTCTCTCAATTCCTTTTTGTTTACTTTATGTCTCTCATCTATCTATAATAATAACATTCGAGTGGATCTTTCTTGTTTGTCCGTCCCCGGGTGTGGCGGGGTAGGTAGGGGATCGGGAGGGTAGGGGGAGACGTGACACATCCACCCTCCTCCTGCAAACCTGTTTGTCCGCCCAGGATGAGGGCGGCGTAGGTAGGGGGTCGGGATGGTAGGGGTTAACATGACGCATCCACCCTCCTCCTGCAAACCTATTTGTCCTCCCCGGGTTAGGGCGGGGTAGGTAGGGGATCGGGAGGGTAAGGGAGGCATGACACATCCACCCTCCTCCTGCAGACCTGTTTGTCCGCCCTGGATGAGGGCGGGTTAGGTAGTGGATCGAGAGGGTAGGGGTTGACATGACACATCCACCCGCCTCCTGCAAACCTATTTGTCCACCCCGGGTTAGGGCGGGATAGGTAGGGGATCAGGATTGTAAGGGAGACATGGCACATCCACCCTCCTCCTGCAAACCTGTTTGTCCGCCCGGGTGGGGGCGGGGTAGGTAGGGGATCGAGAGGGTAGGGCAGACATGACAGGCAGTGCCAGGTTCCAGCGCAGCATAGCGCGCGCCATTAAGCTCGTCATTCAAGAAATGCCAAGATGCCGAGGGGATTAAAAACTCCTGCCAATACAGTTCCTCAAAATTACTAAATACTGAAAAGGGAAAAAAACTTCTGTACTTGAATCGGGACGAAAAAGAAACCTAATGTCAAAATTAAAACAATTAAAATTTTTGCGTAGATGTTCAGCAACTTCACGAGACGGAATGAGTATTGCAGAACAAACTTTGCACACTTCTTCTCTGTTCTTTTTCTTTTTTTAATCATGAAGAGCATGGCAGTACCGAGAACCTTCACAGAAGGAAAACAATTCTCATTTTCTAAAGAGCTATCAAAATCAAGACTGAAGAAACGTATCTTTTCCAAAGATAATAAATCTCTGTCGCTCTCCACAAAGTGACTGCATTCAGCTGAAGACAATGGACGTCTTCCTATCAACAGCATTGCAAAGAGTCTGTCTCCTTCGCAGACAATAAGAATAAAACGAAAACTTAAAAGAAAGGAAAACGAAGAAGAATCTAAATGTACGTATATGTACATGCATACATACACACATGTTTATGTATGTACACATATATACATATACATTTATGTATATATATGCATACATTAATACATACATGTATATATGTGTATATGTATGTGTGTATGTGTCACTTAACACCACTTAATGTCGAATTCACTATACATCCGTTTTCAACCGACACCCAAGAAGAATTTTAATGGCAGAGTCAGATGCACTTCTCAAATATAATTCCCCTTGGGTGTACGTTACTCCAAAGGTATAACGAATTCGATATTAAGTGATATTTGTGGCTTAATATTTGTGAGTGCAAAAAGGCACGTGTGCATGTGACAAAACTCCATAAATAAAAAAAAAATGTGTTTATATATATGTGTGTAAATTATATATATTATAGAAAGTTTTACACCCTTGCAAATATGTATATATATATATATATATATATATATATATATATATATATATATATATATATATATATATATATATATATATAAACTCCCAAAAGTAAATGGGGTACTTACCTCAACAGCAAATGAGATACTTGACCTGAAATGCAAATGGGGAACTTGACCTCAAACGAAAATGGGCACTTGACCTCAACTGCAAATGGGTACTGGATCTCAAACGCAAATGGGGTACTTGGCGTCAACTGCAAATGGGGTACTTGTCTTCAAATGCAAATGGGGTACTTGACCTCAAACGCAATTGGGGTACTTGGCCTCAAATGCAAATGGGGTACTTGACCCCCCTCAAACGTAAATTGGGCACTTGACCTCAAGGGCAAATGGGGTACTTGACCTCGAACCCAAATGGGGTACTTGACCTCAAACGTAAATAGGGTACTTGACATCAGACGCAAATTGGGTGCTTGACCTCAAATGCAAATGGGGTACTTGACCTCAAATGCAAATGGGGGTACTTGACATCAAACGCAAATTGGGTAATTGACCTCAAATGCAAATGGGGTACTTGACCTCAAACGCAAATGGGGTACTTGACCTCAAACGTAAACAGGGTACTTGACATCAAATGCAGATTGGGTACTTGACCTCAAATGCAAATGGGGTACTTGACCTCAAACACGAATGGGGTACTTGACCTCAAACTCAAATGAGTGCACTGCTCCACCTCAAGTATATATATTGTAAATATATATACGATTGTATGTATGTATGTATATATATATATATATATATATATATATATATATATATATATATATATATATATATATATATATATATATATATATATATTTTGTAAATTTCTATCGCTATGTATCTGTCCTCTAAGACTGGCTTAAATATAAAGTCGAAAGCGGCAGAATCTACACCATGTGTACATTTTTTTCTGTGGTAAAGTGTGATGCCTGTGTATATATATATATATATATATATATATATATATATATATATATATATATATATATATATATATATATAATATGTGTGTGTGTATAAATTATATTATATATATAATATATATATATATATATATATATATATATATATATATATATATATATATGTATGTATGTATATATATATATATATATATATATATATATATATATATATATATATATCCCATGGTTAATATATCTAGATCAATATGTAACACCAGTTGATATTTCACTTTCATTTCAATTCAGGTAATTAAGCAGAGTTTTTTGTTTCCATCTTTTATTTTCCCAGTTCGCAGTACAATGCAAGGCACAAGCCCGGTTTGAATTTGTAGAAGCCTAGTTTCAAAATAATCATTCTAGAATACTGAACACCAGTACGGCATCGCATTTCAGTGTTTGATCTCACGACATATTAGTATACGTCTTTAATTTCCCTTCCGCTTTCAATTCGATTTTCCGAGAACTCGGTCGGGTCTCGTGGAGCCTGGCCTGATCATTAGATCAGGTTACGTTTCATCCCGCGTCATTTTTGTCATTTCCAATTCGACGAGCCTTTGTAAAAAAAAAAAAAAAAAAAAATGTGATTCACAGGCGCCTCTGATTTCTAAATCGCTCCGTTCTGCACGGACGCATTCCATACATTTCGTCAGCTTCAGATGAGTTTTGAACTTGTAAGTTTCTCAATTCAGTTTTGTTTTTTATTTCTTAATTCTCATTGCTCTTCGATGCAATCTGACGATGTCTGAGAGATTAATAATGAACTGATTTCAGAAATGACCTTAGTGAATCCGTCACTCACATTTGTGTCTCTTTGTTGCGTTGATACTAAAGAAAATTAATTTAATCATGATGATGATCTGCTAATCTCAAAGCACATTAATTCCAACACAGTATTAAAAGAGATCTTTCGCTGGGGTCGTTTGAAGGTCGTGGTAGATCAGTGGTATAGTCGGCGACTCTCACTCTTTTAGTCCCGAGTTCACCGTTCAGCTTAAGTCGTCATGGATTTTCACTAACACACGACCTTACTGTTCTTGTGTGCTGAAGGTTGTGGGGATTAGAGAGAGAGAGAGAGAGAGAGAGAGAGAGAGAGAGAGAGAGAGATGGGGGAGGTGCTGGGAGAGGGGGGGTGGTGGGATAAGTCTACCTGCTGTGACTTCAGGAGCCATTGTCTTGCGCCCCCAGGTCTCACCTGAATGGAGAGGAGTGTGGTCGCGGCTCATGTATGGGTGTGTGTGCTACTCATTGGAGACGTTTTAAAACTTTTAATAAGTGGTGGCCTGAAGTACCTTGGAGCAACAGGTTCGTGATAAAAAATACCTGCTACTCATTGGACAGCTTGAACAGCCCTCTATTCCAGTCACATTAAGAATATAGCAAACTGCACTGTCATTTCAGTATTCCAAATACAGAACAAAGATATTCATCTTGCAATGAATAGCTGGAAGGATGGTACAGTCTTCATGTTCAGTTAGTGTTCAGTTCATCTCAATATTGTGAATTCATTCCCTCACTTCAACGTTTAAAAAAAGTCACCTGAGAGAATTATTTCACGTACCAAGGTCAAATAATTAGAAGATATCAACCATAAGTGTCGACCTAGTTAATTTAACTCTTAACCACAGCTCAGCAATGATTTCAGACCTTCAGCTGGGGTCAGACAATTTTTTTTCTCAGGGTCAAATGTTTTCCTTTCCCGTATTGAAACTCTTAGTAGATGAACACTGTTCCCTTAATTCTAGAATAGGAATTCACTTAGGCCATTATTTTATTTTTTTCAAGGTATTCGGAGTTTGGGTTGAAATGCGTCTTCTTCTCAGAAAAGTGGCGTGGAATATACAGCTGGATAAAATATTTATCTGTTGTATTTACAAAGTTACAGAACAGGAATGCCACAAATCGACAAACGAGGAACACCTCTGCTGAATCTTTTGCGGCTTTTTATCCAAAAGGGTCCGAACTGTACAGTTACCATGTCGAGTACTGAAATACATAAAGTTAAAGTCACTTGCTGGAGGAATAGAAATGTCTCGAGATTTCTGGCAGACAGAATGAACATGAATCAGAGAGGGCTGTTTATTGGGGCAAGAAAAATGAGGACGGCTACCAAGACAATATGGAATTATAAAAATGAAAATGAATATGGTGACATCAACTTTCTGAATTTGATCTTGAGAGAGGAGGGGGTTGGGAAGGGAGGCGTTAAATATGTCTCAACCAATCACTGTTAAGGCATTCCGGCTATCTCCATTGGTTCCTCACTCAGCTGCCAATGTCTGATGAAGGAAAGCATAGGCAGATGAAACCAGTCTTAAAGTTGAGGCTGCCTTCAAAGACCCACTGACTTAAGTCGAGGAATCAGTAGGGTGAAAGAACTATAAGCTCACCGGAAGCAGTTGAATGTTGCCAAGGTAGTTCAAAATATCTGCCTAAGTCCTTGTCTTTACGTGCAATACTTACAATAACTTCTCGATTTCCCCTCATATTTGGGATATGCTCTTCACAACAGTCTTGAACCCATTGGAAGCCCAAACGACTGTGAGAAGAATCGAGCTTGCGCACTGGGAGTTGAGGTGGAGTGAAGGTAGAGTGCTTGCCCAAGTGCTTCAGCTTCACCTCACTCCAACCCAGTGTGCACGAGTTCGATTCCCCTCACTGATATATGAGGTTTCTCCATTTGATTCCGTTTCGGTTTCAAGGCTTGCAGTGACAAATTTATCGCAAATAGTACAAAGAGATAAGGAGATTAAGAGGTCATTGTAGCTATTGCAAATGCACACAACACCAGGTATATATATATGTATATATACATATATATATATATATATATATATATATATATATATATATATATATATATATATATATATATATATATTGTGTGTGCGTGTGTGTGTATGCATCGTTGTCATGTCATCCTTCCCTTGACGTGTAGACCGAAAGTTCAATAAAAAAGAAAAAATCACGCATATCGTGAAGTAACTGTAGAATATTTATGTCAGTCATAATCTCTGCATAGGTGTATAATTATGCAGATCCTGCTATTATGCCTTGTAAAGTTTTTAATAATCTGAATTGAATTATTTAGACTAAATCTGCGTATTAGTATGGGTTATTTAATCAGTATTCAAAACCGTTCTGTACTAATTTCTATTGACTGACAGCATTTAGCCAGATCCTATTCAGTGAATGTCCCTTGTTTTTGAGGGCATATTCATTTGTACAGTTAACAGTATTATTCGAACATCAAAGAGCGAAATTACCGGTGTATGAAATCCTTGCAAAGATTTGTAACGGGTTGATTGACAGCTAACGAATGTATTAAGCAAACTACAATAGGATTATCGAAAGGTATAAAGTAATAATTTAAAACCTGTTAATAGTTTCATTAAGCGGTTTTAAACATTTTAGATTTCACTCGAATGTAGTCGACGTTTTGATGTAGTGGAACATTTAGTTCTTTACGCCGCAGGCAAAGTCGATTCAGTATATATATTTGCACGATAGTGAACTTTATGTACTGCCTAAATGTTTTCGTATCGGGAATGTAAAAGTTATATATATATATATATATATATATATATATATATATATATATATATATATATATATATATATATATATATATACATATGTATAACTGAATCACGAAAATATGGAACGTGATGAATATATAAATAAAGACAAAATCCACGAAGGAAAGGGAGACAAAGGAGTACTGGAAGGCCTTTTGACTTCTTGTCCTTTACTTAGCTGAGTAAAGGACAAGAAGTCGAAAGGCCTTTCAGTACTCCATTGTTTCCCTTTCCTTCGTGGATTTTGTCTTCATATATATATATATATATATATATATATATATATATATATATATATATATATATATATATATATAGAAATAATCAGCACACAATCACGTGTGGAACAGAAATAAATTTCTGATTCACATCAGGGTCGAACCCAGGTCTTTCAATTGAAAGGCAAGGGCGCTGCCCACTAGGCCATACAAGTCATAAAAGAAGTTGGAACCTGAGCGCCACTGCACACAAGGAATTACCTAGGCAAGCTAGCTGCTTGCATACCAGCGTGTTTTCCCCAGGTATATGTATGAATGCATGCATGTGTGTATGTACAGTATATATCTTTGGAACATCCCATCTTTAATATTCCTAGAGTTAATCTGACGAAAAATAAAGACCATTTTAACCAAGCAGTCACATATCAGCGTCAAAACCTCATGCCTACAGTATGATGATTCCGCCGAAAGGAAAAAGACAAGCTTTCATATTCAAGAGTTAGAGAAAGCATAGCATTTCAATTAGGCGTCTCGTGCAGAAAATTCCGGGTGCAAAGGGAGCTAAATTTATGTAGGATCGATGGATATCAAAGTATCCCACTTACGTGCTGTAATTCCCCCTTCTGCTTGTGAATTAATGAATAAATCATCCTCAGGTTCTCCTGATGATTAACTCTGCCCATGTAAAGTTGTATTTGTTTCCGTGAGTACTACAACTCGCTTATAATTAACTTGTTCAGCGCTGTGCATACACAATGAAGGAGGGGCCAACGAAAGGAATATCCGAGTTGTGTGGACTTTGCAATCACTTTCCTTTTTTGGGACGGAATGGAATACAGAGTTTAGGCCAAAGGCCAGGCGCTGGGACCTATGAGATCATTCAGCGCTGGAAAGGAAATTGAGAGCGGGTAGGTTTGAAAAGTGCAACGGGAGGAAAACCTCTCAGCTGCAGTTAGAATAATTATTAGGAGAGGGTAGATAACAAGGTGGAAGAAAGATAATATGAAAGGAGGTACAGTAAAGGGAATGAAAGGGGTTGCAGCTAGGGGCCGAAGGGACGCTGCAAAGAAAAGAACCTTTAGTAATGCCTACAGTGCACCGCATGAGGCGCACTGACGGCACTACTCTCCCTACGGGGGCAGTCTCCTTTTCGATCGGTTGGAAATGGAGTTCTCTGTATGTATCAGTCGTATGCCCAAAAGGCAAAGCAAATGTGATTCACGTCGAGAACTCCGTCAAGGCAGTCACTGGACTGCTGAAGGGTGTCGTGTGCAAGGCAGCACTGACTTCCGGGAGTAGCCGTCACCGGAAGCTTGGACAGTGGCAGATTATGCAACGAGAAACGAGACCGTAGGACAAAACTTTTTTGTCTCTTTTTTTATTTTTTTTTTTTTTTATAGTCAGTGACTGGCTAGCGACATATTTACGATCTCTCGGGGAGAAGCAACGCCGGTCAAGTGTTGGCTAATACGTCAAGGGCGAAAATGCCTTAGGGGCTTCGTGAAATCATCCCATCATGCTCTCCACAGTCACTTTGGACACCCCCATTTTTTTTTTTTTTTTACTGAAGCCATTTTCCACTTCAGTGGTGGGAACTGAAAGGCGTTGGCGGGAAATTGTAGGCGAGAGAGAGAGAGAGAGAGAGAGAGTAATGGAGGCCTCTGGCGCTCCCCAGGACTCCAAAAAGAGAGAGAGAAGAAGGTAAGTGAGGCGAAATGGTAGGAATAGGGAGAAGAGGAAAAGGAGGGGGGAGAAGGAAAGAAATGGGCCTGGGGAGAGCAGCAGCCCCAGCAACCCCAGCAGGCGTTTTGCATCCTTAGTGGAGTTCGGTGTGCGACGCCAATGCGCTAGAAACGGAACAAGAATTCGCTCTTTCGATCATTTTTGCGGCCGCCTCTCGTCTCCTCGGTCCGGGAAGGAATGCCTAATGAGGCCGATTAGTCCTCTCCCGGGACACCGCTGTTGGTAGATGGATAGATGCCTGGCACCATTCCCTTCTTCCATTTTCCCCTCCCCCACCCCCTTTTTTACTTTCTCCCCTCTCCTTCCTTCCTTCCTTCTGTCGTCGCCCACCTTTCCCGGAGGAAAAGAATGAGGGAGAGAGCGAGAGAGACGGACAAAAGCAAATATGAGAATGGAAACCCAGTTGTTTGCTGACGGCCGCCACTATTCAAACTGGCCTGGGGAAGGAATTCAAACTGCTCATTTGTCACTATCATGGAGAGAGAGAGAGAGAGAGAGAGAGAGAGAGAGAGAGAGAGAGAGAGAGAGAGAAGAGAGGGAGGCAAGGGAACTTTTATATGCATTGGAAGTGAATTAGGTTTTTCCTGTATGCTTTGTGTGTTGTGTGTTGGACAGCCGCAATGGATGAATATTGAATTGTAAACATATTGGTCTCTCTCTCTCTCTCTCTCTCTCTCTCTCTCTCTCTCTCTCTCTCTCTCTCTCTCTCTCTCTCTCTCTCTCTCTCTCTTTGTGTGTGTTTACAATTTATTCTTTATCTTGTTTTCTCAGTTCTTTTGGCTGGTTTTCAGCGTAACAAAAAAAACTTGAATATTTATTTCTGTTTCGCTTCTCTTTCATCAGTGACAATTCTATATACATTCGGCATTCTCTTTTGCGTATGTTCTCCTCTCTTTAGAGACCTTTACGTCCATTAATTATATACTTCATGCTAATTCAGCATGTCTCCAAACTTACATTGTTTGATGTAAATAACATTTCGTCAAAAATGCTTCAGTATTTTTTTTCCCCTCTAACTACTCATACAATATTCTGAGCATGGGGACAGAGATCTGTGATATGAAATACAATTCCTTGTTTTTAGGTTTCTGTAAAAGAAAACTATTGTGCTGGCTTTGTCCGTCCGCACTCTTTCTGTCCGCTCTTTTTCTGTCCGCCCTGACATCTTAAAAACTACTAAGCCTAGAGAGCTACAAATTGGTATGTTGCTCATCCACCCTCCAACCATCAAACATTCCAAATTGCAGCCCTCTAGCCTCAGTAGTTTTTATTTTATTTAAGGTTAAGGTTAGCCATAATCGTGCTTCTGACAGCGCAACAACTAAGGCCACCACGGCCCGGCTGAGAGTTTCATGGGTCGCGGCTCATACGGCATTATACCGAGACCACCAAATGATAGATCTACTTTCTGTGGCCTTCATTGTGAGCTGTTCAGAAAACTCGATTGCGCCGGATAAACTTCGGCGCACTTGTTTGTATTATTATCAGTGATGCCATGTCGAAAAATCGCCCTGTTTGTCTCCTTTGCTATTTAGTAGAATTCCATCAGTTTCTTTGTGGACTTGGTTTTGAGTAATAAGGGATCTGATGTGCCATTCGTCGAGTGTCCTCTCTAATACATCAGGTCTCTATAAAGTTTTATATATATATATATATATATATATATATATATATATATATATATATATATATATATATATATATATATATACTCGTATATATATACATATATATATAGTTTGATGAATTTCCTTTTCTCTTTCGTAGTCTACAGGCTTTCAGACTGTAGCATACACAGGCCAATGCCATTGGATTTATGACCTTTTCAGTAATGTTTTCGGATGATTGTTTCATAGCCTGAAGTATCTGAAGGCCGCCGAGTTCCACAGTAAAGAGTTTTTGACGCCTGTCTTCGCGTCTCTCCCCGGAGGCAGTCTATCTCTATCAGCCTTTATATTTTGTGAGGTCCCTTTAGGTTCCCCAAACTTTTCGAGACCTTCTCATTCTTGTTTTTAATGGCCTTCTTTAGAAAAGCCTGTTCTCTCCTCGCCCGTAATGCTGATTCGCATGCGCATAATGTAAGCTATTTCGTTTTCTTGTAAGAATTTCTTGTAAGAAAGTTGATCTTTAGATTACATTACGGATAATTATTATTATTATTATTATTATTATTATTATTATTATTATTATTATTATTATTATTATAGTTTTTTTTACAGAGATTTATACAATAATCATAAATTCCGCGGAGCATAAAAAAGAAAAATTACGGACATGTTCTGATATCTGCCTGTGTTATGCCAAAATATCCATACGGTCTTGATCAAAAACAGTTCGACATAAAGGAGGTATCTTTTCTATAAAACAAAAAAAAAAGGCATCAGCCCTATGGACAAAGTGAGGATCGATAGGCTGGCCTCCAAATTTCAACCATGGTGACTTAAGAAGTCATGCTGAATCACTCTTTTTCTGTCCGTATTTTTCTGTCCGCACTTTTCTCTGTCCGGCCTCAGATCTTAAAAACCACTGAGGCTAGAGGGCCGCAAATTAGTATGTTGATCATCCCCCCCTCCAGTCATCAAACAACGAACTACAGCCCTCTAGCCTCAGTAGTTTTTATTTTATTATGTGGTTCGGATTCCACAATAAGCTGTAGGTCCCGTTGCTAAGTAACCAGTTGGTTCTTAGCCACGTAAAATAAGTGTAATCCTTCGGGCCAGCCCTAGGAGAGCTGTTAATCAGCTCAGTGGTCTGGTAAAACTAAGCTATACTTACTTTTTTAAGGTTAAAGTTAGCCATTATCGTGCGTCTGACAACGATATAGGCTAGGCCACCACCGGGCCGTGGTTAAAGTTTCATGGGCCGCGGCTCATAAACTGTAAAAAGTTAAAGGTACAAAAAGGGTATAACGATGGAGCTGAGGTTTATATACAAGGTAAAACACCCCAAGGCTCAAAAATACCCCTCTGCATCAGGAGGCAGGGTATTTTTTGTGAATAATATACCCTCTATTACACTTTGTCTCAAAATGGGCTTGGTAAGTTTATGTGATCATGTCATGAAATGAACTTTTACTCTGTATTAAATCACCACATTGTTACACTGATAGTGTAATGCACCAAAAAAGTTACTAAAAACATATTGGTTTTGAGTTATGGATAGTTTTGAAGCAAGAATTCCTACTACTTGGCAATTTATATTGTTGCCACGAGTCCCTTGATTACACAACCGCAGTTATAATATATACATCCATATATATATATATATATATATATATATATATATATATATATATATATATATATATATATATATGTGTGTGTGTGTGTGTGTGTGTGTGTGTGTGTGTGTGTGTCTTACACAGACATACGCATATGGCAGAGTAATATGTTCGTTGTCCCGTAATTGCGCATGTTGCTGCGCGCCGCGACTCGGGAGCCCGGGAAATTTCAATGTTGTGCTATGCAGTGTAGATAAGGTGTTGTGTGATGTAACGCTGTTTTAATTGTGGCCTCTAAGCAGTAATTAATCGTTATCAGGAATATAATATCTACACTATAAAAATATTTTCATTGCCATGTCATCGTGAGAAATTACTCTGACAACGATTTTTTCAATATTTTGTGTATTCACTTGTTTCCATATTATCTCTCTTTCTATAGAGTTATTAGTAGCTTATGTCAGTGAAATCTTCCCACCTGCCCAGTTAAGGCGCTGTCACACTAGCAATATTTCCGTTGACTTTTGAATTTGACGTCAACTTTTAATGTTTTGACGACGACTTTTTAGTGTCGTCGTCACGAATTTTGAAAGCGATAACGATCGAATTCAACCCACCTCTCCCTCTACCCTACTCTACCGTCGACTTTATCGTTTGTTTACATCTGGGAGGAAGGGCGCGCATTTCAAGGTCATCAGAGCAGTTTTTGGTAGAAGATTTGAGGGGGAGACGGTGCTTATGGGACCGCAAGCGTGATAGTTCTATGAAAAAAGGTCTCAAGATGGAGAATTATGAAGAAATCATCAAGCGACTCGGGGAAAAGTTACCGGAACTTGCTGACCTTCATACAGGTAAGTCTGCTACTACTGTATATCTGGAATATCAGATTGTCTTATAGCCTAGGTCTACTCTCGTTATGCTATCATGTGTGCATTATCAAATTACATAAACACAAATCTGTGATATTTTAGTGCTTCTCTAGCTTAATTTAGTCTAGTAGCTATACTAGGCAACAGAACCTGACTGGGTAGGCTACAGAACCTGACTGGTTAGGCTACTGAACCTGACTCTGGCTAGGCTACAGAACCTGACTCTGGTTAGGCTACAGAACCTGACTCTGGCTAGGCTACAGAACCTGACTCAGGTTGTGTAAATAAAGTTAGGACTATTCTATTTTTCAGCGGCAATGCTATGCCTAGACCTATATAGGCTGGTCTAGAAGTAAGCTATTCCTAGCCTAGTTTGAACTACTGCCGACTGTATACTAATTAGCCTTGAGAGCTTGGGTTATCCTAACCTAATTTTTCACACTTCACCTAAGATTTTAAACGTGTAGGCAAGTCTGCAACCCATGCCCTGAAAGAGGACATCATGCTAACCTAGCATGAAACATTTAATATACCTAAATAACTTCTGTAAAGATATTTAGTTCATTAATTAATAATTTTTATATCAAGCTAATATATGTTTTTCCCCTTTCAGATCAAGTGCGGGCAAAATTTAGTAATTTGAAGGGATACTTCATCCATGAATATAAAAAATTCAGGCTGCTCCAAGTGGTTCATGTGGTAAACCAAGCTCCAAGTGGGAATTGTTTGATTTGATGTCTTTTTTTACATGATACAGTGGCTTCACAACCTACATATTCCAGTGACATTAATGAACAAGTAAGAGTATATACATATGTGTATTACATTATTTACATAGCAGTTTAATAGGTATAATTACTTGGCATTTAAGAATCAAATTTGCACAATAAACCTGCTGTAGGCCCAGGTAAGTAAAAGTGTAAGGTTAGGTCAGTAAGGTCAATAGAAAAATCTAATATTTTTAGTTAAGTAAAGGGAATTATGCTTGCCCTTCCATAATCTTAAATTATCAGAATTACTAATGCATCATTACCTAAAACTGATCCATTATGCAGCAGTTTATGTTATCAACATATTCATAGTAGAGTAATATATATATATTTTTTATTTACAGGTAAATCCTATAGATAATCCTCTAGTTATTGAGGTTACTCAAAACACTTTTGATGAATTTCAAATTGGAGAGTCAAGTACGGGTTCTTTAACTCAACCTGTGTCCCCCAGCTTTGACCTTTCTAATGGAAGTTCTGATCGGTCTGTTGCACCAGCAACTTCCGCAACTTCATCTCTACAGAACCAAAAAGCAAGTAACAGTAGTAAGAATAGGAAGCTACAAAATTCATTTGAGGAAGAATGCTTGCAAACCCTCAAAGAATTGGGCAACACCAGTACGCCTAATGACCTAGGTTTCAGTGTGGGAAAAACAGTTGAGGTTTGGATAAGGTCCCTACTAGTAAATGGACAAAAGGTTGCAACAGCTAGGATTTCCCAAGTCGTCCTGGAAACTGAGCGGGAATATGGCTTACCTGATGATAAAGTAGGTTAACAGTAGTTATCAATTTGGTGCTAAATTCTGTCAGTATTTAATCTCTGGTGCTAATTTGAATTTCAAATACATGATCTGTAAGACCTCAGGCTTTCTAGTCTAATCAAGTTCCTGCAGCTGTAAACATTTTGTATACAATAAAGTTCAGTCTAATCAAGATTGATGTCATGCAGCTTTAAACATTTTCTATGTAATAAAGTTGATTAAAGCAATTTCAGGGTTTGTTTCTCCAGGTATCGCAGGGTACATATTTAAATTCCACATCGCTCTTCATAACTTTCTTATAAGTACTGAGGAGTAAATAATAGCAATTGAACAAATAATGAATTTTATTTTAAGATTACTGTACATACAAATGCAAATATTCAAAGGCATATGAGAGAAAATGTCCACTAGTGCATATAGGCTCGTTCATCTTGGAGTGGTGCTGCCCCTTCATTATTAAAGTAATAATCCATTAATGTGTTCCTTACATTTTGGGCATCACTGGTACTACGTCCGCCATGTCCAGGACTACTATCCAAACCACTGTTTGATAAACCTCTCTCTTATTTCAGGGGGTGCATACAAATTCTTAGATTGTGCACGGATAAAATTATGTAAAACCACTATAGCAAACAAAATGTCCTTTACATTGTTTGGACAAGTTTGGATAGGTTTTGATAACACCTTAAATGATACCAAAAGGCATTTTCTGATGTGCGCCTTGCTCTTGACAACCTATAATTGAATATAGTTTTTACTTTGTTTAATTCCCTTCCTGGGAAAGGTTTCATCAAATAGGGCTTAATTGGGAATGCCTCATCACCAACAATGACATATGGGCTTTGCTTATCAGTGAAAGGTAAGCAACATGATGATGGGATATTTAAAACTTCACTATTTATTGCTTCCTTTAGGCTACACCTATCCCAAACCCCACTGTCGCTGGCTCTTCCATTAGCACCTATATTTACATACAGGAACTTATAAGATGCTTCAACTAATGCCATCATGATCATACTAAAATGACCTTTATAATCATGGAAACCTGCACCAGAATGTGGGGGCTTTGCATTTAGCACCCTTTTCTCATCTAGTGCCCCTATGCAATTTGGAAAATTCCATTGCTGGAAATAATGCAGAGCAATTTCATTCCATTCCTCAGGAGTTGATGGGAGTTTTAAATATTCTGTTTTCATTATGTTGTATATGGCTCTGCATGTCTCTGGTATGAGGGATGAAACCAGATTATGGCTAATCCGAAATTGATACCCAAGGGAAACTTGTGATTCTCCTGAAATGAGAGAAAAATTCCCTTAGCAATAGTATAAATATATATATTCCTAATGTACATACTGTAAACCTTGCATTTTTGCCTTGACATATTGTACTACAGCTTATCTGGAATTATCAGTTAATTAATAACCATACTGTCATCAACTATAAAGTTTAAAATATAATAGTGCAACCACAAAATTTACTTTTTTTTTATTATAAATTGTGTAAACACGCAATTATTTTTTAATTATGTTACCCAATTAATAGACAGTATAGCTAGGTTAGGTTAGGTGGTTGTTTTGAGATTGGTAATACTTTACTAACCTAGCCTAGGCTACTTTGATGCCTGCCATTAGGTTATAGTCTAGTCTGGGTAGCCTTATGTACAATTTTATCGAATACCTTAATCTTAATCTTGGCCTTGGCTAACTTATGCCAAGACCAAGAATGTCTATATATATATATATATATATTATATATATATATATATATATATATATATATATATATATATATATATATGTGTTTTTTTAATTTGTCCTTTCCTCCCCTGAAAATCCA
>JANJGK010000011.1:6143104-6149650 GCA_039081455.1 Macrobrachium rosenbergii | reverse complement strand
TCTTGACGGGCTCTCTCTCTCTCTCTCTCTCTCTCTCTCTCTCTCTCTCTCTCTCTCTCTCTCTCTCTCTCGAACCGTAAATGAAACAAATGGAGTATGCAAGTGCAAACTTCTCTTAACGGCGCATTTCCCCTTTAGAGTAAAACAGGCGTTTGCCTAATTGAGGGAGGTCATTAACTGACAATTCTTGCCAGTGAGGTTTTGTTCTGTTCGGTGGAGAGAGCGCAGAAGCCATGCCGGAGTTGCCATAGCTTCAAGAGTAGGTCGGCGAATGAGAGAGAGAGAGAGAGAGAGAGAGAGAGAGAGAGAGAGAGAGAGAGAGGGAGAGAGAATCCCGACTGCTGAATCCGTCGAGAGTTTGAAACGCCTCCTGGAAATGGCTGTGACGTGATTTACAAATGGAATTTGCGTAGGATTCTGGAACGGTTTCTGTAATGGATTCTGATATCATCATCTGAATATTAAAGGGGAGATGGGCTGCTCCGCCATCGATTCGTTATTGCAACGTCCCAAGGCTTTGTCATCGGCCTTTCCTCGGTCGTGGGCTTTTGGTCCTTGATACTCGGCCTTGAATCTTTAATGCGGATTTACGGATCCCTTCTGTGGCTTGAATCCGAGGGGCTATTTATGACTCGGATTATGTCAGCTGGAATACGAAAGCAGATTTTCTTTTTCATTCTGGAATCGGTTCGCCTTAAATGCCTCTTGGGCCAGTGATCACGGCGAGAAGAATTTTGACATGCTCAGCTGAGTCTCGGTTTATGCTGCCAAAAATCCTCTCCCAGCGAGAGAGAGAGAGAGAGAGAGAGAGAGAGAGAGAGAGAGAGAGAGAGAGAGAGAGAGAGAGAGAGAGAGAGGATTTGAACATACCCTATCCTTGTATAATAATATTCATATGTCACTGTGTGCGTGGAATTAGTTCAGCCATAAACTTTGGTAATAATATAAACTCTATTAAACTAAGACTCTGTCTCAGTTTATTAGCCGCATGTGTTACTCCTACTTACCTATTGGCCACTTAATATGAGCTCGCCTAAAGTGCTTTTTCATACGCATATCAAAACCATTCGCAAAATGAAGAGAACACGATATCATCTTGGACAGTTTATACCCAGTGTAGATTGACACCAACCCCGACATTAATACTCAAGAATCGTCGTGTAAAATTGCAGTTGCTTGTCACAGGATATTACCTGGAATCTCCTTTTAATGATTCAGTGAGATTAAGTAGATGGATGAAGATTGAAAGAGACGCAAGGAGAAAATCGATCTGCCTTTGTGAAAATAAGTCCAGAGCAAATCATTTACTGACGTAGTTAACGGGATATGAAGCCCAACTCTCATTATGCAATAATTTTTTAAATTGTTTGTTTTAGGGCTGGTTATATTTTAATTTTGGTTATTTGTACCAACTTTGACTCTTAGCTTTGATGCACTTCATGCCTCTCTCTCTCTCTCTCTCTCTCTCTCTCTCTCTCTCTCTCTCTCTCTCTCTCTCTTTCTTTTATATACGGGTATTCTGCGCTATTCTGCGCCCTGAGAGCGTATTTCTGTAGTTAATGATCCTACGGTCTATTCCATAATCATGTTTGTACATCATAAATAATAATAATAATAATAATAATAATAATAATAATAATGATCATCTTCGTCGTTTCCAGCCCCATATGCATTACAAAGAACCTCCGTCAAATTCTGCCACTTAGCCCTTTCCTGTGCTTTGCCTTCCACAAATCTCCACTCATATCCGCCCTCCCCTCTCACAGTTCTCATTCATTTAGGTCTGGATCTCCCATGGGTGGTGAGAAGGACATGACCAGACCACCTCCATCTCCCCTTCCTCATCACCCCATTGACACATGGATCTTCCGTAATATCCCTTTTGGTATCACTTCTTACTGTGTCCTGTTATTTGACTCCTAATGTTTTTCCTAAAGCTTTGTTCTCAGATAGATAAAACCTATTGGGTATTTTCCTTGTCATATCGTTATTCATTTTGTATAGCAGTAAAGTTCGTACTAAACTAAAGTATAACTTTACTTGGGTTTGCATTTTCAGTCTGTTGCACTTCAGAATAATAATAATAATAATAATAATAATAATAATAATAATAATAATAATAATAATAATAATAATAATACATTTAATGGCACGTAAAAAAATTAGCGTGCATTAGAGGAGTTCAGTATTACGCTTCACTTATTGCAATCAGTGCCTGAACTTGAATCTCCAGAAGATTAAGGTATGTGTACAGACTACCTTACTTCCATTTACCCATCTGGAACTCGAAATAAACGCTGAGATAGAACTTTGAAGTGTCATGAACTTTTTATAATGGAAATTGTAAGATTTAGTGTAGTGTACATCTGGGTTCCATGGCGGTGATCCCTTTAGCATTAGCCATAGCCAAACCAAGTTGTTAAATTCTCTCTCTCTCTCTCTCTCTCTCTCTCTCTCTCTCTCCTCTCTCTCTCTCTCTCTGCAATATATCATCCTAGTTTCCTAACACCTGATTTTTAATATTTAAAAGTGATGCTTTTCCACTATATTGTAGGATCTTCATACCACAACAGTCTCTCTCTCTCTCTCTCTCTCTCTCTCTCTCTCTCTCTCTCTCTCTCTCTCTAAATATAAATATAAATATAAATATACATACATATGTGTATAATGTGTATATGTATGTATATATACATATAGAAAAAATATATATACAGTATATATATATATACATAGTATATATATATATATATAATATATATATATATATATATATATAAAATATATGTATGTGCGTATGAGCGTGAACGTATGTATTTAATGTGAGTACTCTTCTCACCCACAGTCATCCAAACTTTGCAAGGGGCCACCCCAAAAGTAAGAAAGGAATATCCAAAGATTGCAAACAAGCAAATAAAACTTCCCACCGCCAGAAGATACGAAACAAAGACAAACTCCCTCCGTGATGTCCTCTTGATCAACTCCAGAAGCTGACAGTGATTTGTTGGCCGCATCTCCTGTGGATTTCGTGGTTTGGTTTTTAGGAATCTCGACCTAGAAGAGACGGAAGTATGTTAGTAAGTGTATTTTCGAAATCTGTAGAGAGGAAGTTGTATACCCTTCGAGAGTGCGTTCAGATCAGAAGTTGAATTGCACTGAATTTTTGATGAGCGATTTATTGCTCGTGAAAATGTTCCTGGAGAATAGAAGAAATGCTTTTTGGTGTATCTGAAGTGGATTTTCGAAATCTGTAGAGAGAAAATTTAATTGTGTTCCCTTCGAGAGTGCGTTTAGATTCGCAGTTGAATTGCACTGAATTTTTAATGAGCGATTTGTTGCTAAAAGAATATGTTCCTGGAGAATGGAAGAAATGCTTTTTGGTATATTTGAAATGGATTTTCGAAATCTATAGAGAGAAAATTGTATACACTCCGAGAATCCGTTTACATCAGCAGTTGAATTGCACAATATTTTTAATGAGCGATTTGTTGTTAAAAGAAAATGTTCCTGGAGAATGGAAGAAATGCTTTTTGGTATATTTGAAATGGATTTTCGAAATCTGTAGAGAGAAAATTGCATATATACCCTTCGAGAATCCGTTCAGATCTGCAGTTCAATTATTTTTAATGGACGATTTATTGTTCGTGAAAATGTTCCTGGATAGAATGGAAGAAATGCTTTTTGATATATTTGAAGTGTGTTTCGCAATCACAAGAGAAAAATGCACTCTAGGGCTATCCGTTTCGATACAAAATTATGCGTATTTCCGATAAACTCTTTATATCTTAAAAAAAAAAAAAAAAAAAAAAAAAAAACATGGATAAAAATATTTTTTTTTATTATAGAAAGTTCATCTCATCATTCAAGAAAATAAAACGCTCGTGCAGAAAATCCATTTAGCTCAGTAGTTTCGATATCGTTCCGTTTGTAATAAAAGCCTCTTAGATGAGTGAAGGAGAAATACGTTCTCTGAGTTGTGTGATTTTTATCTGAGAAATAAAAAAAAAAAAATAGAAAACGCGTATTCACGAAACCCATTTAGGTCCGAAATCTAAATTTCCGTTTTGCGATTCATTTCTAATAAAAACTTCCTGGAAGAAAAGAAGAGCCAAAAATATATATATAAAATAAAACAAACCACCTTTTATGAAATACTTGAGATATATTTGAACTCAACAATACTACGTAGACACAGAGGTCACAAATCACTGTCAGAGCCGAGATCAATCAGTTATCGTAATGGGAATTTGTTTTTTTGGGGGGAGGGGTCCCCCCCCTTTTGCTTCTGTGGATTTTATGTGAAGGGGAAACTGCCCCCGATCACAAATCTCGAGTCATCACGCCGCCGCCGCCGCTGCTGCCTCCGAGTTAGGCTTAGGAGATTCATTTATGGCCTCTGTGTCACTGTTATTTATTTATGTGGCTTTCGGTTGCAATCGTCTCCTATCTTTTTCTTCTTTTCTTAATCTGTCTTTCTTACTTTAATCTAATCTGTATTTGATGTTTTTACATTCAGTTATTTTGCCCCGAGCTGCGGATTTTTTTTTTCTTTTTTATTCAGAAGTGTTGGGTTTTTTCTCAAGACTTCTTTAGTCTCTCTCTCTCTCTCTCTCTCTCTCTCTCTCTCTCTCTCTCTCTCTCTCTCTCTCTCTCTCTCTCTCCCTCTCTCTGTAGTCATGGTGCATACCTATAGCCGTAGCCGTTCTAGTAGTAGTAGACGGGATTTGCCTTTGAAACGGCTCTGCCCTGCCATTTTTATCTAAAAATGGCAGAGTGGAGCCATCTTTCTTATCTGAAAGTTCCACTTTTTGTCTCCATACCCCTATCGTTCCATATCCTTTATTCCCTCCTGTCAGCACTTCCCATATCCCAATAATAGCCTTGTCTGTTGATTAACCGTAATAATTGTACTCGCCTCCGAAACTCTAAATCTTCACGACACTTGAATCAGGAGATTTAATCCAACCAAACCCACTGCCTTCCTTCTGATAATGGGAAAATCTCCCCCAATTGGATGCAACAATTACTTGTTGCCGGTTGACCTGACATTGCATAACTTCGTGGTGGTCATTAGCTCACTGCGTTTTTTTTTTTTTTTTTTTTTTTTTTGAGGTGCGGGGCGTCGTTGTCATTTTTCGCGATTCCGGAAAAGTCACGGAATTCAAACTGATTCATCGGACTCTGCAAGAATATCAGCAGATGAATGGAAGTTCGTGGGACAGAGAATATATTACTAAGGATTATTCGCAGTGAAATAGTGAACATGGTTTGTTTACTATTAGCAGGCTATATATTTATTGCTAAAACTGTCAGAAAATGCTCCCGGAATTATCCATTTTTTTTTTTTTAGTGTTTGCCCTGTTATTTTTCATTTTCCAAATGTATATGACTATACGGGCAACCCTAATAATATGAAATATATAGAGTTTGGGCCAAAGGCCAGGCGCTGGGACCTATGAGGTCATTCAGCGCTGAAGGGAAAATTGAGAGTAAAAAGGTTACAAAGGTGCAACAGGCGGAAAACCTCAAAGCAGTTGCACTACGAAATAATCGTTGGGAGAGGATGGATAGCAAGAGGGAAGAAAGAGAATATGAACTGAGGTACAGTAAAAGGAACGAAAGGGGTTGCAGCTAGGGGCCGAAGGGACGCTGCGAAGAACCTTCAGTAATGCCTACAGTCCACCTCGTGAGGTGCACTGACGACACTACCCCCCTACGGGGGACAGTCCTAATGGAAAGAAATTTCTGTTTTCCTGTTGACAGTATCTCGATTAACGTTGGGTATGTTGACAGAGTCAGATACTGAGTTCGCCCCAAATTTAGGACAAACGCGAGAGGGTACCTGATGAATACCGCATGCGATTCAGCTTAACCCGATTCAGTACGAAAAGTTAAAAAAGGAAAGTAAATTGAATATAGTGCATTGACAAGTAAATCTTGATCGTAAAAACAGTGATGTTGAATCGTTGGACACGTTCCAGCACTGAACCATTATACGAGCTCTAAATTCCATTAACCAAATCATATTGAATAATTCAATGACATTAGTTCTGAGCAATAATTTTGATAAATTATCTGGCTGAGTTCAGGACTTTTGGCTTCCGGATTTTTTTTTTTATATTCTATTTTATTTTTTTTTAGGACGTGGTCAGATTCTGTTTGCTACAGAATTATCCGAAATGATAGTGAAACATGAAATTAAAGAATTATATACATACGTACATCGATGCAATGCGTGCATTTCTCCTAATTTTAGTTTTTGTCAGTCACTGAAATTATTAGTATAATTAGACAGTGCCTAATAAAAGAATTGGCCTCTTCTCGTTTATAACAACCAAATACAAGGTCACGTGGTTACGGCGCACGTTCTGTGTTGTAAATACGACCAGAAAGAGTTGGTAAAACGAATGACGCTCACTGTCGCTGGTAATATTTATGGGAGATGTGACTTTTCCAGATGTTTGCAACTGGACCTGTCCTTGCATATTTACAAGTAATCGATTTGGCGGAGAGTCATCGCCAAACCCTCGCGTGGAGCTGCAAAAGTGC
>JANJGK010000011.1:6123104-6138104 GCA_039081455.1 Macrobrachium rosenbergii | reverse complement strand
TTTTTTTTATTGTCGGTATAATGTCCTTTCAAGTTCTTACAACAAAAGGGATCTGGCTGTTACGAGTGGTTGAAATATTAAGTTATAGTTAAGTCTTAGGTGGGTCTTTCTCACTTCGAGGCATAAAACTCAGCTCATAAGCGAACTACCTACGTTCAATCCCCGAGACGGACTAGGAATATAACCGTAGGGACACGTTCTTATAAAAACCTAGTATGCTTTAAGCAGTGAATTATGTACTTAGTTGTCAGTAGGCTGCTGTGGATTGCAGCTCGAGTGAAGACCTTCGACAAGCTAATCTCATTCCCACAGAGTTGAGAAAAAATATTCTCTCTCTCTCTCTCTCTCTCTCTCTCTCTCTCTCTCTCTCTCTCTCTCTCTCTCTCTCTCTCTCTCTCTCTCTCTCAGATACACACACACACATCTGAAATCTCATTTTGACATGGCTGAATTTACTTCTTACTCAATATTCATGCTTACTTTGTTTGAGGCAGGGATTCGCTTCCCTAGTGTTGTCAATCTTGTGTTTGTGGTTTGGATGAGCAGAGTTGCATCCTTTGCTTTACTGTAATGCCAATAAAACAGTAGCTCATTTCCCAAGGGTTGTTGTTCTGCAGAAACATTAGTAGACGGAAGTTTACCACGCTGCAGTTACATTTCAGCTTTTGCGTACATTAATTATGTGATCCATACACACACACATGTAATACATGCGTATATATATATATATGTATATATATATATATATATATATATATATATATATATATATATATATATATATATATATATATATATATATATATATATATAGCCTGTGTGTGTGCGGGCGCGCACTTGTGAGTTTATTTAGTGGTTTTCTGTTTCTGCTTCTTTAATAATTTAGAATTTTATTTTTATGTAGGTTTACCGGGTACATTTATGAACCATTCATCAGCACCTTTACACTTTCACAAGATCTCGGTTATGCTTTTACAGTCTTGCACAAGGAACATGATAAAGGGCGTAAATATTTGACACCTTTTCAAATGTTGGTTGAAAATCTCTGTTGTTTGATTGTTCCTTCCACATCCCTGATCTTGTGACAGGACATTCTTATTCTCAGAACAACATTGCCATCATCAGCAGAAGATTCATTGCAGTCTGCAGATTGCTTCATAGTGTGAAATTGGAGTGTTAGCACATTGTACTCGTGTGTGCATATACAGTGTATACTGTAAGGGTCTTTTCCACCTCGTCCAGTTTTCTTTGCTGGGACCAAGGTCTAGAGAGTATAGCCTATACTCTCTGGAACTTGGCTGGAACGATTGGAACGGTTGTTTTTCGGGTTCCCAGTAAAGGTCGTTTCACCTCTTGTTTTCTGGTATAGGTGAGTAGAAGTATGGAGACCTGATCAATCCTAAACAGCATGGGGGACTTGTTTGGTCAAGCCATGATCTTGTAATGGCAATATGTTTTGGGAATTGGGACCTGCAGGGTGAAGCACGAGTATGAGATCCAGTAGAGCCAGCTTCGTCTGGGGTTGCAGCTTCGACTGCATTGGGAATCATGGCTCCTGGTTTGCAGCTTTTGCTGTGTTGCAGTATGGTATGCGGTTGCACATGTAACTCTGGCTGTGTGTGCGTATTTGCAGGTGGTGATGTCAGTAGTGTATCTACTGTGTGTCACGTTTTCCCTGAGTTCCTTGTGTGTCCTTCACTATTTATTGCAGGGGATTTTTCGAACCTAAGGTTTTTGTTCCAGGTATGTTAACCCGGGTGTTTTGAGTATCTTTATTATAGTTTATGGTCCAGTTTTGTCCATGTATAATGTTTTTGACACAGCTTTTGTAATTGTAAACTGTTTGTCATGTTGCCTGTTATAATAATTATTCTTGTGATTTTTGCGTACTTTTTCTTTGTTTTGAGGTCCTCTTAACTTTTCAGTGTACTAATGGTTAACAGAAATTTAAATTATTTAAGATATTTCATGTACTGGGGCCTTTTGTATTTTGACATTTGTAAGCTCACGAAATGACCCGGTTATATGTAATTGTTGTTCCGTCCATTTATGTGATATGCTTGATTTTGTCGTTAATGTACTTACTCATTTATGGTGTTTTGCCTATAGTAAATATTATATTGAATGTTTGCTTTTGCTCTGTCAGATGACTCAGATATAATTTGTGATGGATTTGAATAATCTTAAACGTTTAAGCACTGACTCGTTTGTAAAAATGTATAAAAACAATTGCAAATTTTGTGAATAATAAATTAGATTAAGGTCTCCTTTTTATAGCTTAGCTCCTTCCTCCTTTGTCTGCCTCAGTTGCTACCGAATTTTCTCAGTTCCGATCTTTTTTTAAATAGGTTTTCTAATTTAAAGAACCTGATGAGCCCAATAGTGGTTCATAACAATATATAATATATATATATATATATATATATATATATATATATATATATATATATATATATATATATACATATGTCTGTATATATGTAGTTGTATACTAATTTTATATTTATATATATATATACATACATATATATATATATATATATATATATATATATATATATATATATATATATATATATATATATTATTTTTTTTTTTTTCTTTTAACGTGCTTTTATTCCCATTTTTGTATGGGGTAAGCACGATGCCTTCTTTTGAAGGACTTTTTGATTTGGCTTTGGGGTAGACCTGTGGTCTCGATCGGCTGCCCTGCCTGACATCGCTTAGACCCCGGTACGTATGTTTCATGTATCATACCAGACCCAACGCCCTTTCTTCCCAGCAGCGAGAAGTTATTGCGCGGGTATGGCGAGCGTTCGAGACGTGTGAGATGTTTGTTAATTTTTTTTTTTTTAGAAGGTGTTGTAGTGGCTTTGTTTTGTGTGTGTATTTAGTCTGTAACATCCATTTGCTTTTTAAGCAAACCTATCCGTTGATTGCATATATAATCCCGGGATGTCTACACGGATAGCAAAGTGTCTGCCTCTCTGATCAGCCGGCTTGCGGGATTGAACCCGCGCCACAGACCTCTACGAAGTCCGAAGCTGCTGCTGTAACCGACTGAGCCATCGAGGCTCTATATATATATATATATATATATATATATATATATATATATATATATATATATATATATATATATATATATATATATATACACTGTATGTAAGTATTTATATATATATATATATATATATATATTATGTATATATATATATATATATTATGTATATATATATATATATATATATATATATATATATATATATATATATATATATATATATATATACATATATTTATATGTAATATACAAAATGGGGGAGAGGGAGAGAAAAAGAAACCAGAATTCTGAAAGCTTACTTCTGTTGCCATGGGCTCAAAATTTTTGTCATAAAAATAAACTTCAGCTTGACTGAACCATATAAAATCTGATGTGGCAGAAAGATATAAAAATTTACTGGCTGTTTTGATATTACTTCATCTGCCATTTTTTGTGTGTGTGTCTAAGGAATGCATCGAGGCAACCCAGACCAAGTATCGCTCTTCCTTTTCTAAGAAAGCTATGATTTAGATTTCTTTACAAAAAATGATAGACAATCTCTCTCTCTCTCTCTCTCTCTCTCTCTCTCTCTCTCTCTCTCTCTCTCTCTCTCTCTCTCTCTCTCTCTCTCTCTCGGGCACGAAGCGAGTCAAAAGACGAAGATATGAAAGAGGGAAGCATTTAAATTGTGTATGTGATGCTACACTCAGCACGTGTGGGTACGTACTGAAATATTGCGAGTGCCATATTGCATGTATACATGTCATAAACAATAGTATATTATTTTGGTGTATAAATAAACTGTGTGCAAACGAATTCTCTAAGGCAAGGGTTTTTGTGGTCGCTTCCTTTTGACTTCTTACGTATGTATGTATGTATTCAGCTATGTATGGATGAAGGTATATGTGTAAACACTCCCGTAATTTCCACGCTTATACCCATTTTTTCTATTTTACCATCTTTGCATCCCGTTTTGCACGCAGCTCAGTCTCACGTAAAAATGGGAGACGTTTCCTCGCGCCCTTCTCTGCGTCGTTCCGCTCTTCCTAGAAGTTGTAGATCCATTGGGCACCGGTCGCTCTGTCCGGAAATGACCGTGCCATTCACTTCCCTGCAGGTCACCCGTGAGAGCCACTCTATTCTTTATCTACATCACTTCCGTGAGGAATAACCCCATCCCTTAACTCGGCGATAGGGAAAGAAGTGTCAGCGTATTGTTCCCTGCGTGAGTTATTTGAAGAGGGATGCGGCCGTTTCCTCCCCCTTTCGAGGATTATTCTTGGGGATTTGGCATAATTTTCCTCCCCCTCCGTATGCCTTTTGTTCTGGGTCCCTCCGTTCCTTCCTTCCTTGTTTCCTTGCTTCCTTGCTTCATTCCCTGTTTCCTTCCTTCCTTCCTTCCTTACTTCCTTGCTTCCTTGCTTCATTCCTTCCCTCTTTCCTTCCTGCCTGCCTTCCTTACTTCTTTGCTTCCTTCTTTGCTCCCTTCCTTGCTTCCTTCCATCCCTCTTTCCTTCCTTCCTTGCTTCCTTCCTTCTTCCTTTCTCAGTTCTATCTTCCTTCCTTCCTTACTTCTTTGCTTCCTTCTTTGCTTCCTTCCTTACTTCTTTGCTTCCTTCTTTGCTTCCTTCTTTGCTTCCTTCCTTCCCTCTTTCCTTCCTTCCTTGCTTCCTTCCTTCTTCCTTTCTCAGTTCTATCTTCCTTCCTTCCTTCCTTCCCTCTTTCCTTCCTTCCTTACTTCTTTGCTTCCTTCTTTGCTTCCTTCCTTCCCTCCTTCCTTCCTTCCTTCATTCCTTCATTCCTTACTTCCTTGCTTCCTTCCTTGCTTGCTTGCTTCCTTCCTTCCTTCTTCCTTTCTCAGTTCTATCTTCCTTTTTTTTTAAATTTAGTTTTTTTTCGATGGACGCATAACTTAAATACACATTTATAATTTCTTGGTCCCTTTACTTACAGCTAATACTATTATCATAATGCTGTTATTGTACATTGGTTCCCTGAGAATGTCGAATGATTAATCTGCCAATCATCCAACGCAATGTTTCCCCAGGGTAAGGATGTCGAAGTGAAAGGGAGGAATTGTTAGTCCGAATTAAGTTAGAATGCTCAGATTTCTTTTGTTTTGCGGTGAAAGATGGCTGTATGTGCTTAAAATAGTTAACAACTGAATCACCAATCTCCCCCATGCTGTTAGATTCACCGAGTAAGAAACTTGTTTAAAAAAAAAAAAAAAAAAAAAAAAACAGGTATTAGATTGCATCATTATTGTCAGCTCATGAGGCAAAGTATGTCTGTTTAGATGTCGATTTTTTTCTAATAGTTTTAAAGAAAATTTATTGTCAACTACAGGGTTCAGCCGGAGCATTTGTCTAGTCTTCAGTGTTGGGAACTTTGAAAGTTATCCATTTTAGTTATAATAAGGTGGTGTGCATTTTTATTCACAATACCGTGATTATTATTATTATTATTATTATTATTATTATTATTATTATTATTATTATTATTATTATTATTAGCATCACGAGGCATAGTATGTCTGTTTAGATGTCAATTTTTATCTAATAGTTGTAAAGAAAATTTAATGTCTACTACAGGGTTCAGTCAGAGCATTTGTCTAGTCTCCAGTGGTAGGGGCTTAGAAAGTTATTAATTTTAGTTATAATAAGGTGGTATGCATTTTTATTCACAATACCGTTATTAGTAGTAGTTGCAGAAGTAGTAGTAGTAGTTATAATACTATAGAGTGGCTCTTTCTATATGAGTGATTATTCGGTCCTGCTGAGTTTAAAGCATTTATTTTATCTAATTTAGTTCATGCCGGTTCAGGATGTTTACAAAAGCTGGCAGGTATAGCAATTGAATAACTAGGGTCCCAACAATTACTGCCTCCAGACTTACTGATAACAGTGCATTTGTTTGTGATTGTTCTGATATAGCTGCTTCAATGTGCAAATTGATGTGGTTTGCCTGTGAATAGTCTAATAGACGGTATTGTGTTGCCTAATCTCATTCTGATTCTCTGATAATGTAAAGTATCAACTTGCAGATATCGACAAGAATTGTTTGCTTGTTTTTATTTATATACTTCAGCATCTTTGTGGTTGAAAAAAATTCCATATGTATTCAAGGTTCTGTTGAAAAAACACAGACGTATATTATTTGTATCAGGTCAGTTAGAGACAAAGTTAGACCCTTTAATTAGCCTAACCTATCTGACTCTGACTAAGCTCTCAGTACCTGTTCAGTTTAATTGTAATAGTTAGCTATTTCTCTACTCTTTTTGCCTATTAAGTAAACAAAACACCTTTTCCCCACCTCAGATTTATTCAAAACCCCATTTAACCAATAGCTTTTTGTTAGACGTATTTTGCATGGGGGAATGTTTTTATTTAGTAGTAGAAACAAGGCCTATTTTGCCCTGTTGTGAATAATTATTTTAAAACTCTCACCCAACTCACCTTCCATGACCTGTTCCCATCCTTTCCACCATTGTATGAGATCTTGGCATGAATTATGGCACTGGTGGTTGTGTAGAAAGGGAAAAGGGTTTCTGCATTATTTAGGATCACTTTCAGAAAGAGATAATGACTCTTCAAGACTGTGCGGAAACCTGAGGGCTGGCCGTCACCTTTTTCTTCCTGTCCAATATATCCTTGAATTCGTTCATACCACTGGTGTGTCATCTGCCTTCCAGATTGACTGTTAGTGGGAGCCAGGCTAATTCAGTCTTCATTGTATGTATATCCTTTAGCCAGATCCATTAAACAAAGGGTTCTGGCTTCTTTCTCTCATCTCGTTTGAATCTTGATAAATCTATGGGATCAGACATGCCCACCACTCCTCTCAGTAGCTTGCATGGTTTAGTGGTAACCTCTGAGGGTTTGGTAGTGTTTGGTAGTAACCTCTGAGGGCTTGGTAGTGTTTGGTGGTAAACTTTGAGAGTTTGATGGTGTTTGGTGGTAAACTCTGAGGGTTTGATAGTGTTTGGTGGTAAATTCTGAGGGTTTGATAGTGTTGGTGGTAAACTCTGAGGGTTTGATAGTGTTTGGTGGTAAACTCTGAGGGTTTGGTAGTGTTTGGTGGTAACCTCTGAGGGCTTGGTAGTGTTTGGTGGTAAGCTCTGAGGGTTTGATAGTGTTTGGTGGTAAACTCTGAGGGTTTGATAGTCTTTGGTGGTAAACTCTGAGTGTTTGATAGTGTTTGGTGGTAACCTATGACACCAAACTTTACCAAACCCTTAGAGGTTACCACCTTGAATATAGGATTTAGGCCAAAGGCCAAGCACTGGGACCTATGAGGTCATTCAGCGCTGAAACGGAAATTGACAGGAAAAGGTTTGAAAGGTGTAACAGGAGGAAAACCTCGCAGTTGCACTAGGAATCCACTGTTAGGAGAGGGTGAAAAGTAAGATGGAAGAAAGAGAATATGAGAGGAGGTACAGTAAAAGAAACGAAAGGGGTTGCAGCTAGGGGCCGAAGGCACGCTGCAAAGAACCTTTAGTAATGCCTACAGTGCACCGCACGAGCCGCACTGACGCCACTACCCCCCATTTTAATAGAACAAAACGGAAAAAGTACGACGACAGAATAAAACAGAAAGGCGCACTTGTTAAAAATACATCATTATCATCCTTTTCCTCTTCCTTTCCATTTCATAATCTGAATTTCCCTCACTCCATCTCGCTTCTTTTCTAGTGAACCAAATATAAATTCAAGGAGTTGACGAAGAAAGGGATTTGCCATAACTAATTCCCCGGAGAAAATTGCTTCATGCAAATCTTTTCGACCTCGGGAATTTTGAGAGTTTTTTTTTTTCGTGCAAATAAAAATCATTTTCCTTCCTTTCATTGCTCCATTTGGACATGGCAAATTGAATAGTTCAAAGGAATTTTCAAGATAATCCGTCTATACGCCATTGGTCCTTATTACCACATTCGGAATGTGGAAGTAAATGTTTTTTTCATGGAGAAATGAACGGAATGCTAAAGTTTATCAGAATAAGAATTTCCTTGGCTTTTTTGAGAGCCTCTCAACGCATGGGATAGAATAGAGCCAGTTGCAAGGCTGCACGAGATGAGAATGCTAGCTTTAAAAATAAATATGAGAAGAGACGAGAGAAGAATTAGGGAGACCCGCTCCCTCATTTGATGGCTATTCAAGTGCTTTTATTGTGCTCATTTTATACAAAGGTTAGCGTGGATGTGTAAGAGGTGGGTTGCAAATACTGATAACGGAATCAAACCCTATAAGTATCGGTCCCCGTAGGGGGTTAGTGCCGTCAGTGCACCTCACGGGGTGCACTGTAGGCATTACTAAAGGTTCTTTGCAGCGTCCCTTCGGCCACTAGCTGCAACACCTTTCATTCCTTTTATTGTACCTCCATTCATATTATCTTTCTTCCATCTTGCTGTCCACCTTCTCCTAACAATTATTTCATAGTGCAACTACCAGGTTTTTCTCCAGTTACAAGTTCCTCGTTGGACGAGTCGATATCGTTCTCGGCTAGCACTGTGCTGGGCCCGCTTTCGATTTTCCGGCCGGCCAATGAAGAATTAGAGGAATTTATTTCTGGTGATAGAAATTCATTTCTCGGTGTAATGTGGTTCGGATTCCACAAAAAGCTGTAGGTCCCGTTGCTAGGTAATCAATTGGTTCTTAGCCACGTAAAATAAGTCTAATCCTTCTGGCCAGCCCTCTCTAGCAGAGCTGTTAATCATCTCAGTGGTCTGGTTAAACTAAATGTATACTTTTCCTCCAGTTACACTCTTCAGACCTACCTACTCTCAATTTCCTTCCAAGAATGACCTCGTAGGTCCCAGTGTTGGCCTCCGGCCTAAATTTTATATTTCATAAGTATCTGTAGGCTTATTAACTGGTAACACACGGGATGACAGTTAATTCATTTTAGAAAGGTTCGGAGCGTAAAGAAAGTTGAAGACTGACTGTTCGACTGGACTCGACCTATTTTAATGTGTCCTGTGGGCGTATAAACCTTTTCTCTTTTTTTTTTTAGCATCCATTTCGTCTTATGCTTCTTAAAATAAAGCTGTTCAATAGTTAGTTCGCATTCAGATTTTTCTGTTTCAGGGTTTTTTGGTTGTTTGATTTGGGATATACGAAAATCTCTTCACTGCTCTATCAAATATACACACTTTTGACTGTCCTGTTCATGACCTTGTTGTGGATTGTCGCAAACTATATATATATATATATATATATATATATATATATATATATATATATATATATATATATATATATATATTATATATATATATATATATATATATATATATATATATACATACACAATATACATTTTTTCTAGTGTTGCTATTTACAGTGAATACATATTTGTAGGACTGAATGACCGTCAGTGCTTAATGTGTCTCATTCTTTTGAATTTTCTCTCTTTTTTTTATGAACTAGGCATTTGTCCTTGTCTAAGGCCAGGCTGCTTTTGTTCTTCCGATATCCTAGAATCTTATAACCTGCCCTTTTTCAAGGAGCAAATCTGTCTACTGTATACAATGGTATTCCTTTTATAGCTTCTCCGTTCTCTTGAAATGACAAGCCAGTTTCGTAAAGATTTGTTCTATTACGAATTATTTTGTAGCCAATAACGTGACTAGCATCGTTGACCGTAATTTCTGCTATGCCAGGTTTTAGTTTTCTGTAAAAAAAAAAAAAAAATCGTACCGGCTTTGTCTGTCCGTCCGCACTTTATCTGTCCGCCCTCAGATCTTAAAAACTACCGAGGCTAGAGGGCTGCAAATTGCTATGTTGATCATCCACCCTCCAATCATTAAACATAACAAATTGCAGCCCTCTAGCCTGAGTAGTTTTTATCTTATTCAAGGTTAAAGTTAGCCATAATCGTGCGTCTGGCAACGATATAAGACAGGCCACCACCGAGCCGTGGTTCAAGTTTCGTGGGCTGCGGCTCATACCGCATTGTACCGAGACCACCGAAAGATAGATCTGTTTTCGGTGGCCTTGATTATATGCTGTACAGAAAACTCGATTGCGCCGAAGAAACCTCGGCGCATTTTTTGTTTTTTTGTTTTTTTTTTTAAATCGCTCCATCTATCTGTCAACCATATATTGATCATGGCACTGGGTTTCCAGCCCCATCGGCCTTTCTATGATTATTTATTCTTTCTGTATTTCCCATTACCTTCTGTTACTTCTCTCTAATGAACACCATATTCTGTGGAAGCTTGGATTTCAAGACAGTGGCCCCTTTGGTGGGCTTTTTCCATATGAAAATGGGTTCATCTTCTGAATAATAATAATAATAATAATAATAATAATAATAATAATAATAATAATAATAATAATAATAATAATGACGATGATGATGAAACAAGAAAAGACTTGATGCTAGATATTCAAAATTTCATCATCGGGAATTATGGAGATTACAGAGAGCAGCGCACACCAGACTTAGTGTTTTTTTTTATTTAAAAAGGCTTATTGTCAGTTTTTTTCCTCAGGTAAAACTAGGAGTGAAAACAATATTTTGGATGAAAACTAATCTGTATAATCACTCGCACTTTATAATGTTGCAACTTTATTTTGCAAGGTGTGTGAAATTATATACACATGGTGCAAAATGGTGTACGTTCCACATAATGTGTTTACATAGAAGTGTTAAGAAATATTAAAAAAAAAATGTTTACCTGGATCCCATAAGTGTTTGACTAAAGTGAATGTCACTTGCAGATAACAAGTCACCAACAGGAAGCTGAAATTTTCAGGTAATCAGATTATCTTGGCACGGTCTGTGTCAACAGCAGACGAAATTAGCACAAAATAATTGTACCGATTCCTCAAGAACCAAGAGTCCTCATAAGCACAGAATCAGGTTAGTCACTCGAAAATGAATTTTCACTGAAAAAATATTTTTGAAGATCAGGGTAGATACCATGATAACCCTCGGTAATAAGATTACAACTTTTTTTTATGTAAGAATAAAAAAAATAGTTTTATACACGTTGGTGCGGAACATTATTTCTTTTGAGGGCAAAAATAACTCATTGGATAGAGAAAATATTTCTCTCTTTTTTTCACGTAAAAAGAAAACGGAGGTTTTGTTGTAAATATGATGTGAAGAAAAATTTCGTTTTTTTCTCTTCCCTTCTCCTGGAAAACAAAGCTGGGTGGAAAATGTGTACCTCGTTAGTGAGTACTTGACTTTCACTCCGATCCAAAATGAGCCATCTCAACAAAGTTATTATTATTATTATTATTATTATTATTATTATTATTATTATTATTATTATTATTATTATTATTATTCCGTTCATTCATTCATATGTTCATCCATGTGTTGTGTTTTACGTGTGAGGATGGATGATAGGAAACAAGGTTAAAATATGACTTTCGACGTAAAAATACGGCTTCAAAGGGGTGTTCTTTCGGATACCTCGAGCCTTAAAAAAATATCCTTACTTTTTACAGCAGGTATTTTCCCATATTTAAAATACTTTCCGAGTTGATGCGTGTCTTGTACGTTCAAAATGTTGACGAAGTTTAGGGTCAGAATTTTCTGTAGCAGAAAAAGTTTGCAGATATTTTTTTTTTAAAAGCAATATGCTGAGACGAATGAAAAGACAAAAGGCGTTCAGGCAGCGATGAACTGTGCAGTCTTTCCTTGTTTTTTTTTTTTTATTGAAAATGCCCTTAATGAACTGTGCAGTCTTTCCTTGTTTTTTTTTTTTTATTGAAAATGCCCTTAATGAACTGTGCAGTCTTTCCTTGTATTTTTTTTTTTTTTGAAAATGCCGTTAATGAACTGTGCAGCCTTTCCTTGTTTTTTTTTTATTGAAAATGCCCTTAATGAACTGTGCAGTCTTTCCTTGTTTTTTTTTTATTGAAAATGCCCTTAATGAACTGTGCAGTCTTTCCTTGTTTTTTTTTTTTTTTTGAAAATGCCGTTAATGAACTGTGCAGCCTTTCCTTGTTTTTTTTTTTATTGAAAATGCCCTTAATGAACTGTGCAGTCTTTCCTTGTTTTTTTTTTTTTTGAAAATGCCGTTAATGAACTGTGCAGCCTTTCCTTAATGTGCAGTCTTTCCTTGTTTTTTTATTGAAAATGTCTTTAATGAACTATGCAGTCTTTCCTTGTTTTTTTTTTATTGAAAATGCCCTTAATGAACTGTGCAGTCTTTCCTTGTTTTTTTTTTTATTGAAAATGCCCTTAATGAACTGTGCAGTCTTTCCTTGTTTTTTTTTTATTGAAAATGCCCTTAATGAACTGTGCAGTCTTTCCTTGTTTTTTTTTTTTTTGAAAATGCCGTTAATGAACTGTGCAGCCTTTCCTTAATGTGCAGTCTTTCCTTGTTTTTTTATTGAAAATGTCTTTAATGAACTATGCAGTCTTTCCTAGTTTTTATGTTTTTGTTTGAAAATGCCTTTAATGAACTGTGCAGTCTCTCCTTGTTGTTGTTTTTTTTTATTGAAAATGCCTTTAATGAACTGTGCAGTCTCTCCTTGTTGTTGTTTTTTTTTTTATTGAAAATGCCTTTAATGAACTGTGCAGTCTTTCCTTCTTTTTTTATTGAAAATGTCTTTAATGAACTGTGCAGTCTTTCCTTGTTTTTTTTTTTTATTGAAAATGTCTTTAATGAACTGTGCAGTCTTTCCTTGTTTTTTTTATTGAAAATTTCTTTAATGAACTGTGCAGTCTTTCCTTGTTTTTTTTATTGAAAATGTCTTTAATGAACTATGCAGTCTTTCCTAGTTTTTATGTTTTTGTTTGAAAATGTCTTTAATGAACTGTGCAGTCTCTCCTTGTTGTTGTTTTTTTTTATTGAAAATGCCTTTAATGAACTGTGCAGTCTTTCCTTCTTTTTTTATTGAAAATGTCTTTAATGAACTGTGCAGTCTTTCCTTGTTTTTTTTTTTATTGAAAATGTCTTTAATGAACTGTGCAGTCTTTCCTTGTTTTTTTTTATTGAAAATGTCTTTAATGAACTGTGTAGTCTTTCCTTGTTTTTTTTTTTTATTGAAAATGTCTTTAATGAACTGTGCAGTCTTTCCTTGTTTTTTTTTTATTGAAAATGTCATTAATGAACTGTGCAGTCTTTCCTTGTTTTTTTTTTTTTGGAAAATGTCTTTAATGAACTGTGCAGTCTTTCCTTGTTTTTTTTTTTTATTGAAAATGCCTTTAATGAACTGTGCAGTCTTATCTTTTTTTTTATTGTTATTAAAAATGCCTTTGAAATTGTGCTCGTGATACAAATTAGAATTACGATCAAATTAAAATTACCCCGTATGGGGTTAGTGCCGTCAGTGCACCTCGTGCGGTGCACTGTAGGCACTACTTAGGTTCTTTGCAACTTGCCTTCTGCCCCTAGCTGCAACCCCTTTCGTTCCTTATACTGTACCTCCTTTCATATTCTCTCTCTCTTCCACCCTCCTTTCCACCCTCTCCTAACAATAATTGATTAATAGTGCAGCTGCGAGGTTTTCCTCCTGTCACACCTTCACACCTTTTACTGTCAATCTCATTGGTCCCAGCGCTTGGCCTTTGTCCTAAATTTTATATTCATATTCAAATATTAAAATTACGAGCAAAATTTGACTTATAAAAAGAGCCGAAGAGCAAGATAATTCAGTCATTAAAATGTTATTGAAACTCTTTCAAGATTTCAGCAAACTGAAGAAAAGGGGTGCTTGTGAAAGTTGTGGGTTATGTCTTTTGTGAAAGTTGTGGGTTATGTCTTTTGTGAAAGTTGTGGGTTTTATTTCTTTCATAGTAACAGAGTTTATGTGGAATTCTCCTTTTACCGTGAGTGTTTCTGCAATATCCACACACGTGCTCTGGCTACTATGATTTGTATTGCAGTATGCTGACTATATAATTATATATATATATATATATATATATATATATATTCATAATAATCTTCTGGATAATTATATGATTGCGGTTCATAAGCCTGGAATTTTTTATTTTCGTAATTTTCAGACATAATATTTCAATGGTCTTTTTTTTACTTATTAATCTTCCCTTTTTTCCATTAAATTTAGTTTACAAAACATCATTTTCAGTTTGATACTTGGGAGTAACCCGGGGATCATTTTTTATCCGTGGTTTCTGTCAAGAATATTTCGTTCTTATATAAGTTTTTTTTTTCATATACGATTGCCCTCCATTGGTGTCTTACAAATCAGTTTAGGATGCCATGTGCTGGTAGTTTTGTTCGTGTTTTCATCCTCAGTTTCAATTTCATTTACGCAGCAAATTGATCACAGTAAATTGGTCCTAAATTTTTGACCTTCTAAAAATCAGTGCCTTCACTTACAAATTGTATTTGGAGTTCCTCTGCGTCGTTCCATAAGCGTCCCTAAGCACTGTAGTTATTGTTTAAAAGGTTCTTTGCGGCGTCCCTACGGCCGCTAGCTGCAACCCTTTTCATTCCCATTGCTATACCTCCATTCATATTCTCTTTTCTCCATTTCACTTTCCACCCTCTCCTAACAATTGATTCAGCGTTATTTTCAGCGCTAGGCCTTTGGTCAAAATTTTAAGTTCCTATTCCAATATCATAAGCGTCGTCACCGCATTGTACACTTTCATTCTCCGCGCAAAGATCTAATTTATATTAAAAATCTGAATCGCATCCTTTTCCTTGGTGGCTCCGGCATCCTTCCAGTCTTTAATATATTAAATGTACCTTTTACGTCCCCGTCCGTTGTGGGATATGAATCCGGGAACTGGATTTCCCAGCCTAACACTTTGCATTTTCTGACGCAGCAGTTTTATCGTTGAGCCTCGCAAAAGCAATTCATGATTTTCTAACTCAGGCTTAGGAGTTCTGGAATATTTCGCATTTTTATCCCACTCCCCATTACTGGGTTATATCCAGAAGATTTTTTATAATTTATATTTTGCATGTACTTTTCGATTCTTCATCTGAACGCAACTCTGTAGTTGTTTTTAATATATATATA
>JANJGK010000011.1:6095604-6118104 GCA_039081455.1 Macrobrachium rosenbergii | reverse complement strand
GGTCTGGTTAAACTAAGATATACTTAACTTTGTTCTACCACCTTAGGGTAAAGAACTTTATTTTACGGGTATTCCAATCTGTGTCCAGCCTCTCTCGCCACTGGGTTTTCAAGTACCCAGGTCGAATATATGGCAACCTGGTCTTTGAAATAGAGCGTTTACTCCTTTAGGACCGGAATTATAATCTCCCATAGGTAAGCTGTGTCCCGGGCCCGTCTTTCTCGCTGTGAAGTAAATACCGTGGTCTATGAAGTCTAAATGTGTGGTTTATTTCCCGTAGACTATCGTCTGACTTGTTTTTATTACTATCATTTTTCACGGCATTGTGTAGTTAACTCTGCAGGGTTCCCTGTCCTTGCACATTTCTGCATGGCTGTCACATGAACAGGGCTCTATTTGGGAGGAAATTTTCAACTTGAGAATGTTTTGTTGTTGTTTTTTCAAGGCTGAAAAAATTTTTGGGTTGTTTTGAAGGATGACATTTTATTTTTCGTTTTTTAAAGGCTGAAAACATTTTTTCGTTTTTTAAAGGCTGAAAAAAAATTTTTCGTTTTTTAAAGGCTGAAAAAAATTTCGTTTTTTAAAGGCTGAGAGTTTTTTTTCGTTTTTTAAAGGCTGAAAAATTTTTTTCGTTTTTTAAAGGCTGAAAAAAAAATTTCGTTTTTTAAAGGCTGAAAAAATTTTTTCGTTTTGTAAAGGCTGCAGTTTTTTTTGTGTTTTGTTTTTTAAAGGTTGAAAAATTTGCAAGGTAAGTCAGTTTACCTTTATATTCTCACCGTCATTTATTTTCTCCCACAGTACACCATCACACAATGTCCTTGGCGACTCATTTATTTTATTCAAGTTGTTGGTAAAACCAACTGAGATTACGTCTTGGCACCATGCATAGGAAATGCTGAATGCTTGTGTACCGAACTATTGTGTCTAAATATGTTGCTCCTCGTGATGGTACAGTCCTGAAGTTTTGCTGTCTTGAAGTTTTGCTGTCCTGAAGTTTTGCTGTCCTGAAGTTCTGCTTTCCTGAAATTCTGCTGCCCTTAAGTTTTATTGTCCTGAAGTTTTGTTGTCCTGAAGTTCTGCTTTCCTGAAGTTTAGCTATCCTGAAGTTTTATTGTCCTGAAGTTTTGTTGTCCTGAAGTTTTGTTGTCCTGAAGTTCTGCTTTCCTGAAGTTCTGCTTTCCTGAAGTTTTGCTATCCTGAAGTTCTTCTGTCCTGAAGTTCTGCTATCCTGAAGCTCTGCTGCCCTGAAGTTCTGCTGTCCTGTAGTAGTTCTATCCTGAAGTTCTGCTGTCCTGAAGTTTTGCTTTCCTGAAGTTCTGCTTTCCTGAAGTTTTGTTGTCCTAAGTTATGCTCTCCTGAAATTCTGCTGTCCTGAAGTTCTGCCTGAAAAACCGGTAAAATCTAATAATCACCTCCTAAAGACGTAAGATATCATGAGGAACCATAACCTGAAATTTGTTGATCCTCTCTGCCTACAGGTGACATGAATATCCAGACAGCAATGATTGCGCAGACTAGCCAAATAAAGGAATTGAAATGCTACAGATTCGTCTAATTAACCGATCTTTGAAATGGTTGATTGCATCGTCCATTGTTACGTTGGGGAACTAAAGCATTTTAACTTCGGTAATTAGCCAAATCAGGTATTGAACATCAAAGGAGTAACTAATCTTGATTGATGATATAATTGAAATTGCTAATTGGCTAATTATGTGCTTGGTTCTTCGTGGGTCACCCAATACCGTCGCACGTGTTATATATATATATATATATATATATATATATATATATATATATATATATATATATATATATATATATATATATATATATATATATATATATATATATATATATATATATATACAGTATATATATATATGTATATTATATAATGTATATATATATATATTTATGTATGTATATACGTACATACATACAAACACACATACATAAAAACTGTATCACTTATGATCGAATATTTATTCTGCAATTTTATTTAATATTTTTAATTTCTTTATATAATGAAGTAAGTCAGATTAACTTCCCCTAACAACCTCAATGCACGTGTCAGGAACTCGATTATTCACGTAAATAATTGAGTGTTTTGAAAGGTGAAGCTCAACTAATCCCCCATGATACGAAGCTTATAAAATGTTTCTGAATTTATATTTTAACTTAACAACCTCGCTCTTTGGATCAGGGGAAAATATTTAACACTTCGTAGAATCGTACCAAAAGATTTATATATAGTTTCCGGTTTCCTTCGTTTGTTTTCGTAATTGGTCGTAGAAAATAATTGGATTTAATTCTTCCAATATAGATTTGAGGTTATGTGTCCGATTCATCAGTTTATCTGGTCAGCTAATTGCTCGTTGATGTAAAGGAAAATTAAATGATATTAATCAAATGACCTATATTCTTTTAAGACTTTTTTTTAGTTATTGTACAAATGACGAACATCATTGTCTTTTCTCTTCAGTTCTCACAGTGTACGGTTCCTCTTCAAGTCTAACGCCACTGAAATATCACTTATTCTAATGAGCCAAGCAAATTTTTATTTTTATTTTTTTTTACGATTCGACTTTCAATAGCATTTTTCCGTTCTTTTGTTATTCCTTAATGAGCTCTGGAGTTCTGTCGTTAATTTTATGACATATTTTTTTGCCACGTTTATAATAATGACCTCCTTGAATATCCGACGGTAAAAGGAAATATTAAAAAAAAGGGGTGGGGCTTGAAATTTCAGAACCAGGCTGAGGGGAATGTGTGTCTTCACAAGCAATTGATGATTGTCCGTAAAAATGTCGTCTTTTGTGTGGGAGATTTTTCTGACCCTATTCAAAACGAAGATACCGTATCAGGGGAAGGTTTTCCTCATCAGGAATCGTAACCCTTATTTACCTGAGCGGTTGTAAAAGAGGTCAGGTCAAGGAATTTAGGGAGGTCAGGTGTCATAATAAGCTCACAGATTTATGAATCAATGTTTTATGGCATCCTCAGTACCGGCATACTAAATTCTCTCTCTCTCTCTCTCTCTCTCTCTCTCTCTCTCTCTCTCTCTCTCTCTCTCTCTCTCTCTCTCTCTCTCTCTCTCTCTTGACGTTATATACCCCCCCCTCTCTCTCTCTCTCTCTCTCTCTCTCTCTCTCTCTCTCTCCACACTTTTGACGTTATATACCCTCTCTCTCTCTCTCTCTCTCTCTCTCTCTCTCTCTCTCTCTCTCTCTCTCTCTCTCCACCCTTGACGTTATATACCCTCTCTTTCTCTCTCTCTCCCTCTGTCCACCCTTGACGTTATATGCTCTCTCTCTCTCTCTCTCTCTCTCTCTCTCTCTCTCTCTCTCTCTCTCTCTGTCCACCCTTGACGTTATATACTCTCTCTCTCTCTCTCTCTCTCTCTCTCTCTCTCCCTTGGTGTTATGTACCCCGATTCTGTTAAGTGAGATGGACGGGCAGACTGCATTCTTCCATCTAAGACGTAGCCACCTTCCGTCGCTGCAAAATATATCCATTTCACAGAGGTAATAATTGATAAGGTAATCGATTCCCTAGGAATTAACTCAGCATCGACACCTGACCCTTTGATTAAAGTGTTACTAAATATATATAAGAGAATTGTTAAACCCATCTATATATATCTTGCCGCGTGAATAGCAGAAATCTTCAATCGTTGGCCGTCACTTTCCCAGCAGGTATAGAATTGAATAGTGATTAGTATTCCCCGAAATCGTACCGTCTCCTAGATCTAGCGAAAATTATTCCCAGAAATCGTACCGTCTCAAGATGTAACGAACATTATTCCCCGAAATCGTACCGTCTCCTAGATCTAGCGAAAATGATTATTCCCCGAAATCGTACCGTCTCCTAGATCTAGCGAAAATTATTATTTCCCGAAATCGTACCGTCTCCTAGATCTAGCGAAAATGATTATTCCCCGAAATCGTACCGTCTCTTAGATCTAGGGAAAATGATTATTCCCCGAAATCGTACCGTCTCCAAGATCTGGCGAAAATTATTCCCCGAAATCGTACCGTCTCCTAGATCTGGCGAAAATTATTCCCCGAAATCGTCCCTTCTCGTAGATCTAGCGAAAATGATGCCCAGAAACCGTGCCGTCTCCTAGATCTAGCAAAAATTATTCCGCGGAACCGTACCGTCTCCTAGCTCTAGCAAAATTATTCCGCGGAATCGTACCGTCTCCTAGCTCTAGCAAAAATTATTCCGCGGAATCGTACCGTCTCCTGGCTCTAGCAAAAATTATTTCGCGGAATCGTACCGTCTCCAAGATCATTGATAAAATCATCAGGGAAGCAATCGTACCTTACATTGCCCCAACATCTTTAGCCACATCAGAATTAAAAAAAATAAATAAATAAATAAATAAAACAATCAGTAATTCTTTCGATGAATAATTCAACTGGATCAAAGACGCAACGAGGACAGATAGATAGACTCGCCTTATCGTCCCAAATCGAACTCGCCATGGACACCAGCTAATGGCGCATTATCCAGGCCGGTCTCAGTCATATCTGATGTTTCACCAGACCTGTCCTCGATCTGGGTCGTTTCGACATCTTGATAACTGATGTAGATAGCCACCCACAAAGCTTACTGATATCTCTCTTTTCCGGCAATAATTCTTGCATGTAAGCCGAATCAGGCCCTCGAGGAAACTGTTGTCAGTGTCTCTATTTTCCGGCAATAATTCTCGAGGAAACTGTAGACAGTGTCTCTATTTACCGGCAATAATTCTAGAAGAAACTGTAGACAGTGTCTCTGTCTTCCGGCAATAATTCTCGAGGAAACTGTAGACAGTGTCTCTGTCTTCCGGCAATAATTCTAGAGGAAACTGGTGACAGTGTGTCTATTTTCCGGCAATAATTCTAGAGGAAACTGTAGACAGTGTCTCTATTTACCGGCAATAATTCTAGAGGAAACTGTAGACAGTGTCTCTGTCTTCCGGCAATAATTCTAGAGGAAACTGGTGACAGTGTCTCTATTTACCGGCAATAATTCTAGAGGAAAGTGGTGACAGTGTCTCTATTTTGCGGCAATAATTCTAGAGGAAACTGGTGACAGTGTCTCTATTTTCCTGCAATAATTCTAGAGGAAACTGTAGACAGTGTCTCTATTTACCGGCAATAATTCTAGAGGAAACTGGTGACAGTGTCTCTGTCTTCCGGCAATAATTCTAGAGGAAACTGGTGTCAGTGTCTCTATTTACCGGCAATAATTCTAGAGGAAACTGGTGACAGTGTCTCTATTTACCGGCAATAATTCTAGAGGACACTGGTGACAGTGTCTCTATTTTCCTGCAATAATTGTAGAGGAAACTGGTGACAGTGTCTCTATTTTGCGGCAATAATTCTAGAGGAAACTGGTGACAGTGTCTCTATTTTCCGGCAATAATTCTAGAGGAAACTGGTGACAGTGTCTCTATTTTGCGGCAATAATTCTAGAGGAAACTGGTGACATTGTCTCTATTTTCCTGCAATAATTCTAGAGGAAACTGTTGACAGTGTCTCTATTTTCCGGCAATAATTCTCGAGGAAACTGTAGACAGTGTCTCTATTTTCCGGCAATAATTCTAGAGGAAACTGGTGACAGTGTCTCTATTTTCCGGCAATAATTCTAGAGGAAACTGGTGACAGTGTCTCTATTTTCCGGCAATAATTCTAGAGGAAACTGGTGACAGTATCTCTATTTTCCGGCAATAATTCTAGAGGAAACTGGTGACAGTGTCTCTATTTTCCGGCAATAATTCTAGAAGAAAGTGTTGACAGTGTCTCTATTTTCCTGCAATAATTCTAGAGGAAACTGGTGACTGTGTCTCTATTTTGCGGCAATAATTCTAGAGGAAACTGGTGACAGTGTCTCTATTTTCCGGCAATAATTCTAGAGGAAACTGGTGACAGTGTCTCTATTTACCGGCAATAATTCTAGAGGAAACTGGTGACAGTGTCTCTATTTTCCTGCAATAATTCTAGAGGAAACTGGTGACAGTGTCTCTATTTTCCTGCAATAATTCTAGAGGAAACTGGTGACAGTGTCTCTATTTTGCGGCAATAATTCTAGAGGAAACTGGTGACAGTGTCTCTATTTGCCGGCAATAATTCTAGAGGAAACTAGTGACAGTGTCTCTATTTACCGGCAATAATTCTAGAGGAAACTGGTGACAGTGTGTCTATTTTGCGGCAATAATTCTAGAGGAAACTGGTGACAGTGTCTCTATTTTCCGGCAATAATTCTAGAGGAAACTGTAGACAGTGTCTCTATTTACCGGCAATAATTCTAGAGGAAACTGTAGACAGTATCTCTGTCTTCCGGCAATAATTCTAGAGGAAACTGGTGACAGTGTCTCTATTTACCGGCAATAATTCTAGAGGAAACTGGTGACAGTGTCTCTATTTACCGGCAATAATTCTAGAGGAAACTGGTGACAGTGTCTCTATTTTCCTGCAATAATTCTAGAGGAAACTGGTGACAGTGTCTCTATTTTCCGGCAATAATTCTAGAGGAAACTTGTGACATTGTCTCTATTTTCCTGCAATAATTCTAGAGGAAACTGTTGACAGTGTCTCTATTTTCCGGCAATAATTCTAGAGGAAACTGGTGACAGTGTCTCTATTTTCCGGCAATAATTCTAGAGGAAACTGGTGACAGTGTCTCTATTTTCCGGCAATAATTCTAGAGGAAACTGGTGACAGTGTCTCTATTTTCCGGCAATAATTCTAGAGGAAACTGGTGACAGTGTCTCTATTTTCCTGCAATAATTCTAGAGGAAACTGTTGACAGTGTCTCTATTTTCCTGCAATAATTCTAGAGGAAACTGGTGACAGTGTCTCTATTTTCCGGCAATAATTCTAGAGGAAACTGGTGACAGTGTCTCTATTTTGCGGCAATAATTCTAGAGGAAACTGGTGACAGTGTCTCTATTTTCCTGCAATAATTCTAGAGGAAACTGTTGACAGTGTCTCTATTTTCCGGCAATAATTCTAGAGGAAACTGGTGACAGTGTCTCTATTTTCCTGCAATAATTCTAGAGGAAACTGGTGACAGTGTCTCTATTTTCCGGCAATAATTCTAGAGGAAACTGGTGACAGTGTCTCTATTTACCGGCAATAATTCTAGAGGAAACTGGTGACAGTGTCTCTATTTTCCTGCAATAATTCTAGAGGAAACTGGTGACAGTGTCTCTATTTTCCGGCAATAATTCTAGAGGAAACTGGTGACAGTGTCTCTATTTACCCTCAATAATTCTAGAGGAAACTGGTGACAGTGTCTCTATTTACCGGCAATAATTCTAGAGGAAACTGGTGACAGTGTCTCTATTTTCCTGCAATAATTCTAGAGGAAACTAGTGACAGTGTCTCTATTTTGCGGCAATAATTCTAGAGGAAACTGGTGACAGTGTCTCTATTTTCCTGCAATAATTCTAGAGGAAACTGGTGACAGTGTCTCTATTTACCGGCAATAATTCTAGAGGAAACTGGTGACAGTGTCTCTATTTTGCGGCAATAATTCTAGAGGAAACTGGTGACAGTGTCTCTATTTTCCTGCAATAATTCTAGAGGAAACTGTAGACAGTGTCTCTATTTACCGGCAATAATTCTAGAGGAAACTGTAGACAGTGTCTCTGTCTTCCGGCAATAATTCTAGAGGAAACTGGTGACAGTGTCTCTATTTACCGGCAATAATTCTAGAGGAAACTGTTGACAGTGTCTCTATTTACCGGCAATAATTCTAGAGGAAACTGGTGACAGTGTCTCTATTTTCCTGCAATAATTCTAGAGGAAACTGGTGACAGCGTCTCTATTTTCCTGCAATAATTCTAGAGGAAACTGGTGACAGTGTCTCTATTTTCCGGCAATAATTGTAGAGGAAACTGGTGACAGTGTCTCTATTTTGCGGCAATAATTCTAGAGGAAACTGGTGACAGTGTCTCTATTTTCCGGCAATAATTCTAGAGGAAACTGGTGACAGTGTCTCTATTTTCCTGCAATAATTCTAGAGGAAACTGGTGACAGTGTCTCTATTTTCCTGCAATAATTCTAGAGGAAACTGGTGACAGTGTCTCTATTTTGCGGCAATAATTCTAGAGGAAACTGGTGACAGTGTCTCTATTTTCCTGCAATAATTCTAGAGGAAACTGGTGACAGTGTCTCTATTTTCCTGCAATAATTCTAGAGGAAACTGGTGACAGTGTCTCTATTTTGCGGCAATAATTCTAGAGGAAACTGGTGACAGTGTCTCTATTTTGCGGCAATAATTCTAGAGGAAACTGGTGACAGTGTCTCTATTTTGCGGCAATAATTCTAGAGGAAACTGGTGACAGTGTCTCTATTTTGCGGCAATAATTCTAGAGGAAACTGGTGACAGTGTCTCTATTTTGCGGCAATAATTCTAGAGGAAACTGGTGACAGTGTCTCTATTTTCCTGCAATAATTCTAGAGGAAACTGTTGACAGTGTCTCTATTTTCCTGCAATAATTCTAGAGGAAACTGGTGACAGTGTCTCTATTTTGCGGCAATAATTCTAGAGGAAACTGGTGACAGTGTCTCTATTTACCGGCAATAATTCTAGAGGAAACTGGTGACAGTGTCTCTATTTTCCTGCAATAATTCTAGAGGAAACTGTTGACAGTGTCTCTATTTTCCGGTAATAATTCTAGAGGAAACTGGTGACAGTGTCTCTATTTTCCGGCAATAATTCTAGAGGAAACTGGTGACAGTGTCTCTATTTTCCGGCAATAATTGTAGAGGAAACTGGTGACAGTGTCTCTATTTTGCGGCAATAATTCTAGAGGGAACTGGTGACAGTGTCTTTTTTTCCGGCAATAATTCTAGAGGAAACTGTTGACAGTGTCTCTATTTTCCGGCAATAATTCTAGAGGAAACTGGTGACAGTGTCTCTATTTTCCGGCAATAATTTTAGAGGAAACTGTTGACAGTGTCTCTATTTTCCGGCAATAATTCTAGAGGAAACTGGTGACAGTGTCTCTATTTTCCGGCAATAATTCTAGAGGAAACTGGTGACAGTGTTTCTATTCTCCGGCAATAATTCTAGAGGAAACTGCTGACAGTGTCTCTATTTTCCGGCAATAATTCTCGAGGAAACTGTTGACAGTGTCTCTATTTACCGGCAATAATTCTCGAGGAAACTGTAGACAGTGTCTCTATTTACCGGCAATAATTCTAGAGGAAACTGGTGACAGTGTCTCTATTTTCCTGCAATAATTCTAGAGGAAACTGGTGACAGTGTCTCTATTTACCGGCAATAATTCTCGAGGAAACTGTAGACAGTGTCTCTATTTACTGGCAATAATTCTCGAGGAAACTGTTGACAGTGTCTCTATTTACCGGCAATAATTCTCGAGGAAACTGTAGACAGTGTCTCTATTTACCGGCAATAATTCTAGAGGAAACTGGTGACAGTGTCTCTATTTACCGGCAATAATTCTCGACGAAACTGTTGACAGTGTCTCTATTTACCGGCAATAATTCTAGAGGAAACTGGTGACAGTGTCTCTGTTTACCGGCAATAATTCTAGAGGAAACTGGTGACAGTGTCTCTATTTACCGGCAATAATTCTCGAGGAAACTGTTGACAGTGTCTCTATTTACCGGCAATAATTCTAGAGGAAACTGGTGACAGTGTCTCTATTTACCGGCAATAATTCTAGAGGAAACTGGTGACAGTGTCTCTATTTTCCGGCAATAATTCTAGAGGAAACTGGTGACAGTGTCTCTATTTTCCGGCGATAATTCTAGAGGAAACTGTTGACAGTGTCTCTGTCTTCCGGCAATAATTCTCAAGGAAACTGTTGACAGCGTCTCTATTTTTCGGCAATAATTCTCTAGGAAACTGTTGACAGCGTCTCTGTCTTTCGGCAATAATTCTCAAGGAAACTGTTGACAGTGTTTCTATTTTCCGGCAATAATTCTCGAGAAAACTGTTGACAGCGTCTCTGTCTTCCGGCAATAATTCTCAAGGAAACTGTTGACAGCGTCTCTATTTTCCGGCAATAAGTCTCGAGGAAACTGGTGACAGTGTCTCTATTTTCCGGCAATAATTCTCGAGGAAATGTTGACAGCGTCTCCATTTTTCGGCAGTAATTCTCGAGGAAACTGTTGACAGCGTCTCTGTCTTCCGGCAATAATTCTCAAGGAAACTGTTGACAGCGTCTCTATTTTTCGGCAATAATTCTCGAGGAAACTGTTGACAGCGTCTCTGTCTTCCGGCAATAATTCTCAAGGAAACTGTTGACAGCGTCTCTGTTTTCCGGCAACAATTCTCGAGGAAACTGTTGACAGCCTCTCTATTTTCCGGCACTAATTCACGAGGAAACTTTTGACAGTGCCTCTATTTTCCGGCAATAATTCTCGAGGAATCTGTTGACAGTGTCTCTATTTTCCGGCACTAATTCTCGAGGAAACTGTTGACAGTGTCTGTCTTCCGACAATAATTCTCGAGGAAACTGTTGACAGTGTCTGTCTTCCGGCAATAATGCTCAAGGAAACTGTTGACAGCGTCGCAACGAGGAAGATAAAACAACTTGCCCCGAGGGGGATGGAGAAAGAAAGCATGACTTAGTTGGGAATAAATTGTAAACATATTCACACTCACGCTCACTCACTCACTCACTCACAACATGTGGCAAGCAATCACAAACTTCGCTGGCTGTTGTGTCTCAAATGGAAACCCTATTATTGCAATAGAGTTCTAAGTCAGAGACCTTGTTGTAGACGTCATCTCTCACGACGTAAATCATCTGTGGTTCGAATCAGGCGAACTGTTGCAGGCCTTTGTGGTCTCCACTTTGTAAGATCTACCTGCAAGAAGAAAGACCCGGGGGAGTGCTGTTAAACATCGGAAAAGTAGAAAAAACGGTTTTTTTGTCTTGTGTGTTACGAAATTATGCTTCTCGTGTCACTATTGGTGTTTGTATCAGAGTAAATCTTGTGTTTCAAGACTGTCGAATCTTGGTTTGTCATAGAAGGTTTCAGCTGCTTGCCAAAACTCTCATATTCGTGTCCTTGGTCGTGTTTTTTTTCTGTGGAATTTTGGAATCAGGCACCGTGTATGCTTTAGTGCTCTATCAATCTTCGAAGAGGGCTTCGTATAGCAGTGATTTCAAAGGAAGAAACGAAGGCTTGACAAAGAATAATTCTAAGAGGAGTTGGCCCATATCCCCCGAGTGAAAGCGGTCTCGTAGACTCTTCTGCGTCCCTAATTTATCGCCATCATTGGCAATGAGAGTAATACCACAGTCCTAGCATTCCTTTTACTATACCTCCTTTCATATTCTCTTTCTCCCATCTTAATCTCCACCCTGTCCTGACAGTTGATTCATAGTGCAACTGCTTTGAGGTTTTTTCCTCCTGTTACACCTTTCAAACCTTTTTTTCTTTCAGCTTCCATTTCAGCGCTGAATGACCTCATAGGTCCCAGTACTTGGTCTTTGGCCTAAATTCTATATTCAGTTCAATTCAGTTCTAAGTTACTCTTTTGTTTGTGGTCGTTTTGTCTTCTGTGGCGTTTCGTTCAGTTGTCTTATGCTGGATGGGTACACCATGAGACCAGTGTCTTCAAAATTTGGGTGGTGCCGTAGCCCTGCGCCATGGACCTCCAGAATCTTAGGTTGAGTTGTCTTGTTTGAGGGCGTGCTGAAGAAGTCCTAGCTTCAGGTTATTTATTTTTTAGATTCTGTGTACTCATGATTGTTTATTGCGTTTATATTTTATTTATATTGCTATTTCTTACCATCAATATTCAGTTGTTCTTTGTAATGCAAAGGTATGTTTTACTCTTCTTGTTGCTGTTTTCTCAAATAGTCATTCTAGTGCGCTAAAGTTTATTTAAGGTCACAACCCTTTAAATCGTTCGGTATGATTTTATAAGCAAAATTTATAAGGCATTAATAACTTTTATAAAGCTAACCAAAGACAGAATATATACATTTGGGATAGGAACAGTTATCTAAAGTCCGCATCGTTAAATGTTTTCCACCAAAAGGAAGACATTTTGAAATTTAGTTAATACGCGAAAAGGTTATTAATGTTTAGTGTAGAGAATAATACACGGTTACAAACGAGTTGTTTTGAAACATTTTTCTTCCACCTTAGCCCCGTGGGGGGATAGTGTCATCAGTGCACCTCACGCACTGCACAGTAGACAATACTAAAGGTTGTTTGCAGTGTACCTTCGGCCCATAGCTGCATCCACTAATTATTACGTTTTCCTTGACCTCCGTTTTACGGGCTGCCCTAGAAGCAAGAGCCCGTGCTGGCACAAGGCCAGCTAAATCTAAAACAACATTACCTCCGTTCCCATTTCCTTTCTTCCATCTTGCTGTAACCACTCCAACTCCTCTTTTCAATGTATTAAGCGCTGAAGTTTCTCGTTGGACGAGTCGGTAGAGTTTTCGGCTAGCACTCTGCTAGGCCCGAGTTCGAGTCTCCGGCCGGCCAATGAAGGATGAGAAAAATTTATTTCTGGTGATAGAAATTCATTTCTCGGTATAATGTGGTTTGGATTCCACAATGAGCTGTAGGTAACCGATTGGTTCTTAGCCACTTAGTCTAATCCTTCGGGCCAGCCCTAGGAGAGCTGTTCATCAGCTCAGTGGTCTGGTTAAACTAAGGTATACTCAGCTTATTAAGCGCTGAAAGGGTGAAAGCCCCCTGGTGCTTGGCTTTACAGCTAAATTTTCTTTAAAAAGATCAGATCTTTCGCCTCAGAGATACAATAAGAGTTAGGATCAGTGATTTTAGAGATGAAGATTTGTGCGTTAAAAATGACTCATCACTCTTCCGTTGTCATTTCTCTGTGCGCTGGTTTTCTCTCTGGTTCTTCCCGTGATTCTTGGTAATCAAGTTAAAAAAGAGGAGGAATTTTTAATAGCAAGCACTAGCCCGGAGGCTTCAAAGATTATGCCTCCTTTTGAGTCCTGCAAATGCAATTTCGACGTTTCATAAGCAAAAGCTATATTTGCTTTCATTTCCGCCAGGGAAATAAAAAAAAGCCAAAGAAAAAAAAAACAAAAAGAGTTGCAGATGCCGAGGATTTTTCAAAGGTTTTGAATGCCCGGAAATGCGATGACGTTTGTGCCGAGTCAAAAACTGCGGAGCAAAACGCGAGGACTCTTTTTCCAAATCCGTAATGAGGATGCCTCCGCCTTTGCCAAGGAGGTTAGGAAGCGAATTAAATTTCGTCCGTAAACATGCCGCGGTTTCTTACACTTCCTCCGCTCGCAGCGGCGGCGCCCTTTGTAGATCTCCGGCTCTGAAACTCGTTCTAATTATCATAATCGTTACCCCCGTCGCAGAAGTGGAAAGGGCTGATGTTTGGATGCTTTCTCGTACAGAAAAGGCATAGTTAATAAAAACCAAGTAAAAAATACTCCGAAGTTTCTTCGGCGCAATCTCGTTTTCTGTACAGCCGCTACAGCGTTTAATCAAGGCCACCGAAAATAGATCTGTCTTTCGGTGGTCTCGGTATAATGCTGTATGAGCCGCGGCCCGTGAAACTATAACCAAAGCCCGGTGTTGGCATATCCTATATCGCGCCCAGAAGCACGATCATGGCCAACTTTAACCTTAAATAAAATAAAAACTACTGAGGCTAGAGGGCTGCAATTTGGTATGTTTGATGATTGGAGGGTGGATGATCAACATACCAATTTTCAGCCCTCTAGCCTCTGTAGTTTTTAAGATCTGAGTGCGGACAGTAAAGTGCGGACAGCATAAAGTGCGGACGGACAAAGTCGGCACAATAGTTTTCTTTTACAGAAAACTAAAGCAATTTGTTTTCATTTGTAATTGAATGTACGTAATAACTTCTCATTACTGTTCCTTTAATCATTATGCTGTCTGGAGATTCAATAATATACGCTTCGATGATAATTATTCCCCACGTGACTGTATATTAAATTTGGGCCAAAGCTGATATAGCCTACTTACATCACATACTTTTTTTTTTATTAATCTAATGCCCATCCTCGTGAAGGATATTAAATTTATCGTCATTATGAATTAAAGGAGAAAGATCAATGGTATTTAATCTGTTTAATATATATACTGTATATATACACATATGTATATATATATATCATATATGTGTATATAAATACATATACTGTATATATATACACATATATGTATATATATATTATATATGTGTGTATATATATGTATGTAATAATTTTTAATCATTGTAGTTCAAGTTCAGACTGTAATTTACGCTTCAGGATTGAATATTAAACTCTTGCCACCAAGAGGTGAGACCAGTGTTCATTGCCTATCGACTCCTGGTAATTTTGTATATATCATATATTGAAAACCTTGACTCTACAAATTGGGGAACGGAAGGAAGAAACTGCCTCTTGCTGCGAAGTTCCCAGTCCGGGTTATGTTGGGAGTTCATGTTTGTGTTGATATTATGGTGTCATGGACGGGATTTGAGTCAAGAACAAACGCCTTATGGGACCCCACTCGTAGGGTGGAAGAATCTCACTTCAGTCCCGCTGCGCTGTGATGTGCACTGTACCTGTTAATTTTAGATGCTGAAATAGGAAATCTGTGAACCCTGATAGTTGAAGGCTCTGAAGGCATCCACGGTGGCAACCAGGATTGCTTTATAGAATGCTTCAAGAGCTAGCATCACAGCGGGCTATATATTAAGCTGTGTACTGTGACTTGGACAAGAGCCAAGCTTACGTTACCGGAGCATGTTACAGTAGTGTATGGTTACGTTAGCACTACAGTCGCCAGGGTGTGATTTTTTTTTTTCTCTCAAACTTTTTTGGTGTTGTCCTCTTAGTAAACTTACCTGTAGCTCGATGGATTGTTAGTGTCTTTCGCTGTCATGAGAAGGTACGAATATCTTACTTACAGGGATTTTTTCTCAGCCGAGCTTTGTCAGTAGACTAATACCAGTGTAGGATAATAAGATGGTCTCCTGGATGAGAGAAGGATTATTAACTATAGGGATCGTGTTCACTGGACAGTCGGATTTTGGAACACTGTGAGTTAGTCGGCTGTGAGGAATTTTCGTGGCTTTGCTGTTGCGGGGATTTGATCATTCAGCGACGGCAGCAGGATTTTTATGTCATATGTTTGGTTATTAAAAGCAGACTGCGCCTATAGAATAAAATGGGTCATCTGCTGTGACCTCATCTGTGGTACGATGTTTCCTATGACTTCGACGACCTTTTGTAATAAATTTAAATTGAAACGAGAGGAAAAGAAAATCCAATTAAGTAGATGATTTAGATGTAAAGAAAGGAGACAATTCTTTAATGCTATCCCGTAGTCACCCTCGTCACTAACTTAGGTTTTTCAGTAGGAACATTCGTAATGATAGCATTGTGTGTATACATTATATATATATATAATATATATATATATATATATATATATATATATATATATATATATATATATATATATTTATATATATATATATTTATATGTATATGTACATCTATATATATATATATCTATATATATATATATATATATATATATATATATATATATATATATATGTATGTATATATATATGTATATATATATATATATATATATATATATATATATATATATATATATATATATATATATATATAGTTTTACTACAAGGGGATTTTGTTCTAAGCAGGATGATCATCGAAAGCACATAAGAGCAACGCAGTAAAAGCTTAATGGACCAAGGTTAAACCATTGAAAAGTGAACTTTAACCAGTGTACAAACATGTCTATATATCGTTACACAATTATCCTTGCTTGTGTATTGTCATGTGCCGAAGCCCATTACAATAGTTACTTGTTCTTATTTACAAGTGTAGGCTATCGCTTCAGCCACTACCATTATACAGACTTTGATTTTAACCTTCGTGTTTATATTATTGATATGAATAACCTTGATATAACCTTCGTTTATGCTTGTATTAGTTAATATGAATAACCTTGATATAACCTCCGTTTGTGTTTTTATATTTTGTGTTTATATTGATATGAATAACCTTGATATAACCTTCGTTTGTGTTTGTATTAATATGAATAACCTTGATAAAACCTTCGTTTGCGCTTGTATTATTAATATGAATAATCTTTATGTAACCTTCGTTTGTGTTTGTATTAATTAATATGAATAACCTTGATACAACATTAGTTTATGCTTGTAATAATTAATAAGAATAACCTTGATATAACCTTCGTTTGTGTTTGTATTAATACGAATAACCTTGATCTTCGTTTGTGCTTGTATTAATATGAATAGCCTTGATATAACGTTCGTTTGTGCTTGTATTAATATGCTGATATAACGTTCGTTTGTGCTTGTATTAATATGAATAACCTTGATATAACATTCGTTTGTGCTTGTATTAATATGAATAACCTTGATACAACTTTCGTTTGTGCCTGTATTAATTAATATGAATAACCTGGATATAACCTTCGTTTATGCTTGCAATAATTAATATGAATAACCTTGATATAACCTTAGTTTATGTTTGTACTAAGCAAAATAACCTTGACTAGGGCATGTCAGCTTATGGAGAATTGTATGATCTTATCGTTTTCATCCTGCTAAATATCGCAAATTCGTTCCTGTTTAGAAATAGAAAAAAGAAAAAAAGATGGCACTCGTTGCCATAACCCTGCCTTCTAAGGTTGTAAATATTGTTGGACTCTGTGACTTACAACTGTTGGGGTGTTGTAGAGGTTAAAAGCTGGGGAATCTGGAGAGTTGCCAAAATTGCTCAATTGTGGATTCGTGTTCACATGGCAGGCGGTTTTTTTATGATAATGAAAAATTATATTTCGTTTTTTCCTTTTAGTATTGTGTTGTTTAAAATAAATTAAGTTCACAAGGGCGTGTGCACACACACACACACACACACAGAGAGAGAGAGAGAGAGAGAGAGAGAGAGAGAGAGAGAGAGAGAGAGAGAGAGAGAGAATCAGAATATGTGAGAGGATATCCCACTGAACTGTTTTCATGTGCTGCCAGAGTACAGTTCGAGAAGAGACAGAACAGCATGAAACGAATCTGCGTTACTTGTCTTGAACTGTCCAGTGAATATGTAGAAACCAGATGCGGTGTTTCCATTTCGTTGATTGCCTTCGAGTTCTCCTTTTCACGTGAAAACGTGAGAATTTCGAGCTTCAAGTGCATGAAAATGAGGCATACCAGCTCTCGATGCCGTGAGCATGAAGACATACCAACCCAGAATGCAGTGAAGATGAGGAATCTGAGCATAAGACCGCGCTGGAAATCATTTGGACTCAATACCGTGGAATAAGAATACCTTGGCAATAAGAATACCGTGACGATATGAATCCCGCGGAAATAAACCCGTGGACCCGTTTCTTATAGCCAGCATCTGCATCCAAACTTCTTATTCGTCTGCTTACAGCAAGTCAGTCCCGTATTTAAGACCTCAGTGAGAAGTGTCTTTCATAAAGTACAAGAGTAGTTTCGCCTCTCTCATGTCAGATACGCTCCGTATTTTATGTCTGTCGTAAAGCTGATATTACTTTAGTTATTGTTTTTCCTCGCAAATCCCACCGTGGATAAAAAATCTTTGGGAATATCTTGCTTAAAAGGAACAAGGTCGTTTGGGATAGTTATTGAAGGTCGGGGGCTTTCCATTACGGGGAAAATAACCAATTTCACCTTGAGAGACCTTGCACAATCGCTGTCGTTTAGTAAGATAATGACAAATACAAAGATGAAGGACGCCCTTTTTTGGGGGGGGTGGGGGGGTGGGGACTTCTTGCTGAATTTGTGTTACAATGGAGCCTTCTTTTCTCAGATTCTGTGCTTTGTTGGTTGAGTGTAATTTCTGATATCAGCAGTTGTTTATTTATTGTCAGAATATTTTTTTTTCTCGCTTCTATGCATACATTCAGCGGATGTTATTTCGGAGGAATTCCAATAAATCTTACTTAATTAAGGCTTGCTCATTAGCAGTCGGTTAGGTGTGAATCTGATTGGCGACCCTCTGTACGCCACTTAATTTTCAGAGCCGTCGTTAAGGCACAAAGCTGACCCGATTAGCATCTTACCTACGATGATCCCACGAGGAAGGAAAAAGAGAAAGGAGAAAGAAAAAGGAAAAGGAAAAACAGACCATGATGAGAGTAAAGCAGGCCTTTTTAGACGTCATCTGTTCTCTTTTCCGCTCCCCGCCATGCTTAAGAGTCTAGCGGGAGAGCTTAGAATTAAAAATGTACGATCTGTTCCCAGCCTGGGAAAGGGATGGAGAATGTTGCGGAAATATTTTATATACAGCATAGCTGCTGCTGCTGCTGCTGCTGCTGCTGCTGCTGCTGCTGCTGCTGCTGCTGCTGTTGCTGCTGCTGCTGCTGCTGCTGCTGTTGCTGCTGCTGTTGCTGCTGTTGCTGTTCTTAACGTATTTTCATTCTCCTCCCTATTCGCTTCCTCGGTAAGGCTAATGTTTCTGACAGCATTACCTTGTTCCCTGACAGGATAAGGCAGAAAACGCCCAAATAACAGGTGAATTATTGACGGCAGGAAACGGTCCCCGAAATAGTTGTTGTTGATTTCCTGTGGAAGAAAAGTCCGCTAAAATGTTGGAGTTTGGTCTAGAACGATTCTTAGTTTTATAGAAATTTTAGGCATATTGTTTTTTACCTACGTCACTTCCCGCTACGGTTTCTTCTTTTCCGTCTCTTGCTTTGAATAGTGAGTAAGAAACTTTCCTCTGTTTCGGGCATTTCCAGGTTTTTAATCATTTTTGTAAGCACAGTTTGTGTATATGTGTGTGTGTGTGAGAGAGAGAGAGAGAGAGAGAGAGAGAGAGAGAGAGAGAGAGAGAGAGAGAGAGAGAGAGAGAGAGAATTTCACCACTGCCTTCAAAAGCAGATGAGAATCCGTCGAGATTTTCTTAGCTTGCTTTCGCGAACTCACAGCCTCATTAAAGGATGTAACCTTGCTCACTTATTCTCATTTGCGCAGCTGTAATTTTTATTCCTTTTGTTCCGTAAAATTCTGGTCTGGCCCACCTTTATCTAGCTTCATTTGCCGAGGCTAGGCACACAGAAGACTAAGGAAAATCAGTAGCAACCTTAGAATTCAATCTAAGTTTAATTGCTCACTAAGCAATGATTTTTTTTTATTTTTAACAAGGTGGCCGCCTCCTTCATTTTCGCTTATTGTTGGATCAAGAATGTGAAGTAGAATGGGCAAATAGATTTTACCAGTAAATTTTCACCAAAACTCTAGATTCTTCCAAATCCATGTTGCATTGTCATTCTTGATTGTACGAATTATAGGTTTCGAAAGATTTATTCTGCCAAGGAACATCTTTAATAAGGACTCCTAATTCAAACTACATGAAATGAACCAGTGCATATTAGCTCTTCTTCGTAAAAGAAATACGAAATTTAGGACAAGCTCAACTGATTTGGAATTTGAAAATAAGATTTTTTTTAAGCCATTGGAGCTCTCTAAAATGATACATTGCAGAGCTATTCATACACACACATAAACAAGAGATTGTGTAAAAACTGACCCTGTTTGTAAATGTGACCACCCTACGTTGTCCATCTCTTAATATTGAATTTAAGAGTATAAAAAGGTATGGATCAGTAACGAAACCTTCGTAAACAAACTTGGTGGATAGCTATCATGGGCTGATTTCGATAAAACTCTCCTAAACAAACTTAGCGAATGGGCTAATTTCGATTTGAAGCCCATGGCCTGAATTCGGCAGAAATATCTACAGCAGAGTCGAAATCAACTTAAATCCCTCTTGACAGTTGCTTTGGGAAAGATTTTTTTAATGCCATCCTTCATTGGATGATTCCAAAGAATGCTGGTGTGCCGGCCAGTTATCCTTCATAGAAAACTAACAAGCTTAGGGGAACTGTTATTTTCTTAAAAAAAAAAAAAATTGTCGGGGGGGGAAGTTTCCTAGGATTTTGTGACTGACTGAGCATTCCACAGGCTAATATGATAGTAGTTCCCCTAGGGGGGTAGAATCGTCAGCGCATCTCATGTGGTGCACTGTAGGCATTACTTAAGGTTCTTTGCAGCATGCCTTCGGCCCCTAGCTGCAACTCCTTTCGTTCATTTTACTGTACCTCTTTTCATATTCACTTTCTTCCATCTTACTCTCCACCCTCTCCTAATACTTGATTCATAGCGCGACTGCTTTGAGGTTTTCCTCCTGTTACACCTTTCAAACCTTTCACTGTCAATTTCCCTCTCAGCTCTGAATGACCTCATAGGTCCCAGTGCTTTGCCTTTGGCCTAAATTCTATATTCGATTCAACTTCCTCTCCTTTCTCGAAATTGTTGGAGTCGTTCCAAAACATCTTAGAATGTGCAAAGAGATCGAATGACGTCATCAAGTACATTATTTATTACACTATTCACACTTTTTCTAGGACATCTCGAAATCGTCGAGGAAAATCCCGGTTCGGGGAGAGAGAGCACCAGATTGAGTGAGGTCAAAATCCCGGGAGGGGGAAGAGTTCGAAAAAAACCGCTTCCAGGCAGCGGAAGAGAAAGGCTCGCGTTTTAATATTAACGGTGGAGGGAATTTCGTTTTACCGAATACACCTTTTATCTTCTGCTTGATTTTTCGGCCGTTTTCATAATTCTCGTTTCACTCGTTGTTGCTCCGGCTCAGAGAGGGGCGGGTAAATGCCCTTTATCTGTAGATATGAGTGCGTAAGTGTGGGGGTATGTACACGCCTTCCAGTTGCATTGCGGGTGCTAATGAGTATGTGTTTGATATACGGGAATGTTTTAAGTGTATAAACGCCCACGACCGTTAAATGCCATTCACTTCATATAACATATTTTAAAATATATGTTAGTATGTACATTTGAAGGACATTTATAAATTAAGGGTTTATAGAAATAATCAACACACAATCACGTGTGGAACGGAAATAAATTTCTGACTCACATCAGGATCGAACCCAGGTCTTTCAATTGAAAGGCAAGGGCGCTGCCCACTAGGCCATACAAGTCATAAAAGAAGTTGGAACCTGAGTGCAACTGCACCCAAGGAATTACCTGGGCAAGCTAAATGACAGCATTTCATTCGATTTATCCCTTCTGCAGTGTTGTCAAGCGTGGAATTTCTACATGTACGTTTTCCGATATTGCAGAGAGAGAGAGAGAGAGAGAGAGAGAGAGAGAGAGAGAGAGAGAGAAAGTTGATTTAAAAGTTGGGATAGAAGGGGCACATATTTTCCCTTTTCGGCAAAAATCTCCTTCCTGCCCCAAGCCATGAGATTTTGATCTTCGATAATGGTATTCAGGTCGCCCTTGATAAAGCAAGCTGCAGCAAAAGTTTCGTGGACGTAACCACGATAAGGTCAACTGTGCTTATATGTAACGTTGATACTGAATTTTTTAGCATATCGGAAATTCTCCGTGGGGGGTTACTGCCGTCAGTGCACCTCGTGCGGTTCACTGTAGGCATTACGTAAGGTTCTTTGCAGTGTGCATTCTGCCCTTAGCTGCAACCCCTTTCGTTCCTTTTACTGCACCTCCTTTCATATTCTCTTTCTTCCATCTTACTTTCCACCCTCTCCTAACAATTATTGATTCATAGTGCAACCTTTCAAACCTTTTACTGTCAATTTACGTTTCAGCGCTGAAGGACCTCATAGGTCCTAGTGCTTGACCTTTGGCCTAAAATTTTTTACTTCTGTGATAGTAGTCGCGAAAGGATAACAGTACTGAAATTGGAGTCTATTTTCAAGGCCAGTAGTGGGAGCTGTGTTCGTCTGGCCTGCCACCAGGTATTGTTTGGCCTCGAGGTGTAACGTGAATCCTTACTGACACATTATACCTCAGATTTCTCAAACGTCATCCAGTGGATTCAATTAGTGTCACTGTAATTCCATAATTGGTGTTAATGCAATCTTGGACATAGGATTAACCTTGTGGTACACTCTCTAAGGGGCCCAGTATACGCTCTCAAGTAGGGGGGAAATGACACCAGAGTTAGGCCACTCTTGCGTTATTGATTCATGTCCTCGATATATAATTTATATATATACATATATATATAGCCTACACATACATACATGCATGCATCATGTATGTATGTATATACACATACATGCATGCATGCATATATATACATACATACATAAATACATACACACACAAACACACACACACACATACCATTTCCCAAAAAGGGGTGACTCGAGAAAGTGTCAGCCTTCTGGTTTTCAGCCAATCTTGTTAGGTGAGGTAATTATCCCTAAGCCTCTGTTGTGACCCACCAGAGTCGCCCAACTCCCGGATTCTGAAGTCCTGTGTAGGTTAACATAGGAACGAAGAGTTTCAGTTAACAGCTGCCTAAAATAAGCCGCATGAGTCGGGAATCGAACCAGACTCTCTAGCTGAGGAGGTGAAGCATTTTAAGAATGCAAACTTGTTTGCATATATATAACATATACATGTATATATATGTGTGTATATATATATATATATATA